>OX443563.1:61189345-61789345 GCA_949372485.1 Cheilosia soror | reverse complement strand
GGTTCCGCTGTCAAGCATAAAGCCTAATCAGAAAAACCTTTAGTTTAGCACGAGTTGTTGGCTGTGTCCATTGAGGCAGTACTTTAGATAAAGATAAAGCTCTCTATAGATCCTAGTCATCTTAGGCAATTAATGCACAATTTTCTCAACAGATAGATATTCCAAAGAGTCTAAAGCAGTGACAAAGCAGTATGCACAAGTTGGAGGGGTTAGTTCCCACCTTTGGCGTAGTCAGCTAAAGACAGCGTATTAGGTGCTCTTCGGACCTTGCGCTCCCTAAGTAATTAATAGACAATTAAGAGAGCCGAACACAATTCAGTATAATCGGCGTCTTACATCTATCAAAATTCTTCTCATTTCACTACAAAGCAAAATAAAAACAGCTAGAATCACTGATTAGACTTATGGTCACATAATTTAAAAAAAAGTTCTACAACTTTATACTAATGACTCCAAGACCATATACGTAATTCATACATATCGTTCCGATTCTCATATACGGCTGATTGCGAACAATTGGCGGCAACTGCGTGTGGGCCATAGAATCAACGCAAAATAAAAATCCGAACCTAATAGACACAATTAATAACTTTTTGCCATACGGATCGTGCCCAAGTGCCCTCAAGTGTATAATCAGTGGCTTGCCAATTATAAAACAACCAGTAAACACTCGAATGAAAAATGATAATAATTGTTTGAGTAGTTACCTACCGGCAGTCCCGGTGTAACATTGATTGCAAGTTTAATGTCAATAAATTTTACGGCACACAACTTTCAAGGTTAATAGTGTTTGTGTATGCCTTTTGGAGAGTATTCATTTGATAGAATCATCATTCACAATCACGCCAACACGTCCAATAATCGGACAGATACTTTTATAACCACAGTGGCATTTGAAAGCGCCTTCAGTTTGAGTGAACAACTTGAATCGAAAGCATCACATCACAATGGATAGGTGGCGTAACAAAATCGCTGTAGTGACAGGAGCTAGTGCGGGAATTGGTGCAGCTTGCGCCAAAGATCTTGCAAAAGCTGGAATGATCGTCGTCGGCCTGGCTCGTCGCGAAAACCTGGTCGCAGATCTTCGCGAAGAACTTCCCGATGAGGCAAAGAATCGACTTCATACACTCAAGTGTGATGTTTCGAAGGAGGCCGATGTTGTCAAGGCATTTTCACGGATTGAAGATAAATTCGGCGGAATCGATGTGCTCGTCAATAATGCCGGCATTATTCGGCCAACAAATCTACTTCAGGAAAACAACACGGAAGATCTGCAGGCAATTCTGAATACCAATGTAATGGGAGTGGTTTACTGCACTCGTGAGGCTTTCAAGACTATGAAGAAGAAAAACAATGACGGACATGTGGTGATCATCAATAGCATCGCTGGCCATACTATACCGGTGATACCGGGAATGTCGTTCAACATGTACGCGCCCTCGAAGCATGCGATCACTGCCATGACGGAGGTCTACAGACAGGAGTTCCTGGAGAATAACACCAAAATCAAAATCACAGTGAGTTCAAATTTCTTTTCTGTCTATGGGATAGTTACAAAAATTCGTATTTCTCTACAGAGTATTAGTCCAGGTGCGGTTGATACGGACATTATTCCTGAGCATATGAAGGATAACTTCAAAGATATGCCAAGGCTGAGATCTGAGGATATATCTGATGCTGTTATATATGCCATTCAAACGCCCCCTGGAGTGCAGGTGAGTCCTACTAGATTTAACAAACGAAAAACTCTCTGATTAACTTTGTTTATTGTAGATCCACGAACTAGTCATCAAGCCAATCGGTGAGAAGTTTTAAATTCAAAGAACGTAGGTACTCGTCGTTGGAATGTACAGTACATTTGTTAGTTTTTGTTTTAAAAATTCTAAATTGCAAACCAAGCTTTAATTGTCAATTAAAATGGAAATTTGATTCGCCATTTAGAGAATTTATGTAAATTGTTCCACCATGTGTTTGTTTGTAGAGGATGCATGTAGCGTTGAGGTTGAAAATTCCAAAATAAAATGTTGTTGTTTAAACTTTATGCTTGTTAAATTGAATTAAACTTTCAATAAGATATGGCGACATCGGTAAGATTATTTTATGAGTACAATTCGTTAGTAAAAGACCTGCCAGCCTTAAATTAAATTAAATATTTTTACGGTTTGTCTCTTAAAAAGATTTGTCTCATAAACATATGTGGTATATGTTCGAACACAAATTAGTTTTAGGTAGAAGAAGTTAAGGGTTTGAAAAATCTTCAGAAAACGAACTGCAGACGCTTCAGTTGGAGACTTAACAACAGCTTCTATACATAATTGATGGGTAATTTAGGTGATCTGTCACCTAATTATTTTCAATGCTGTGCTTACTGTAGAGACCCAATATTCCATAGTCGTATTGCTCTATATTTTACTATCAATTGACTTCTATTTTCTGTATTTTTATTTTATAAGTGCGACTTTATTTTCATTGTTTTACATTTTGTATAGTCAAGTGTTGGCATCGCACAGTGCCGATACTACACTTACGTCTTTCATCAGGCCTTGATGCTTATTTAACATAATAAAGAACAAAGGCTGCAATAAAAAATCTAGTCTTTCAAGTCGACATGAATTGTGGGGATTCGACTTACAATGAACGTGAAAACTAGAGTTGGTGTCATGTTTTCTATGTCACACAATCAGTCGGGAAATTCTTGACTTGATTTTTAGGCTACCTCTCCATAAACATCAACTGATAAAAATGGCCACGTTTAGCCCAATAAAAGCTCAAACACATCAAGTCAGACTTACTAAATTATAGTTTTGAGCGTGTTTAAATTGTAATGGCCGCGTTCAATTGACCGCTAGACATCTAGCACATAATATCATTAATAGAGAAACCCTGCCGCTAGATATCTGGCAAAGTTCAAAATTTGATTTTGATTATTTTCTCACATTTTTAACGTATAAATTTAGGTAAACAAGTTTGCAAAACAAATTTACAAATAGTTAAATTTAAGTTGGCCTTGACTGTTGTCAAACGCGAAATGCGTTTCGCACCGATGTGGTGGGTGGGCTCATCAGTAGACGACCACCACTGACCACATCTGATCTAGACGCACTGTTTGCTCGATTTTCACCAGTCCTAATGATTTTCAATCAACAAGTGACGGTGAATCAAAATTCTTAGGCTCCGACAGTTTGGTCATCTTTGATTAACCCTAATCAACGGATATTCCAGCTGATAACCATAGAATTTGTTTGTTTGTCAGAGAATTCGCATGGTTTGGTTAGTTCGCCCGAGAAATCAATAACCACCCGATTTTGGTCGGTTAACGGCATTTAACCAAGGATATCGGGCCTCCGCACACGAGATTAATTCTGCCGGCATAAAACCGATTTTGTAGGCGAGGGGACTAAAGTGAGGGGAAACAAACGGAATAAAATGTTCTGCCGAGTTTGAGCGGCTGAACAAGGCACAAAACTAATACATACACAACTTTCAAAATATGTTTCAATTGTGAAAATAATACTACACGATGAAAATGGATCATAAATATATTTTTTCTGCCGGCAGAAATCATCCCGTGTGCGCTCGAAGTATGATATAAAAACGGTTTTCTACCGCCAGAATTAATCTCGTGTGCGGAGGCCCATTCTCAAATATTGTTTGTTCGAGCATTGACATAGCAGTCAAGAACAAAACAATTTTCTTTCAAAACTGCATAAAATAAAAATTAATTTAATAAACAATAAACGTATAGTGTGTGCTCCGTATAAGTTACGTGGACGCATTTTTAACTGACAGATAAATACCAATGCATGGTTGTGTGGACAAAAAAAAAACAAAATTGCATGCATTGCTGCGGCTGTGACAAATGTTAACCATATATTAATTCCAATAACTAAATTGACAAATAAACAGAAAAACTGGAACAATTTTTCGCAAATCTATGGCTTGGTGACCAAAGTGAAAAAACTAAATCGATGATAACCTAACAGCAGATTTAAACAGCTCTGAACAAACCGGTCATTAATTTACTTATATCTTATTTTCAATTTGACTTTTGCAAAAAGTGTTTTTTTTTTTTTAATGTAAGAAATGATAATTTTTGTGCAAGTGCAATTGTTTTAAGGAACTGAAAGTGAATGTGAAGAAGATAAAAATAACAATAGGCGTTTTTTTTTTTGTCCGACTGTTGCCGTTTAATCTCCTAATAAGCTAAACACACTGGAGCTACAAAATTCAAAGCATTTTATATACCTTGCTAATTGATACATAGTTCCAAATTAAAAAGATTTTTTAAAATGTTCGACCAAAAAAGAATAGGTATGTATATTTCTGTATATCATACAGTTATAATATTTGTCAACTGGAGTTCCGTCAACTCACATTCCATCTATTCTCCAGTTAGTTTTAACAATAAACTTTCTTGGGAGTGATGACTACCAATAGCAAGTTGGCAATGAGTGATCAGCACCAATGGGCCAAAGTACGCTGTGTGACGTGACCTCACGTGAACACTTAAACGAGAAAACTCTGTCGCCTGGGTGGGTGGCCCATTTATATTTACGGATACTTTAAGCTTCTCCAAGAAAATCCTATGGGCATCATGGCAGTTAGATCCTTTGACACAAAAGGATTGGCCAAATCCGCGTGCTTTTCCATAGTTGGTCAATAGCGCGCTTTATTGGCGCATACATAGATAATAATGTCGGACTTAAATTGTTTAAATGGTTATTGCATATTTTATTTATTTGCATTTTCTACTCAAATATTTTTACCGAGGCTTTTATTCTAGTCGAAAACAATACACAAAACAAATAATGCCACATGTAAGTGTCAAGTGATGCCAAATTTTAAAAAATGTTGATTGTCACATTTGTGTTTTAAGTAAAGGGCTTAAAAGTGATTGTTATATTTTTTCCTTTTCTTTTATATGCGCTGTTTTTAAGCGGACTTAGATTGAATAGGTTTAATATGATCATCTTTGGTTGTCATCTGAAACACCATTTGATAAATTGATCAATAAATTTTACTCAGATGCAAACAAATTTCGCCGGCATCATTATGAAATATATATCGTTCCAAAGAACAGAGGAAACGTTACTATTCGCAGGAAATACTATGTACATATAAGCATACTGTATACAGTATACAAGATGAGCAACACAGACGCTCATATATGGAATGGACCCTACGCAGCAATCTGATGCTACATTAACACCACCACCCAAAAATTCAATTCGCTGGTCGGATATTCCATTAAAAAAAAATGATCTATATGTGTCTATACAACACCTTACTTAGAAACTCTGACAGTAAGAAGAAGAAAACTTAATCAACAAATCTCAAGTGAAATGTGGGCGCAGTAGCGCAGTGGTTAGTGTGCTGGACTACTGTGCGAGGGATCCCAGGTTCGATCCCCGGAAAAACACAAATTACATCTTAAAGTTTTTTCTACTGCGCCACCTCTCGCGATCGTCTGACAAACATCCGAGAGTATGACTGTCATGAAAAAAGCTTCTCAATTCAGCCGTTCGGACTCGGCATAAAATTGTAGGTCCCTTCCATTCGTCCCAAAAATAGAAACTCACACAAAACGAATGGTTGCGAGAAGCTAGGCCTTGGGTGTCACCCGCCTGTTGCGCCACCTATTTATTTATTTTTATCTCAAGTGAAATTCTGAAAAAGCGTATTGTACATTCAAACTCTCTCAGACCGCTTGAAAACATCGTGATCGCCAACGTTTCTGACACTTTGGCCATAAGGTAGGGTTGCCAGACAAAATAGGATCTAAAAAGGAGTACAAAACTAGGACCAAATGGGCGTACTATTTGTTACAAAAGGATTAAAAAGATCAAAAGATCTAACTTTTTCGTTTTCATTGCGGTAGGTACTTCATGTTTTAAGGCCGTGTGTCAATTGCGCTGAATAATTATTCTCGGCTGATTTTCTGACATAATATGAAAGTGTTAAAAAAATATCACTAAACTCAAATCTTAAAATAGCGATACAATTTCCTTATTCAGATACTCAATATATTTCCAACCTTCAATTGGCGGAAAGGGGGAAGAGATAAAGAAAATCAATTTAAAATGGGACTCGAGTTATTGGTGACAAAATATATTTCGTATTAAGCTCTGTTAATTTCGAATTTAATTTTTTCTTGAAGATGAAAAAATATAAAACCCGGACAATCCAGAAAAACTATCCCGGACGTTCCCCACATAGGCTAAAAATAGTATCTACATGTCCATAAGGTAAGGTAATGCATTTTTCCCGCGTGTGTAAAGTCAACAATATCAATAGGAGGGACTAAGCTGAAGAAGCCATTCCACAAAATCCAAAAATTCCTACCGGTAATAGGTATAAGCGTTAACCATTTGTATTGTATAAAAACTAAAGCTACGTAAAGTAAAGTCAACTGTGTTTGACCAACATACGATAATTTGTAGTAGACGTAGTTGCTTAGTGATGCCGGGCTACTATGCTAGGAATTCCCGGTAGATGCAACAGCAAGTGCGCCTGACAGTATTTATTTGCACCTAGCTAAATTTAATCAACTGTGTTCAGTATTCATGTGACAAAACGACACTATGGCTTATATATTTTATATTTTTAAATCTGTAAATTCTAATATATAAATTGTATGTCCAATTAAATAACCAAAACTCACCATTAAATGTAAAATAAATATATGACTAAAGCAAAGGTCCCACAGTCGTGTAGGACCTTTCTGCGGGCTCCACATCCTGGAGCTGTATCTTCTCTGTTCAATCTGGAAGTAAACAAATTGAAAATTATTTTTTTAATCATATAAGCATACTGTATTTTTCTTATTTAATTATGTTTATGTAAGATACATCTTTAAAAATCTTTAGTCCCGCGAAAAGACTGTCTCTAGCCAACTTTATCGTTCAATATTTATACAATAAAACCTAACCATCTGTTCTTCTGCACACGATAGAAAAAAATGTTAACTTTGTTAAGTTCAGTTCCCGTAACCAAAAACTCGCATCTAATCAGTACACCTGTAGGAAATCGTGTAATCAACTCGAACATGAACTGCATTTATCATAATAATATCTTCTATCCGCATGTTCGTATTATCTCAGTGGTTACTTAAACAGAATAGAGCAAGAAAACATGTCACTTTTAGCTAATGGATTCAATTTGTGCTTGACAGTAAAAACAACAAAAATGTATATGGGAAAAAAACAGAGAAATACTCATCTTTCCCAGAAGTACATAAAAATACAAGAACTCAGCTCAGCTACTATCTATCGATGAGTGATGCATGACAGGGTTTGGATACGTTATCCTCTCGATGCGCGGCAACAAAAAGCATACCACAAGCCCAGTAATGCAATCATATCCGAAGCCCGCGATATTCAGAAGTACTCGTTGTCGTATCCACATTCCGGACGCGAGTAGATATATCTGCGTACCCTTGCCCAGGCTCTGTGCGCGCGTTTTATTGCGTTTTTACGATGCCAAGCCACTCATCATCTTATGTCTCACAGTCGCAGTCCGATTTCGATAATTCTGTCGCTTAAGAGTTGCAGCAACAGCAGCAGGTCTGTCTACTTCTTCTCATCTCGGCCAATCATAGAAGATACCGCTCGTAGTTGGCTAAACTGCACACTTTCTTAGCTTAACGAGTTTTACTGCTGCTGCCAGCGAGCGACAGCGAAAAGATGTTGTCGCACTTCTTGTACGCTCTGTTGACCAAACTCTGTTCAAAGTCTATACCTGCGAAGGAAATGTTTTGTAATTACTAAGTGCGCCCGTCTTAACGATTCCACTCGTAGACACAACAAAAAAGCTGAGGCAAACCAAACAATGATCAGGAGAGTCAGCCTTGTGATCCCAACGGTTACCAGGAGTTCCATCGTTTGTTGTATTTTCATTCGCGTTTACACAGCAAAACCCAACACCAGATGCATTTTTATATCTGCGACTGCGAATAATACAAACACTATAAGGTTTAGGATGTTATGTTCGATCGAAGCTCCATGCCTCTCTCTTGTACCTGAGGAGTTTGGTCAGATACAGGAGAGAAGGTGGGGAGGGGGCTTCTCTTGTAAATCACATGCGTTTCGAAGATGGACAACTTGTTTTTGTTTTTCATTTCTTTGTTGTGATTGTCAACTTAAACGTTTTCTGTTTTGTGTGAGCGATTGTTTTTCATTTAGGATTTCACCAGTGCTTGGAATAGAAAGGAAGCATACACTTGTCAGACTAAAGTTGGTTGTCAACGAATCGGCTGGTCATTAGGAAACAGTTGATTAAATCTCATCTTGTCATCTCATCTTGGACAGCTGCTGTCTTGACCCCAAAGCAACCGTTGCGTTGGTTGGTTTTATTCTAAACATTTTGCCTTATTAATTTGAAATCTAGATTCTTGAGTGTCATGAGTGTTCAGAAAAAACGTTGAACCCCTCTAAATAAAAAAGTTGATGAAGACATTGAGTCGTATGAATAAAAAGTAGCATTTGCTTTGAATAAAAGGTTATGGTATACTAAACAATTGCTTTAAATAGGTAAAAATAAAATCTTACTCTGCTAAACTAAGTTCGAAAACTCAAATAAAGCATTTATTTCGCTGCACGTGTACCTATACTTTCTTGCAGTTACTGTCAAACTTTCCAAGTGACAGCTGGGCATGTGGTTTTATTTTTCTTGAATTTTCCTTTAAAATTACATAAATGATGTTTGGGGAAAAGTGAACAGAAGCTAACGTAAGTTAATTAAAAATTTCATACATAAAAAACAAAAAAAAAAACGGGAAAACTATGGCCTGGGAGGTGAGTGATGAAGAAAACTGCATGCGTTTTTTGGTAAGCATGAGTACAACATAACCTATATTGGGTTAAAAATTAGGTCTGTTCCTTTACTTTTGTAGTAAAAATGGAAAATACTGTCAAAATGAAAATAGTGGGGATGAACTCCCTCTCAAAAAGAAAAAATTACGAAAACGTTAGGGAACGCTTTTGTACTAACTTTGAAAAATGAAAGATACATTTTGGTGTTGTTTGGTATGTGGAAGACTTTTTACTGACTGAACTGCATGCATTCGAGAAGAAAAAAAAATACATTATTTTCCCGACTTGTGATACCATTTTTATACCAATTTATTTCTCATATCGCAGGAAATCAAACGACAAATGCAAATAGTCGTTACACGCGTTTCAAATCATCTGTCAATTTTCATGTGACTGACAGTCTTTCCAATTCTTAAGGTGGGTTTCCACATGTCTGTTGATTGACAAAGTTTGACAGCTCTCGCGTTTATGTCACTGAACGACACCACCGTCAGTTCATTTCCACTTATGTCAATTCTTGGCAAAAAATCGTTTGTCAGTTGATTGACCAACTTATTAATTCATTGACAAGCAATTTTTCGCTATTTCCACTTGCCAATTGTTTAAATGACATAAAAATACGTCAATTGTCAATTGTAAATCGACTAGTGGAAACCCAGCATTACTCAAAGAAATTTGTCGAGTAAAAACTAGTAAGATTCTTAAGACGGTTGTAGAAATGCGTAAAAACGCGTAAAAATTCGTGAAAATTCGTAAGATTTAAAAGTAAAGGAACAGACCTATTAATTGCTCTCTATTTCAGCTGACGATGAGGATGTTACACCTGGGGTGTAATCGCGTAAGGCTAAAACGATCGAACGACGTCGTCTCGACGATGCTTCTACTTCGTGTTCGTTTTTTACTGCTTCACGTGAGCAATTCAACTGTTTCATGCCGTCGTCAAAACGATTCGATCGAATGATAGCTCTTTTGCAATCATTTGATCGTTTTTGGTGTGTTTTTATACCCGGTACCACACTGTGGCGAGGGTATATTCACTTTGTCATTCCATTTGTAACGCACATAAGGAGGCGTTGTAGGTATGACAAACTATATATATTATTGATCAGCATCACTTTTTTAGTCGATCTAGCGATGTCCGTCTGTCTGTCCGTCTGTCCGTCTGTCCGTCTGTCCGTCTGTCCGTCCGCACGATTACGGCCGTAATTTAAGAGCTATCGACTTGAAATTTGGTACGCAAGCTTTTATCCACCAAACTGAGGCTAAGTTCGAAGATGAGCAAGATCGGATGAAAACTACTACTACCTCCCATACAAAAATATCGGATTTATATAGCTTTTTGATGTTAAAAATTAAATTTAAATAGCTACAATAAAGATAGCAAGTTTAAACTTTGCACATATTGTTTTAATAATATTTAAAATTTTTTGACAAAAAATGAGCTTGGTCGAATAAAAACTACCCATACCTCCCATACAAATATATATATTTTTAGTACTAAAATATTATTTTTTATTTTTACAATAATATAGTACCGGGTATTTGAGCTTCGGCATAGTCGAAGATAATTGTCTTACTGGTTTTCAGTTTCGTTTGGGTTTATTTTAAGTAAACACAGCATAGGTTTCTGCAGCTTGCAGATACTATGATTTATCAAAAAGAATACAAAAAAAAAATTCCCTCAACACAAAGATGAAGAATAACTGCATGCGGATTTGGATATAAACCATGATACAAATACTACAGATAGCGCAATGGTGATGTTAAGTTTCTTTCGTTCTGCGCACCTACGTCATTTGAGCGCAGAATGCATTTCGACAGGTAGAGATAATTGTGAGAGTATTAGGAAGTGAAGTTTTGTTTTCATTTGTTTTGTGTTAATTATGAATGGATTTGCTGAAAATGCTTAATTTGTCTTATTCGTAATTGTGCGATAAATATTTTGTTAAAGTTTTGTTATGATTCAAGTGTATCAGCCTTATTATGGAAACGAAACAACATGATATTTTTTTCATTTTGTATGCAAAACAAAAAAACTTGTAATTTCTTGCAATATATGAACGCTCCTGCAAAAAAGTTGAATAATTCAATAACTAATTTAATCTTTAAAGCAAATATCTGCTTACATTTTTTTAATTGAACTCCTAATAGATAAAATAAGAGCTCCACAAATTTCATATTTCAAACTTTTTTTTATGCAGGAAAAATATTCGCGAATTTACTTGATATAAATGTAGGTACCCGTTTTTCTCGTCATTTCTTCTTTTCCAAAAAAAAAAACACAATCGGCTGCAGTTTTCTGATTTCAACAATAATCTGCCGCATTTATATGCCTACAAACAAAAATAAAACTTATTTTTTGCTGAATAAAATGTTTGCTGAAAAATCTGATGTGCCCAATGTGTTTGTTTTTTTTACTTAGTTGAAAAAATGAGAATTGTATTCGTTCACTTTTCTTACTTAACATAAAAACATTTTTATTTAATTATTTGTGTAATTGTTGGTAAAAAAATTATGGGTTTTTTTCCTCCCAGTACAAATTTGGTGGGATGTATTTTTTTTTAACTTAGTGCGTTTTTTAAAATGGTAGATAATAATGTGCCAACTTTTCGCATACATATATATATTTTTTTTATAATTTAATATATTTAAAAAAAACACGCCGAAAACTCATACGGTTAGACTGTTTTTTGTAAAAAATGTATGCGCAAAATATTTAGCAAATGCTCCGAGTCAAATAAATAGCAGAATAAAAGCAATTGCTATGCTATGTTTTATTCATACGACCCATTTATATACGAGTGTATTTCTTAACGAAGGCATCGATAGCTAAGATATTGTGAAAATATATTAACGATTTATGTCATTACTCATTTCATTAGTCATTAAGACATATCTTCGATATGCTGGCAAAACCGTTGAAATAGAGACGAGATTTGTATTCAAGAAATCACACTGAGGATCTGTCACATTTGTCATTTCGATTATATTTATTATTCAGTTATTATAAAGAACATCTTGCCGAAGTTTACAGACCCTCATAGCAGAGGTACTTCCAACATGAAGTAAGTGCTTCCAACTAGTAATGTGCAAAAAGTAATTATTCGGTATTTAGTATTCGATACTTGAAATGAGTACCGATACCGAATACTACTCAAAATAAGTATTCGATACTGATACTCATTTGATCACAACTAAAACTACGAGTACACGTCTACACGACATGGCATACGACAAAAAAATCGTTTGAATTGAAGATTTCTTGGACGTTTTTTAATCCATTGACAACGTAGCCATCCTTTGATGGAATTTGTTACTTTATGGCTTGATAGAAAGAAGACGAACCATATTTTGGGATTACTATATTTACTTCCAAATGTCACCAGAAAGCCCAACATGAAAAGGTGCAGAAGGAACACTACCCAATGACAAGTAATAGGTTAGTTAGCTGGCAATGTGCTCAAAAATCACCTCTGAAAATAATCCGAGCGCGCGTTTTCGAGAGTCGGAATTCTCCCTTAGTATTTACTTCTTTTAACTTAGTCGCAGAAAAACAAACATTAAAAATGTCTGCAGACAGTTATAAACAAAGGGTGCATTTAATTAAAGGGTTATAAAATGATGCCATTGTTCTCATTGTCATTATCATATCCGCTACCTGAAGTCCAAATGTGTGGAAATACTGGCATTAGGGCTAAAAGTGACCACGGTCAACATTGGTGCAAATTTTCTGCACGTCACCAGCAGAGTACTTGAAAGTACAATCGTGTCACGTCACACGCCCCTGTACCAGTGTTGTCAGTTTAGCGCTTTCGGCGCTAGATCTGGCGCTTTTTTAATGCATTCAGCGCGCTTTAAAAATTTTTAGCTCTTGGCGGAATTTTTAGCGCTTTTAATTTAAATAACTTTGATATGGAAACTCCACTCGGAAATATTATTACGTACTAAAATTTAACATGGCATCGCCCTACAATTCATGTGAATTCCTGTTTATTGGATATCTCTTTCTTATTTATTACCACTGCATCTCCTCAGTGACAGTAACTATATCTACGCATCAGTTTCGAATTAAATTGCTTCAAAGATTTTTATTAGATATGGATGTGACATCACTTTAAGCAACACAAATTTACAATATTAAAAAATAGAATTGGAATTGGCACAGCCAATGCTTCTGTTATTGAGCAGGAGCTGATACAATTTAAAAGAAAAGTACAATCTACCAAATTACATGCATCCGTACAAACTATACCCAGAATTTAAAATTGCTTAAAAGTTCAATGTGCCTTTCGTCCACTATAATTATTTATGTGTGAAAATAGAGATATGTATGCAAAAATGTATCAATTTTATTTTTGAATTCCAAATTTTGTTGTGTTTTTTAATTAAAAAGTATACTATGTTCCTACTCTGTTGATGAAAATAAAATCTAGCGCAATCTAGCGCTTTTCGTGAGTAGTTTTATTTCCGAGTGGTTAAAGCGACCTGACAGCACTGCCCTGTACTTTGCGACATTTTATATATATACCTTAATTTGTTTTTTTTTTTAACAAAACAATTTTCTGGGGCTTTTTCCAAGACGTTTTGTAACTTTGAAATGCTCAATAGAGTTCCAAAATTCACGGCATTTCCACCAAACTATTTTTCTTAGCAAAAACGCCACAACTGATGTGATTTGAGGTCCAAATTTATGCTGGTACAAAAAGAAAATAAATCTTGTCTTTAATATTAAGAACCAAAAAAAAATATTTCTCCTTCTGACACGCATAGTAGAACTGTCTCGTATAGGCCTTTCATGAATTATGTATGTATCACCAGTGCTGGCCATTACAAATAGAGTTATACAACAATATGTAGAATTATGGTCAAATGAATTCAGAGAAATCCATCCATTTGGCGATATAGAACTAACAGAACAAAAAAAAAAAAAAAATAGAATCCACCACTATGCTGGCACAGGGGATCTGTACTTATGCGATCGACAGGAATCGCAAACAACGAAAACGACGGCGGCGGCGCACCGTTCTCTAGACTATACAGGCACTGATCCAACGGCGACAGCAACAACAACGCGAAAAGATGGAAATGGAATGCATTATTGGATTTCTTGGTGTTGTTAAGTGCATATTAAATAGACTAATGATAGGTACAAAAAAAAAAACCTAACACTTCGTCGGAGTTGCTTGAAAGTATTCAACCGTCCAGTGGATGGATGTGTCCCGATTTGGTGCTCAGTGCAAAGAACCGCATTCAAAACGGGAACGGGAATATGAATACAACGAAAATGGGAATTATTATAGTTAGCCTGTCCCTGTCCTGTGCTGGGATGGAGCGGCGGGAACCAGCACTGCTGTTGCTTCTTGGTTAGAGATCTTATGCGTCCTGCGAGTGGAATTTCCATTGACATTAAATCATGCAACTTATGGTTAAGTTAGTAGCTTGATGAGCGCTTTATATAGTAAATTAATTTCTATATGGCAATTATGTATTAATTAGTTCAAATCTGATTTTGTTTGTATAGTGGTTTTGATCTGCTTTGTTGTTGGATTTTATAAAGACAGTAAGTCGACTGCAGAGGTGGTATATGTCTGGGTGAAACTGCTACCTTTTTATCAGTTTTTACAAAAGAATTGAGAGCAATTGCTGCTGGCAATATTTGTGTTTGCCAAATTCCATTTTTGTTGATTCTTCCGTAATATGTTTAAAAGAATTACGAGTAAACCACTGACAGATATGCCATTATCATTGGAGACTATACCTCTGGCGTTGGCTTGTAAGAATTGTACAATTATGTCTAGCTTTGCGTTTTGAGGTAACCAGCAACCACTTGATATTGCGTCACTGCCGCCGTTTGACAGATCATTGTAAAAATGGCGCTCTTAAATGCTCATCAAAGACAGACTGTCAATTTCCATGTTCTATTCAAAAGTACTGCTGTCGTTACTCTCGTTTCGTTGGAGCAACATTATGAGAGTAATTGAAAATAATTTGTTTATTATGCGGGTGAGAGGCCAAAAAGATTATAGGAGAAGTCCATCAGGGGGCAGTTCTGGGCCCAGCCTTATGGAACGTTATATACGATGGACTGCTACGAATGCGCTCGATTACATCACGATATCAACCTAGACGCGGTGACGTAACAGCACAACAACACCATTAAATATGGCTTCGCTCAACCAGATTGAAACTAAGAGATGACAAAACGCATTGGTTGGTGGTCCTTATACTGTAGGTATCTGTGAAACAGCCCAGCAATGCAACGAAGCAATATTCTTTTGATCACTTTTATTCGCCGATTGGTGTTAACTTAGAAATACAGAGGTTAATGTGACTTGACAGTGAAAGAGGGAGGATGATATGTGGTCTTGCACTACCTAAATCAAAGCGGGCGGCCGCATGTTTCTCTCTCGCATCTGAGTTTTCCTACCCCCAGCCATACTTTGCGGTGGTTATATACCAACCAGGAAAAACTAATGTATCTACAACCCAATATAATTTATTTCCAAACGCGACAGCTCCCCATACAATATCTGATTACAATCAATATCTGAATAGAGCAAGCATTGTCGGTTATTGCCTTACTCGTCCATGACCGGAGGGAGTCCTCGGAAGATTGCACGTAACTCACATTTCACTATAACAAGAACTCCAATATTATGGGGGGAGGTAAGAAGCATGACCCTTCTTTCCAGCCCCACCACTACCAACAGCATCAAAAGCAATAATCATCATAATCGCCATAAATTTGTAACCAATATCCTCGCTGGTACATCTTGTTTCGGAACTCACCGTACAAGTCGAGTCCGAGTGTTAAGCTGCATACAGACGGAGAGTGTAACATTTTTCGAATAACTTCAAATTCTGCGGTGATGACGTTGCGATGCCGCATATATTCTTGGTTACCAACACACTAACAGGAACAATTTCAGACGACTGCTTGCAGCAAGATTCATTCTATATTGTGTGCTTATGAATGGATGATTATGATGATGATAGTGATGGCCATGACGGACCCAACCAAACAACTAAGACACAACTTTGGGAGAAAATTCCTTCGAAATTTCATTTCGGAATTGGGTTCAATCAGTGTATCTGAAGAGATTTGCTCCTTCTTCATGGCAGACGTGTCCATCGGTCCATCGGTCCGTATGTCGCAATTGTTGATTATTTATATTTATTTTTCGTTTCGTTTTCTGTTGAGGTTTGGGAGAAGCGCGCGTTGGTTTTAGCCGGCCGCCGACAACGACATCCACGACCAAGAGCAAGTGAACGGATGTGAACGGTTTTGATGGGAATAATAATTTGAAAGAATTCGCAACCAGTAGTGAACCTGTTCATCGGATCATGTTTGTTATTTCTGAATCGTGTGTTAATATTCGAGTTTTACAGTTGAATCGATTTCATTGAGGGCGTACGGTCTTAAGATCACGTATTGTGGTATTTGTGTCTTATTTGGGTAAGACACGTTTGGGGAGAGAATTTTTTTTTCGTCGGAAGATGGTTAAATTAAACGGTTTTAGAACTAGTATTTATTTTGATTGGAAATTGGAATACAGCTTACAACTGCAAATGGCTGATGAGTTTGTTGCTCAACTCTTTTATTTTTCGGAAATTTATTAGACTATATGTAAGTCAAATAGTTGTGTCACAATTTATTGCCACCCGAATGCAGCTTAGATATATTCCATTTCTACTGTAGAAGAGCACTGTCGGGAAAGTAGTATTCGCTAGTTTTCTGTGTAAGTCTGACTGGGCCTTATTTCATAAAAATTGTCAATTGCGACAGGTGACAGCTAACAACTTGTAATCTGACACCTCTACAATTGTCTGTACAGTTTCATAGATAATTAGATAATTATGTAAAAAATGTTTTGGTTTCATAAAAAAATTGTCATGGCAGTTGTCAGGAATTTGCCGAGAATTGTCATGAATATTTTGACAAATTTGTACAAAATACCTACAATTCAGACAGGCGTTTGAGTTTCTGTCGAGTATTTATAGTGAAGTAACAAGTATATGATTTAAAATGCTAACTACAAATTTTTCTTCAAGCCATAAGTGATGAAACACGTCAAATTCAATTTCGCGTGTACTACGCACTCGACACTTTAAAAATAAATAAATAATAATTTTGTTGTATTAAATAATTTCAGATTTAAGGGAATACATATACATAACTATGACACAATTGTAAGGACAAATTTGTCAAAATATGACCATGACAAAATAGTCATGACAAGTTTGTCGTTGAATTTAACTAATAATTATATCACCTGTCAATTTTTTATTAAACGAAAATTTGTCAGACATGTGCGATAAATTTGTAGAACTGTCACCTGTCAATGTTCATGAAATAGGCCCGTCGTTGACTGTCGCCTACGGAAAGTTCTGATAAATATTATTTATAGCAGGGGTTCCCAATCTTTTTCATACTGCGACTTCCTAGAGAGGTTGAAATATTTTTGCGACGCCCTTCTAAAAGCAGAGATATGTGAAGTTGATCTTACTAAAGGTTTTTCAATAAGGACTGGTAAGCGTTGAAATATCGTCGTCCCGCGTATTTTGAGCAATTTTGCTTGTTCACATACCCGCATTCATTTAAAATTGCGCCTCGTCGGTAAGAGGATTTTTCAGCCAAAATTGAGGTTCTCTTCCAAACACTCTGTTCATTAACTTTGAGCTCCTGGATTAGTTGAAACTTGTACTGGCGTAAGCCCAAGTGCCGACTCAAAATTCCCCAAGTTGGAATCTGCGAAAGGCCGTTTTCTCATGCACGTCGAATTGACTGCCTCGAGTTCTTCTGTACGTACAGGCAAATACGAGTGGCAGTCACGCTCACGAAGCAAGTCTGACTGGAAATGCGGGAAACACAAACGCGCTTAATATTTGAATATTGGATTTCGCTTCGACCTTGCTCTTAGTATCTATTCGTAAAGAGAAACGTAATGCTGTTCCTTTGTTCGGAGTCTTACAGCAGTGTAAAAATAAAATTGCGACGCCCTTAGAATAGCGCCACGACGCCCAGAGCGTCGCGAAGCACAGTTAGGGAACTCCTTATTTATAGAATGGCTTTAACTATGTATTAAGTAAAATGTCTTCAGTATCTAAAAATTGTCACGCTACTCAAATATAATATTGCGAATTGAATAAGGAAAGATCACTTGTTGACTTGTTGACGAGATCACATTCGCGACTTTTGAGATGCTAGATCTTTTAAGTCAAAGAAGCTCCTTGGATCTTTTTGTGTCCAGAGGTGACAAGGTGAGTATCGCAGTATCCTAGATGTTTCCATCTGAACCCTGCTCTGCTTACTGCGACCACGTGAATTATTTGTTTAGCGTAGGAAAGTATTGCATACACGTTAAGCAGACTTATATAATTCACGTCAGGAGCCTCGCCTTTCTAGTTCGTTTGCTGCGCAGTTCCCTGGGATGTCACAGTGACCAGGAACCCAGCAGAGGGTGGGGTTCTACTGTCCAGCTATTTCATTTAGAGGCATGCGGCAATCTTCCACCGCATTGGATCTTATTTCGCTGGATATTAGGAATTTGATTGTAGCTTGGCTATCAATTTTATGACGATATCCCTTTGTGATGCTAAATTAATCGGCAGCCACGCCGTAGCTTGACGAATAGCTGTAATTTCGGCTTGGAAGACACTGCAGTGCTTCGGAAGACAGAAGGAGAGGCCCAGATTCAGGTTTTCTGAAAAGACTCCGGCTCCTACTCCCTCCAGTGTCTTAGAACCGTCTGTGAATATTGACAGTGATTTGTGGAGGACATTTTGGTTCCTGTCCGGTGTTTCTTGGCTGAAGCCTTTTCAAAGTTGAATTTCTCTCCATAAAAGCTTCCTGTCCAGCCTCGGCCCCATTTAGCGCTGCTAATGAACTCGAGAGGAGTTCATGTGAGCCTAGGGGGAGTGACAGCGGGTAGCTTAATAAGGCGAGTAAGGCGGCGTGTCGTCCACGTAGGCCACAACTTTGCACCCGGAGCTATCCATCGATATCGGAATTGGATTGGTTTTAGAAATGTGAAGATCCTTCTCGACTATGTTAGTGAAGGAACCGAATGCCAGATTTGTCCACCAACCAGATAGAACAACAAGTCATTCAATATAAATAGGACAAATTGGGAGCTAGCGAAGTAATGTGGTTATATTTGGAAGAGTACTCACCCCAACGGTTAACAATGCATTACTCTGCTCCGGATCGAAAAAGCAGCTTTTTGTAAAGGGGTGGTTTATTTGAAGTGTTTTTTGTTTTATAGAAAGAAACCGATAGATGGGCCATCATCCTATATGCATTTGGGAGAAGAGCACGGTCATATTTTTTGTTCCATCTTACCCTGAAGAGAATAGATACCCATACCACGGACCACGCATCAATATTCCTGTCTTACGTGTATTGTGCGTAGCCAAATTTTCTTGAATTTTCTATGGGTCTGATACTATTTGATTGTTTCATGAATTTTGTCGGAAGATCCTGACCTCACCTACTTCGCAGCGATTTATATTTAATTTGATAAGTTTCATCTTCGGATTCCTTTCATTGAAACTTTACATGTTGGCTTTCTTGTCGCATTTCTTTCACATATGACCCATTTCTCTGCATCTTATACACACTGCATGCCGTTTAATAGAACTGCACAGTGTATACCAACATGACACCGATTCAACAGATAGAATATAAACTCAGAACCTCAAATCTAGTACTAGAAATTAGCTGGCCTCGCTTGACCAGTTCAATGTTCGACTATTCGAAGAATAGTGGTAAAAAACTTATTAATTTAATAAAGTGTTTTCCAGTATTGTAAGAGTGACAAGGGCTATAAACTCGTTCAAATTCTTCACATATCAGTGGCCACAAAAAAAACAACTAAATTCGAATTTAGACCAAATTTAGTCCAAATCTATAAGCCGTTTTTTTAGCTCTTTACCTTCAAATTTAAAGCTACAATCTCCGGAAACAACTAAAGTCAGATTTTTACACCACCGACCGCTAAGGCAAAATAACTTAGAGAAACACATTTTGTAACAGCTAAAGTTTTGTTTGGTTGTTTTTTTGCGTGTTGTTAAGCCATAATAGCGTTTATTTTGCTTACCACGCTCGAAAGAAGAATGAACAATAGATTATGAAACGTTACGTTAAAAGAGACTTAAATTTCCTTTATTTATACATAACTTTCTGGAAGATCAGACTTTCCGCGGATTAACCAGAGCCCTATTGTAATTTAAAAATGTTTGCCGAATCTTAAAAGTGCTTTCCTGAAAAATTATTAAAATCGACTTTAGCGGTTTTTCCTTATTGCCTTGCCACAGATATACAAACGATGCTGCAATATTCTCTATAAGAATGGTATTATCCCACCTCGTTAACATCATACCTAATAAATGCAGAGAACTCCTAAGGGTGGATTTTACACTGTTAAGGATTAAAGACTAATCCGTTTCCCCTCGTTTTTTTTTACAAAAAAAAAACCCCTACATCGACTCATTGACCTTCGTATCAGAGAATTGTTAATTAACTCCCAAAATATATCTGAGACGTGAGACGCCTACCTCAAATGTAAATCGGTGCACTCCATTTGTAAATGTACTCTCTTATACTAGTTGTGTTTTTATGAAACCTCGCCAGCTAGTAGTTGCCAGTAGTTGGCAGTTGAGCGAGGCACATTTCACATGTTAATTAAAACAACAATCTGCTGACAACTGCTGGCAACAACCAACAACTCTTGATTTTCTCCCCAGCCGGAGAGCTACTGGCTGGCAGCTGGCTAAATTCAATTCACAATGAACAAACAGGTGGCGCTGAAAGCAACAAGTGGCTTAGAATTTCTGTATAATTTGCTTAAATCATAATTGCGTTCTTATCTCATGCACACAACATTCCAGAGAAAAATGCCAGAATTTATCTTATATTTCTACCAAATGCATAATTTTATACGAAATGCTCGTATGCTTTTAGGCTTATTGCTTAAATTCATTTGACTGGCTTCATCTTGCTGGCAATTGTGCTGGCAACTGTCCAAATGAACGGCTGGCTGGCGAGGTTTCAAAAAAACATGCCTTATGAAAGCTCTGAAAAGTTTGACAGAACATTGGTCCATTATAAGCTCAACTTTCAGGCCTAGTTCTGTGAGGCAATTACAATAAGGGCGGCACGCCACAAGGAATGGTCCTCTCCCCAATACTCTGGATTCTTACTGCCTACAGAATTCTAAGAATCTTAAAATGTTAGCTTATGTTTAAGACTTATACTCCATTTCAGAGTGGCAGCTTAATCCTGGTCTTAGCTAAGTGTAGGATTGAACAGAAACTTCCCTTAAGTAGTTTTCGTTTTCACAGTCGATATTTAAACTTGATTTAGTTAAACCACTAATTGAGTGTCATTGGGAACCATTTATCATGGATATGCAAACCTGGTGACTGTATGCGAATGTGTGTGCCATCTAACTAAAACTACGAGTGTGCGTGGAAGTGTAGCGTGTCGATGTTCTTGTATGTTCAAGGCACTATTATTAAGTGAAGCTTATCGTTAAATCTGCTTACTGCTTAACTAAATTTGTGTTAATCCTGAGGTAATCCTTGGAACGACACTTAAGCTCGCAGCGTGAAATCGGGTATTATCTGCTTGGCTGTCTAGGAGTCCATATAGTGAGCATCGACGAACACAAAAAGGTACATTGAAAAACTATAATGAGTAGGAAATATAACTCCGAAGGCTTTATAGCTACAGCGGTCTATATTATAACTTTAATATTGATTGCCCAATTCTCCAATAGAGCCTTTCAGAGATGATATATGTTGGTATATATCCGCACACCAATACCACTCCCGTCCCAGGATGCACAACACCCTTTAACTGCTGCCATATGCCAAAAGACAAATCATAATTGATTTCCGTTTCCCACGGCAACGATACAGCATTCCATTCTCCTATATCTATTAATCATCAACACAAAATCTTCTTCATATTCTCTTTTAACGGCTTCAATAAAATTTATCTCCGCTGACCACTTAGCACAAAATCTGACCGACATTTCATTTTCTAGCCAATTTGCATATTTTCTCCATTTGGAAGAATCTTCAGCCATCATCTATGCGCTAAAGCCCGTCAACTGTCAATCACTCAATGCCGGTATTGACATTAGGTGTGGCACGTGGTAATTACTACATAACATATATGTGAGTAATGAAAAATAGCTATGACTTAGCTCGAATTTGACACTGCGATAAGCCGACATGGATCTGTGGAACATAATAATGCCATTGTAAGACTTTCACGTCGATTGCTCTATCGGAAAGATCACAGACGAACGCATAAATTTGACAGAAGGCGCAATCTGTGGGAGTTCTTCCAACACATAAATTAAACGCAATTCTATTCAAAATGAAGGCATCAATTACAGAAATGTGTCATCATAACGGATTTATTGAATTCAAATTACAGAACAAGATTAATATTAATGCTCGCACGCGCACCCCTATAGGCATGCTCATGCTCAGTGGGCCGCTGGAGCTTCGGTTGCGTATGAGTAATATTTGCATACGAAATATGAATAATATTATGCGCCACAATGGACAGTAATTAAACAGTGAAAGCAAATGAAAACTATGCCGCGCATTATTAATAATTTTGTTTTTTTTTTTACTGTGGATTAAACATTCCAAATGCAAATTTCCCAGCAGAATCAATTTTAACTGCAAAATATTCAGTGATCTACTAGATAAATTAGCCTTTGGCATACATTCGATCTGGACATACGGTTAATTTACCCAATTCCTGTATCGTATACGGTTTTTATTGTTCATTTTCCCAAGTGATGCAAGAATCCAAATGGCAATAGTAATTGACTCCCCGCAATAATTTTCTTTTCCCGAAGACTGCTTTTAGATTGTGGTTAGCATCCTACGGTTTTTATTTATTTTTTTTTTTTTGTGCGATTATGAAAAAAACTGGTACGCACAAATGGCGAAAGTAAGTGAAATCATTAGGTAATTGAAATACAATCATGAAACTGAATTGAAGTGAAAATTTAACAAGCACTGAAAACGGTGGCGGCCGGCCGGCGGCGAAGTGGCGCGGCAAAGACGAAATCCAATTGACTGCGGATTGGGTTTGTCAATTTAAATGGAAAAGAAAGAGAAAATTAGAAAACTCCATACCGTGGAGATTTAGCAAATGTTCTTATGATCAACGATGACAATGGCTTCATTCACGTTAAAAGAAAAAAGATTCAAAGATAACTAGACAATGGCTTCCACTATAGAATTCTGCCGTGCGTTGTCGCTGTGGACATGACAACAAGTGATCAAGGTCGGAGTTTCGATTAAGTACAGAAGAGATCTAGTAATAGATTAATTCTGTTGATGTTGGCTGTTTCAGGTTAGTTTGAGAGTTTCCAAAACAAAGGGAAACTATTTTCTATCTTCAATGCAATACACTTACTGGGGAGTGTTCAAGCAAAGGGCAAGGAACATACAAATTTGGGATATTTTTTTTCGGACTGTCAATTCGCCCGTTCATTTTGCCAGATTTTGTACTGAAATGACGTTTACCGATGTTCGGGACGCGACTACATAATCAACGTAACGTAATTCTATAACTCTTTATAAAGATAAAAGTTGGATCCACGTACAGCATAATGTCCGAAAATGATTATACTGGCGTTTAGAGTCTTTACCTCGAGCGCAGCGAGCCACATACCCCAACTTGACGCAATATAAACTTTGACATTTCGTTACGTAGTCGTGTCCCAAACAACGGGCGAATAGCAACACCCTATTTTTTTTTCACCGAATTACGGCATTTCTATCTGACATATGTAGGGCTTCGGCCGTAATCCACGTAACGAAAATGTCACACCATACAGGGTGATGTCCGAAAATGATATAGGTACGGGAGTTGAAATGAAAGCCTTTGGGGTGAGCAAAACGAGAGACCCGCTCCAACTTAACATATAAAAAACCCATAGAATCCGTCGCATCCGTTGCGTCGACGGATTGACGTATTCGACGGAACAAACAGTCCCATAGAATCCTTTGCATACGTTGACAGCCGATGACATATGAGAGACATTTTCTCTCATTATCTTATATTTCCACCAATGAAAGTGCTTCCTCTCACGCTCTGCCAACTGTCAACGGATGCGACGGACAGAAAAGTAGAAAGTCATGTCATGGGTCACCTTCCATAAGCTGCTGTGTATTCTATCAACCTGTCAATAGAATACGTTGCCGCAACGGATGCGACGGATTCTACGGGTCGGGGCCTTTACGTCGCTATATCTGACATTTCGTTACGTATAGAGTTGCGTCTCGAAGCCGTGTCTCTAACTAGGGGCGAATAGCAATAGGCAAAAGCCTCTTTTTAATTCCAGTAAAATCCACAAGGAGAAACGATGAACTGTAATCTCCTTCTTTAGTTTAACAAGAAAAAGAAGTTCTTTATTTTAAATCTTAAATTATAGGAACAAACATTTTTTAATTTAACAAAATGTTAGACAAAAGATTTTAAGTTAAAGATGCTCTCATGACGATTTTAGCACACTGCACTAAACTGCATTGAATTTAGAAAGTGTTGTTCGTAAAGTCTGGTTTCAGTGCTAAAACTAATCTTAAGGTCCATTCACATGGGAGCGAACGAACGAATTAATAAAATGCGAACAAAACACCTTTTATGGCATTTATAAACAGTAAATTGCTGGTTTTGTTATTCCAAAGGAGGATAATTAATTATCCCATCAAAATGTACTAAGACAACAAGTTTATAAACAGTTTAGATAACGGAATTTCGAATTCCAAACTTTTTGGCGCGAACGAAAACGCACCCTTGGGGCGAATTGTCCAAGTTTATTCGCAATCCACAACATTAAAACGCGTTCTACAAACGAACGAATAAAACATTCGTTTGAACTTAACTTCAAACTAGACATTGCGGGTGGAAACTGATGGTTGCAATTCGCGACCTACCTAGAAAAGTGTTCATGTGAACATTCAGTCAAAACTTGCGAATAATCGCTCGTTTGTAGGTACATATTTGGTCGCTGTCATGTGAATGATCCTTTATATAATAAAAATCAAATAGTGTGCGTTAGGCCCGAAACACACATGCGATTTCAATCGCGCGACTGCTTAGTCGCAAAAAATGAAACACACACATTTCAATATGAATGCGCGTATATAAAATCCAAAATTATTAGTCCAGCAAAAACTCGAGAAATGGTGGACCGATTTGGATGATACTTCTTTTGTTTTGTTCGCCTTGAATAAGGGGTGGTTTAACAAAAAAGAAAAGTGTTTCTATAAAATTAGAGAAAGGGGTGTGGCACCTCATTTACAAAACAATCTATTTCTTATTTACTGACTACGGACAACTAATTAAAGTACATAGTTTGAAAATATTTTGATGATGCCTATTAAAAGAACACAAGCAAAAAGTGAAACAAATTTAAAATTTTTTTGATTTATTTTTATCTTTTTAATGAAGCTATATATCAAAGTGTTCTCACGATGAAAAGCTGTCAGATATAAGACCATTGACAAGATATATAGCCTCATTAAAAAAAGAAGAGAAATAAAAACAAGTAAAAGTACTATCATCGGCTTGGCCGATGCTTTGATACCCTCCACTCCATAAAAGTCATGCAAAATGTTTGCCATGCCATGTACTGTACACACATATGTTTAATATTGGTTTTGTATGGAAGGTACCAGAACTACTTAACCGACATACCCCATTTTCAATAACCTGACGACACGGTAAACAGAAGTCCTCTGTTTAGAATGTGATCCTGATTCAGAATATATACTTTATAAGGTCTCCGGCAGAGTGAAAAATTTGGCATTTTTCTTGCCAGATCTAGCAGGAAAAATAGAGCTGAACTCATCCACTAAGCAAACGAAGCTGGAAAGAACTCAATGAACAATACGTTTGTTTAACGTGGACCCTATAGGCGTTTTTCTTTTTTAGTTCAGAGCGAGCGTGAACTGTCAAACAAAAATTTTGTATTTCTTTTTTAGCTCCGAGACTTCAGAGCTCAGATTTGTGTTTCTTTTTTCGCTCAGAGAATGTTCAGAGCACGCTCAGAGCGCGCTCTACGAGCTCAGAATAAATTGACTGAGCACTCTGAGTAAAAAGGTGATTACAGTCACATTTGACAGAAAAAAACCCAGGATAAACAAAAGTGTGGAAATGGCGGACGAGGCTTGTGGTTCTGGAACAGAAGGTAAACGAAAATAATAAATAACAATTAGTAATTATGCTAATTAATTATGCTTAATTATACTTTATTACAGGATTCAAATGGACGAAGACCATGGTAGTCATGCTTTTACATTTAATAAAAGAAAATTAAGAACGCCTGGATAATGGAGTTAAAAAAAACTGCATATGTGGAAATTGCAAAAGCAGTAAACAATGCTTTCGGGGTAAATTTATCCTACGAACAAGTCGACTCCAAATGGAAGGGGCTGAAGAAAACCTACAAAAAAATTAAAAAAGATAATAAAACAGCGGGCCAGTCGAGGAAAGTATGGGAGTATTATGAACTGATGGACGATATAATGTTCAGAGCCCCAGAAATTAATCCTCCAGCAGTCCTATCCACTGAAGATGTAGCCGTCGTGTCTGATTCGCCAATTGTTGTCAAACAATTGTTGTTTGTTTTCTCAAACTATTTACATCACAATATTCTTCCTCATTTTCTTCGAAGAATAAATTAAATGCTTCCTTCACAATAATAGGTTTATCCATTTTGCTTTATATTTTTGTTTGTTTTTTTGATTCACCAAAAGTACCCTGCCGAATTTGTAAATAAACTTAATGACAGATAGCCATATGACAGCTAAGTGCTCAAGTGTGTTTCATAAACAAATCAGAGCGCTCTGAGCACGCTCTGAGCACGCTCAGTTCAAAGCGCGCTCATAATGCTCAGGCTCTGTTCAGAGCTCAGCTCTGAACTAAAAAAGAAAAACGCCTTATGGCGCACTAGTGCGCACTGGGATAGCCCTATCGCGTTCGATATAGTACTGAGTTCACACTGACAATAAAGACCTGTGTTCGAGTTTAAAACCTCTATTTTACAAAATTTTTTCAGGGACAGGTCTCAGGGTTATATTTAGTTCGCGTTCGACATGAAACTAAATTTCTGGGGTTTCCTTGGGTTTTTTGGCAGCCACGAAAATTCACTGCCACTTCTCATGCTCACTGAGTGCGCCCTAGGGCTAACCTCGGCAAACGAACCTAATAACAAAAATCCTTTCCCACCCTTTTCTGTCATATTCAAATCCAAGTCGTCTGTATCGTGATTCTGAATAACTCAATTTGAATACCTACCGAAACGTTCATTTTCCATAAATAACAGAAAAAGATATTAGCAATTAGAGCGACGCGACGAGACGAATTTGTCTCAATCGCAAAATAAAAGATATCCACTGAAAAAATGTTGTGATAAATTACAGATTCCTTCTTATATTAGGCGTACTTCGTTGAACATCTATCTTAATTCTCAGCAAAGTAAAGTAGAATCTTCAGCACACAATTACAACAACTACATAAATAGTCTCGATTGTGCCAAGCAGAGTATAGTTGTTGTTGTTGCACACTAAAGGTTCTACTTTACTTTACTTTACTTTGCTGAGATAGACGTTCAATAAAATACGCCTACTGTAAGACACGTGGGATTAGAACGAAAACAATCATATATATATTTACCCTTACTGATTCTGTAACGCTCCTTACCTTTCTTATTTTTCTTATTTTAAATAAAAGTAGGCGGTGGGTATTTGAATAAATTTTCAATGTTTGTGTTTTCTCATTATTCAAATACGCACCGCCTATTTTTCATATATTTTAATTTTCTTCAAGGTTCAAACTCTACTATAGTAATGCTCGGCAGGTGTTTTCAAAAGGAAATTTACGGGAACATTTTTATCTTTCATCCGATCGACTTCAAACTCGGTTTGTGTACTCTATATAAGAAATATTTAGGTATTTTGCTTTGGGCTCGAGTTATTGGCAATGATTTTAATGAGAACTTTTTCATAACTCACGAAGGAGTTTGTCGTATCAATATGAAACTTTGTACATTGATAATAAAGAAGTAAAAAGAAGTAAAATATTATTTATACTCATAAATCTAAATTCTAACAGCCTTATTTATAAACTTTATACACTCTCTATAATAGGTCTAAACGGAAAAATCCTGAGGGCTATTAAAATATGAGTCTTCTCATTATTGCAAAATTGCCGCGGGTAGCAGAAATGTATGAAGACGACGTTGTTGAAATTCCCACGGAAATTATATTAACAGGAGACTTAATTAAGACAATTTTTGGCGATCTGCTGCAAAAGTCAATGCAGGAACTTTCAGAACGAGTCATTGCCGCGCTGACAAATGTGCAGACATTAGAAATGAATAGGAGCGATTCTGTTATCAGTGAAGACTGAAGATCCAAATGATGCACCAAATTTCCCTGTTGAATTCCTCAATCAGCAAACTACATCCAGCAAGCCACCTCATGTGCTGTACTTAAGCAAGGTGTCATCATCATGTTGCTGAAAAACTTGAACTCTAAAAAAGGATTGCAATGAAACTCGATTGATTATGGAAGAGCCTGGACGAAATTTGATAAGAGCATGAATTATCACAATGATTCCATTTCCGATAAATTCTAGCATACGCTATAATAATAAACAAGGCTCAAGACCAGTCGTTTGACCACGTTGGCATGCATTTGAAGACCGGAGTATTTTCACACGGCCAACTGTATGTGGCTTTATCACAATCAAGAGTTGCAAAAGAAGGTGTATATTGAATCTAATCCACAGCAAGGAAGATTATTAATTAATCAGACACAATTTGCACGCAATGTAGTTTTCAAAGAAGTTCTTTAAATAAAATCAATTTGTTTATCAAATATTACTTTGCATACCCAGCGAAGCGGGTACAACCAACTAGTTATGAAAATAATCGTGAAAGTGAAGCAGTTCTTAATGATCTCGCATTGTGAACATGCGTAAAAATGATATAAATGTCTGTTTTACAGGATTAATTGGTATAAGTTTTAATAAAAAAAAAATTAATTCCGATCATTATATATTTCATTTTATGATTTTTTTTTAATTTAGCAGGCATTATTACAGAACCCAAAAGCCAAAATATGTTTAGCAGGATTTGGTTTGAAAAAAAATCTGCTAAACGCTAGATTCTAGTAGATTTAAGAAAATAATTAATAATTTTTGTCCCAAACCGTAAAGAATTTAATAAAAAGTAAATTTCAATTGTGTGGTGGAAGTGTGGTGAGTGAATTGGTACAAATATGTTTTTCTGCTGATTTTAGTAACGCAATCGATATAGTGAATCACTGTATGTTGTTATGAGAACCAGGTATTTTATAGATTCCCTCAATAGATCTTGAGATGGATTTGATCACATCTAAGTTATAGTTTGCAAAATGCAAAAGTAAATTATTTAGAAAAGTTCTCATCTATTCTGGTGTCCCACAAGGTGGTCGCTTTGATCCAATACTGTTCCTAGTATTTATAAATAACTCGTTTTGTTTTGACTGGTTAGGGTAATGTCAATATACCTACCACCAGTTTCACTTGGTGCATTATTTTGACCTAAATTTCTGCTCAAAAATCGATCTGCAAAACGTCAACATATTATGTAGTAGCAAGATGAATATCTAATGCCACAGCACAGCAATAGCGTGCTTAAAATATGTTTGTCCATTTATATTTCGAGTTTGGCTACATTGAATTTGATGATTCTTTTTTTATAGAAAGGTTTTCTTTTGTAGTGGGTTTATATGTAAAAATATTGAACAAAGGGGTGTGGCACCACCCATACAAAAAAAAACATTCAAAATCTTAGATCTCGTAGACCACCAAATCAATTATGCTCAATCTTACAGATAATCTTAGGTATTGGCCCTGAAGTGCTCCTATGAAGATTGGTCAGAATTGCACAAAGAGGCGTGGCACCGACCAAAATCGTATATCTTAAAAGCCACCAAATCGATTGAGCTCAAACTTACAGATTAGTAGTAATTTTAAAGATTAGTAATAATTGGACAAAGGGGCGTGGCACCTCCCATACAAAATTCAAAATTGTATCTTCTATACAAAACATTTTCTGCGCGCTGAAACTCGATGACGTTATATCTCGATAACCAATGGGCCGATTTTCATGATTCTTTTTTTGTTTTGTTATCTAAGACCTAAGCGATACAATTCGTTTGCACAGGCAAAACCGGGTGTAACTAGTCAGCCACGAAAAATAATGAGATCAAAATGTACACCAAGTACTTAGTTTAAGAAGGCTCAATGATGAAAAATTGGTTCTTTAATTTTTTGATATTCCTCCTATCGTACAATGCAGGTCCTCTACTAAAATTCAACATTCTACGGCAATCGAAAGTGACCCAAATAAATAATAACCGATTTTAAAAAGTATCGGCAGTGCTGCAAATAAATGATAACTATTGTTGAAAGTGGGCCAATGACCCCTGTATGGAAAATCGGAAGTTTTCGACCACAGAATTTGGCATTCTGCCAAATTTCACGATTCTAGGATGGCGGGAAGTGCTTCATAATTTTAGTGAGTGAGTCAGTCAGTCAGTTACGGTTTTCGCGATTTTCTAAATCATGTATGTTGAGAACCACTAATGCTACAGAGATGGAATTTGATGAGGTGGCCCTTTTTAAGGAGCTCGGTAAATGCTTCAAATTTGAAGTTTTTAACTCAATTGGTTCCGAAGTTGAAGGAGGGTCGAAAAAAGCATGTGTTTGTTCTTGTAAAAAGGGTGTGTGTCTTTACTGGAAAACTTGGTTGGGGCACTACCGTGCCCTTTGATTTAGGTATACCATATATCAGTACATTTTTTCATTCGCTTCCACATTTTGAATAGTGTTTCTTTGATTTCGGATCACACTGACACTAGACCCAAACTTTGCGCTTTACTTTAAATTTGAGGGCGCTACAGAAACCAAGTCACTATACCCAGAACGTCTACTTAATATGACATGAGAGTATATGATGATGAAAAAATGTTCTATAACTATTTCATTTGCTACTCAAAAGTTTAAGTAAGTCCTCGCAGAAATTGCCGGGACGGAAGTGTTATGATATTATGAAAAGGAAAAATTTCAGCTGCTATGAAAGGTCATAAGTTATCAGCTAGACACAAAAGTGATCTCATGGCTGTAATCCACCTTAAAGCTACTTTCAACTCCTAGCCGCAAGGATAGGATATTGAGGACAAATTCAGTTACTGCCAAATGAAGTTACAACTTGCCTTAAAATAGTTGCAATTGTGCGATTTTAACCGTCCCGTTAAACAATATCACTGAACTATAACCCAACTAATCCATATCGTAAATAATTATACGAGGTTACTTCCGTGTTGATCTTCTAATCCGATAATCCACACGGTGGCTTTTAGCATCTCTCCAATTAAATCAAGAATTATTTTCAACATACTTCTGTGTATTTACGGCTTTAACGACTGACGTTGACGTCTGTATCTGTAGCTATAGCTACTTATTATACGATCAGTATTCCCGCTTATTTTACGTTTAATTGAAATAATAAATTAGACCTAATTACGTAATGATTTACTGCAGATAAATCAAAACCACAAACCGCTCATTCCTGTTGTTGATCATGACGATTTGATGTTCGTCTATCATCGCACAGTGCACATCGAGCAGCGCTAACATAATTAAATAAATAGGAAAAACAAAAGCAATTACATTAACCATGACACCGCGTTAAAGTATAGGAATACGCGCGGGCACTTGTTGCGTCCGTAGTCGGTTTCTGTTTTATGCCACGTTAAATTTACGACCATGAATTCATTCAGTTTATCTGCGGAGGGAATGGCAAAGGAGCCCCAACCATCGTGCTCTTTGGGTTCTTCATTACCATCGGAGTATCGATGTCAAAAAAAAATAAAAAAAAACCAATGAGAGTCACATCCAAATACATTTTCATTGTGCTCCCTGATGGTCACTGGGACCGGGACGGGACTCAATTCAACTCAAGTTACGTGTTAAGTAAGTCTACGTCGTCAGCTAAAGATGTTTGTGCCTGTAATTAATGTATCTCATAACGCACAACATTCGCTCTTAATTACTGTTCTCACGAAAGTGAGGAAAATAAAGGTCATCGGATACGGATACACCTTGCTGTCTGCAAAAGACATGGAACCAAGTACCCACTACACAGAACTGATAGCCATGAAGAATGAGTTATTTTGATAGCTCTTTGCGAGTTGGAGAGCCGCGGGCGTGTGCTTTCGTCAAGATACAATCGAAACTGTAAGATCTCTTTGGGCCGGGGTATTAAAGGCAGACTCACACACTGTTCACCTGTATCTGTATATATAGCCCTCTTTGGTTCGTGGGGAGATAAACGGTTACTCGGTTGTTATTGCTGTTTTTTTTTTTTTCGTATTCTTACTCTTAGCCATGAAGATGTTGAAGCCACCGCAGCCGCAGCCAAGGAAAAGTGAATATCATTCATACGCATCGGTAATTTACGTCTAATGAAGGATAAATACGTTCCGGTGTATATTGTTGTTGTTAAAAAAAAATAACTCTTGTATGTACAGTTACGATTAGTGGTAATAAAAATAATTTGTTTTTCGGGTTCCGCCTGAAGTTCGATTACTACTTGCGCTTGCGTATTGATGGTGATTGATCATCGTTTATATAAGGTGATTGAATGTCAGTTACCGCGACTGAGGAATATATGGGTTATTGTGGATTATAAATGATGTTACAGGTGAAACACGTATTGAGCCGGGGTTATAGTGTGACTGAAATGTGGGCTACCTACATTTTTAAGGCGGGTTTCTGTTTCTGCTGTCTTGTATTCAGAATGTGGTTTTGTGTTTAAACAACTTAGACGACGACGACTCGCGGCGGGCTGAGGTTCAATTTGTCTTGCCAACACTGTGTTCGAAGTTGATCTGGGTAAAGTGATTGACATGGTTTGGAGAATTACACAGCGCTGATTTATTAGGTTCATTGACCCTGATTTCGTTTGATTCAAATTAGTTCTTGGGTGTATAACTAAGCCGGTTGCCTATGAATTTTTTCCTCGCAAATTTATTATACAAAGACTGGCAATTCTTCAACCGCTGGCACACAGAAGACTAGTCGCTTATTATGTCTATTCTATAGGTACTACAATACAATAAAATAAATTAATAACCATACATAGTTAGGGAAACATGTCTGTAAAATAAGCCTAAACCTAGCTTTGCACAACTATGTAGGTATTTCTCTGTGTGATTGAAGGGACTAAGTGTTGTGCTGAATCTGAAAGCCTAAATTGTCAAACGTTCGCAAGAGGTGACGCAGTGGAAAACCCCGTGAGATATATTTTGTATTTTTCCGTGGACAGAACCTGAGACCTCTCGGGCCCTCGCACAATAGTCGATCACACTAACCACTGAGCTTCTGTGCCAAAATTTTCAGATGAACTTAACGAAATTATTCCTCCAAATGCGACAAAAGACAGAACAGGACAAAGACAAGACAGACAACGAATGCACATATCAGCACGCTTTAACAAACGCGAGGACATAACTTATTTAAAAAGCTTTTGGTCAAGTAAACTTTGGAACTATACATAGGTAGTGAGGTAGTTCTGGTAACTCTTTAACTAACTTCTTTAACATCATTTTTGAAGCAATTGTACGGAACTCGCAAGCCAACATAAGAGGTACAATTTTTCAAAGGTCTGTTCAACTGCTTGCAGAATGATATTGACCTTACTGGAAGAAATCAGCGAACAGTCAACGGCGCGTTTGCAAGCATTGAAACGGAGGCGACGAAGATGGGTCTGGCTATTAATGAGGACAAAACGAAGTATATGCTGTCATTGAGAAAGGACTATCGACATCGGCGACTCGGACAAAACGTCACAGTGGAAAGATATAACTTCGAAGTAGTTAAAAACTTTGTCTACCTAGGCTTTACACTTACCTCGCAAAACGACATCAGCGGTGCAGAAATCAAATGAAGAATCACTCTTGCAAGAAAAGGCATCTAAGAAGTAAAGCCCTCTCTCGCAGAACCAAGGAAATGTTGTACAAGACCAAGACCTTAATCATCCCAGCCCGTCCTGTTGTATGGTGCAGAAGCATGGACCTTACCGAAAGCTTGTTGCATGATATTGCTGGTGGAATAAAAATGATCTCTTTTCTCAGTTAACAACAGCCATTGAAATGGAAAACTACCCTCTCTGAGTGGCCATCGAGCGTGTGGTTGAGGGGAAGAGCTATTGAGGTAGTCTACTTCCAGCCATATAAGAGTGCGGTCGCTGGTTTGATCGTGGTAGTCCTTCGAAAAAAATGTTCAGTGTTTTAAGCTGAGAAAGATTCTTCAAGTGATTTTCGGTGCAGTTTGTATCGACGGAGTTTGGAGGAGAAGATTCAACGACGAACTTCACGGGCTATATAGCGACGTTGACCTAATCAAAACGCTCAAAATACAGGAACTGAGATGGCTGAGTCACATGGAGCATATGGACAATAGAGCGCACCAGCCCGACGAATCTTTGAGTCCACCCCTGGCGGACAACGAAGAAAAGGAAGACCCCACCTCAGGTGGCTAGGAACCGAGCTGGCTAGATGCGCTTGTTGGTTGAGGCCGTGGTCCACCCCGGACTGTGAGCGCCATCTAAAGCAAAGTAAGTTCTGGTAACTCCCACTCAAAACCAAAATTAGACACACCAGGCCCTACGAACTAAGTTTCACCTTGAAATAACTACCAGTAGCCAAAATTAACTAAGTCCCACCAAATATGCAGTATTCCCAACATAAGCATGAGTTATCTATGGGGGTACACTGCCCTTATGCAACCCCTCTACATGAGAAACTTTGCAAGTACCCATTTCTTTACTGGGACTAAGTTCATTCTAGAGTTGGATCTTAAAAAAAATAAATAAATAGGTGGCGCAACAGGCGCGTGACACCCAAGGCCTAGACTCTCGCAATAATTCGTTTTGTGTGAGTTTCTATTTTTGGGACGAATGGAAGGGACCTACAATTTTATGCCGAGTCCGAACGGCTGAATTGAGAAGCCTTTTCAGGACAGTCATACTCTCGGATGTTTGTCAGACGTTCGCGAGAGGTGGTGCAGTAGAAAAAACTTTTAAGATGTAATTTGTGTTTTTCCGGGGATCGAACCTGGGATCCCTCGCACAGTAGTCCAGCACACTAACCACTGCGCTACTGCGCCCACTTGACTTGTATTCAATGGAGGGTATATTAAAGCATGCGCCAGGCCAATGATAACACTTTTACTTGTTAAAAGTGCCTGAAAGAAGGCCAGCAGCACTTAACCCTATAGCCTTACTTAAAGCTTCATTAAAGCTCCTTTCCAATGGTTTGTATGAAAATTTAGTTGGTACAAAAAAAGTGTTTAAAAGTGTTACTTGTTAAAAGTGTTAAAATCGTCGGAAAGCTTCAACCACCCAAATGGTAAACTTGCAAGTACCTGGAGTTAAGACAACTGAAAAAATTATCACTCCTATTGAAAGACCCTTCATTTGGACGCCAATTGGACTTCTGTTACTCGTATGCCTGCTGTTTCCTACCGCATTTACAACCATCTACCTTTGGACTAGTCTCTATCTACGAAGACTACTCAGCGCGTGTAGACTCTTACACGTATGCCTTGCATTGCCTGCTTCCAGCCTACCGTGCATGGTTAATGACCATGAAAGAGGCAACAAGGTTGCATGGTTCGATGCAACTTTAGTTAAATTAACACTGTTATTCGACGGAAATGTATTCAATGAATTCCCGCATCTACTGCCGGTTTTGATGCACACAAATCACTTGAATTAAAATACGACATCGCAGATAACATTCTTGATTTTATTTTTTTTTTTATAATAATTCTTTCAGTTGAATTATTGCGAAGAAGAACCAGCAGAGGCGGATGCCTAATAATTAAAATAATATGCAAATAATTTGAATTGAATTTCTTAATTTCTCTCAACGGGACCAATTCAAAAGAATTCACTTTTCACCATCTGACAGTTGGTTGGTGTGAAAATAAAAACCCCCATTGTATTGGCTTTAATAAAGTATCTACGTTAGGTAAACCATTGAAAATTGGTTAACTTTCTATTGGGAACATACCTTACAATGTACATTGTACATAATACATATTTATAATTTATTGGCTTGAATAATCATTTACAAAGGATGTAACTACAATTCGTTTGTATTATAATTATCAGAGAAAGCTGATAGTACAAAAATATAAGTGGCAACATTGCCTAATATGCAGTTGTGAAATAATTAGCTGATATTTTTGTGCGGGACAACAAAAATGTAATTTAAGGTTTAAACAAAAGCCTAGTATAAGTACTTCTTGTTCATATTTACCTAATAAGCGGAAAATTAAAATAATTACAATTTACAAGAAATGTCTCATGAAAGATCTGTTGAAATTTGAAATGCTATATCTCGCAGCGCCATGGGTATAGGCCAAGCGCAAGACTACACTACACACTTGTACATGTTAATTGTATTGTTATTGTGGCATATTTTAGAAGTAGAACAAATGACACACTTGAGGAACGGCGGCGACTAAGAGGAAAAGTTAAAGTTCAACTAAAGAGGCAAGTTGTTACAAGTTGGTAGGTAGCTACAGAGAGACAGCAAAATAAATGAAACAGAAGTGGAGCTCAATTTGCATGGTATCTCTTTGAAATTTGCAACTTCATTCATGTTGTAAAAGCATTGCCATTAGTTTCAATATCTGAATTCTTCTAATAGAAGTTCACATTGAATTTTTGAATTCGTCTGATTGGCGCCACTTTGCTTGCAATTTTTTTTAATGGGTCTATGTGCTTCTCCTTTAAAGAGGCCGCAGTGCCAGAACCCAATGAAGGATCTCCAGACTTATTATTCTAATGCGAGAAACAGATTACCACAGCACCAGCAACAGCAACTTCAACAGCAGAAGTCGCATGAAACACATTGGAAACATCGACAGCAACTTTGTCAAGGGAGGAAAACAAAATTTGTTGTGAGTTGATTGCAACGCAGCATTACCAGATTACCTTTTATATCTTCCAAAATAAATGGTAAAAGCGAAAAAATGATATTAGGTACATGACGACCTGTAAAATGTTAGAGCAAATCACGTACTTAGTACCAGCAGGTATGTACCAGTATAGATACTTGGTGGTAGCTAAAGTATAAAATTCGAAAAACATATCTGATGTCATTTTCGACAGTGTTTTTCAGATGTTTGCTGCCCAATCAAACATCAAATCAAAATTTGTATGTACTTTTCTTTTAATAGCTTGTCAAACATTAATTTTAACACAACTCACGATTGAATTAGTAGATAACTCGTTTCCACATTGCAATATAGTAAAACTAGAATTCAAAATCACGTCCCACCGACAGTTAATAATTAAACGCCTGCAGATCACAAAAAAGAATAATTGATTTCTTTTGCCAATCGAAAATGAAAGGCAATCAAAATCAAAAAAAAATTAAAATAGTATTTTATAAATAATTTATATAAGAATAATTTGTAGACTGCTGGAACTTTTTTTGTCTATATCTGGTAATGATGGTGCACCTTCAGTATGTCAGCATTCGAAAGTTGAGAGAACTGAAAAAGTCACCGTGGTGTTGGTAGCCGTTGCACAGAAACATTGAATTTAGGACTTAGCTCTAACGTCGATGTCGATGTTGCTGTGGTAATGTAACTTCAGCCATTAAAAAGCAGGGGCTCTAAAAAGTGCGCTGTGGCTGTCAAAGTTGCTGTTGCTGTTGCTGTGCCAATCTGTTTCTCGCATAATGTGTTTGTTATACCCAGCGTTGCCACTTTGCTGCAATTGCAGTAGATCTACTGCATTTTTTCAAAATTTAAATCTACTGCCACCAAATTAAATCTACTGCATTTTTGTAAAAACTTAAATGAGGAAGTTTTAGTAGAATAGTAGATAAAATACAAACAGAAACACAAGCCAATGTGGGAAACTGAGTTTTCCTGGCTTAAATTGTCGAAGGAAACTGTTTCAGCAAAATATGTCTTTGAACAACAACAGGTCAAATTTAGACGTCGATTCTGAACAAATATTTTCTAGCTTGATGGGGTTTTTCGTGCTGCAATTTTATATCGAGGCTTGTCAACAGATAAAAAATCGTTTTAATTTTAATGATGAAAGGCTGAAACCTCTGCTCTGAGGTACGTAGATACAAAGTTAGTACCTAGTGGAAGGCAGTATACCCTCGATATTGCCTAATGTAAACTTATTTCCTTTTTATGATGATGACATAGTAAAACTTAAGATGAACAATATTAACTTAAGATGAACAATATTCCATGTTCATTATGCAATGCATTTTTCTGTTTTGTTTAAATACTCGTCTTCATTAATTTTGTATTGTTTATGTTATATTTTCTAATTTACCTTGGTTTTGTTTGAAAAAAAAAAATCTACTACAAAAAAATTCAATCTACTTCATTTTTATAGAGAATCTACTGCGAAAAAAGAGTCCAACAGTGGCAACGCAACAGAAAATTCCACATTTTATTATTCCAAGATATCCTCCTCTTGGAATAAGGTTAAGTTCGAACGAATTTTTTATTCGCTACTTTGTGGAACGCGATTTAAATGATGTGGATTGTGAATAGACTGACAATTCGCGCCAGGGTGTTTTCGTATGCGGCAAAAAATTTGGATTTCGAAATTTCGTAATTTAAACTGTTAATAAACTTGTTTTCTTATTAAATTTTGATGGAATAATTAATTAAACTCATCTTGGAGTAGTAAAATGTGCAATTTTTTGTTTATAAATGCATAAAAAGTGGTTTGTTCGCATTTCATCAATTCGTTCGTTCGCTCCAATGTGAATGGTCCTTAACTTACATATGGCTACCATTTTTCATGACTTTTATGCAGTGGAGGGTATCAAAGCATCGGCCAGGCCGATGATAATACTTTTTCTTGTTTTAGCTGCCAACCAGCTGATCAACCGCACCTGACTTGGTTTTCAAATAAGTGCGATAGAGTTGAGCAAAAACTTGTTTAGCCCCTCAGAGGTGGCCGTGCAGAGAACAGTGCTCAACTGAGACATCAGCAGTCAGCAAGGGAGATACCTTAGATATATGAAATACTTCAGCATATTTTACACTGAGATCATTAGGGATTTTAAATATGAGTCAGAATGTCGACCATTAATGGGTCAGCGACAACTCTGATGTCCGCCAAGCGGGCTACCAATCCTGACCTGACCCCTTTTGTCAAAGAGACTGAAGGTCCAAGTTGGGAGTTGTGCGAAGAATATGTTACTACATAACAACAAGTCTTGAGTAGGTATGACCAATAATTGAAAAATTACTACAAAATCCGGATCTTTAGGTATAAATAGATGAATTGGAATAGAGCTCTTTTAGATTCTTTTAAGCAATCTCGAAGTTTTAACTTCCATTAATCTTCAAAATAGATATAGGTAAGCTAACATAACAGCCTTTCAGGAAGTACGATAAGAGAGGGAAAACCCGATAGGGATGAAAAATTCTGTGTGACATCAACGGCAAGTGACGCGAAGTCAGCGTTTATTTGGATGCGAATTGTTAGTAGAAGCAGATTAAACCACAAAGACTTGAAGCGGCCACAACAGACTCGGAACTCGGACCACCACTTAAGGCACCAAGTGACAAAGAACAGAAACAGAATCCCATACATTTGCAACAGAAACAGAATTAGGAACATACATTTTTTTTTTCAGCAGCATGAATTTAGCGACAGAAAATGGCTGTTTGACGATAGAACGTAAACAAGTCTATATTGCTTGTTTCTGTTGCTGCTATCGACAGATATGCCAATTTATCGTGGGAAGGAGGTTTGTTCTTTGCACAGAATAGACGGCAGCCATGTTTTCCTGGATGTGTTTCAGTTTTGTGTAGCTGAGCGAGCAACGTAAACAGAATCAGAATTTACTACAGAACGAAAAAAGGTTATGTTCTGTTTCAGTGTCTGTTCCAGTTTCTGTTCTTTGTCACTTGGTGCCCCTTTACTATAGTCAAAGTACAAATGCGAATATCCATTAAGTCATCCAACATCCTACCGATGCTGTAAGAAGATGACTGAATTCCAAAACGTCAACAAAATGCGGATTGTGAATGCACACTGCTTTTCTGATGCAAGGTTATGCTTTGCAATTTTTGACGTTTTGGAACGACTTTGATGCGAGCTATCATAAAATGTCTTCAACACCAAATTAATTAATTTTTTTGACCTCCTCCAAAACTACTCTCCACAGCACATTCTTCCTTCTTTTGTTTCGAAAATCGGGCTCAAATTGAATTCGAGTACTCGCCAATAATAATTTAATGGACTCATTCGTCCACTTTTTATTACTACAAATTAAAGTAAAATTGTCAAATTATTACAAAATACATTATTTTACTATGACTCCAGCGATGAATCCATTTTAATTGGCGGTTTAAAATTAAATGTCATTTGCATCATAATAATTTATGATGCTCTGTTTGCTTTTGTTTGCGCAGTTGATGCGTTCACAATGCGTTTTAGAAAAGTATGCATTGCATCATAGTAACCGGTTTGCGTTTTGGAACGCTTGATTAAGGCTGCAGTTATAGCTATCAGAAAAGTCCATCCGTAAAAACACGCAACAGAACAAAACTGAAACATTCAACCATAGCATATCATAGGAATTCAGTGGAATACTTCGTGAAACTGGTTGAGAAGTTGAACAGAAAAAGTTTTTCGTACGGAAAAATAAAGAAATTCTGTTTTTAGAAAATTTAAAGATCAATTGCTTAATTTTTTTTGACGAATTAGTTTTATAATTCAAAAGCAACTATTTAAGACCAAGATTGAGTTCAACGATTAATTTTAAGTGCTCCAAAAAAGTGAAACAATTTTTTTACGGATGCATTTTACTGATAGCTATAACTGCAGCCTAAGTAGTAATGCAGAAGTTCTGCGTTTTGGAATTCAGCCGATTTAACATATTAGCATTGCAATGAGAGACCGCCCGCTTTTTTGTCGACCGCCGCCGTCGAGCCGCTCGCTTACCCTTACAGCACGCTTATTGCTAACTTCAAGTCCAGAGGACAAATGGCAATATATACTGCATTTTTCCGTCAGAAATACCGCCAACAATTTGCTGTGTTTCATTAACGCGAACAAGGTGAATTAAGCGCGGCGCTTGACTGATTGCTAGTATAAATGTCTTGAATCTTAATCGGAAACGCAAACACCAATCGTCATTCCTCAATTGTTATTTAAGTCTAAACGCCTTTAGTTTTACTGTGTCAGATGTGCCACGAATTAGGTGGCTGCAAATTCTCCCCTTTATTCGAAGAATACTGCTACACGGCGGCGCGCGCACGGCAAAGAACTAGGTGACCAATTTGAAACTTAACCACGAAAACTATCTACATATGTATTTACAACACACACGAGCATTTATTTTGCATAAATTGTCATCGAAACGATGAAGAAAAGATTCCCGAAACCTAAATATCTTCTCCCAAACGATAGATCGATAGAAAACAAATGCCTATCTCAGATCTAGTCGGCCAGACTCACAGTTCACAGAATTCAGTTAGATACACATTCAGATATTTATTATTCAGAACAGGTCTTTATTAGGTTAGTCAACTTTATACGTTTTCAATATTTATCTCTGCTGTGTGCCGTGCCATCGCGTCGCAATGCAGGTAGAGATCTCTACTTAGCACCCGATCCCGATGTACTCATCGTACACTATTCTGATTTGATTTTTTTTTTCTTTTTGTTGTGGTATCAGTATCTTCTGTGTAAGTTAATTCATTCGACATAACTGTAACACTAAGCTTCAAAAAGCTGAGCAGACTGGCAATTACTGGTGATACGAGTTATTTTTGTATTTTTTTTTTTCTGACACCACATTTGTAGCGCGTGAAAGAAGCCGATCTATGGGTATGAGTATCTATACAACTTTGGTAATTTATCTCGGCGATGTCAACTGAAGAGACAAACATTTTGAGTTATAGATAGAGATACGTCTGATGGTAAATTTATCTCCTCATGATGAATTGCAGAAGAAATACTGTCCAAATCATTGGGCATCGATCAATTCATTCATGGAACGCGATCGTTTTATCCATGTTTTGTGGATCTGTATCTATAGATAGAGTCAACTTGCCGACATACAAATTCCGGCATGTCAATTCTTCGATATTTCAAATTGCAGGACAAGTTTTGAGTTCTGATTTTGAGAAGAAACAGGCAGACAAAAAAAAATAAATATATAAATTAACAAAACAGGATTCTTCAAAGCGCCGTCTCTGACGAGAGAATATTTGCCTTTTTCCAAGAATGTTTCGTTCATTTGGCTGTCCGTGTATTTTGTTTGTATATTTTGAAGTCAAACAACAACAAAGAATGTCGGTTACTACATGTGCGATGTGCGTCTGCGTACAGATGCAGAGAAAGAAGAGACGATGATCATGATTGGTCGTCGTCTTCGTCGTCGTCATCGTTGTCGTCGTTGTCGTTATCTTCGTTTTCGATGATGCAGTGTCCCATTTTTTAGCAGTTTATTGTTGGCCAAGCATTTTTGGTTAATCTAAATGCTTTGGCTTTAAGATCGGACCGCTGCGACCGAAAGATATACTCTATGAAAAGTATACCTAACCAACAGCTGCTGCACTAAAATGTTTTAATCAACCGGGTTTAACATGTTCATAAAGTGAAATTTTAGTAACAAATATATTTAGATTATTTGCGCGTTCTTGTTGTTGCAGTAAATCTTAGAAAGTTTTTTTTTATGGTGGATTTATGTGTTCTTAGCTTTTTGTTTTCAGCGATATGTCTGAGATAAGAATTCAGTATCGCACAAAAGTGGTCAACGACATTTTGTATTAAGATACCACTTGGTATAGGTACATGATCAAAGCCTCTCACTTTCAAGTGAATGCACATTTTGGGGTAGGTTATCAAAAATAGAGTTGGAAATGCATGTGCTCGTACCTATAAAGATCCAAAACGGGTATGGTAAGTATGTGATAATGCGAATGTGTAGTTAGAAGAAGATATTCACCCCTATCATGGAATCCGCCGGGGGGAATTATTTACGGAAAAGAATATTTTGGTATCGTCGAATCCACAAATTGAACAGTATGTCATATAGGTAGGTATATACATAATATTAACACATACTATTGGTAGGGTGTGGTTTTTTTTTCCAGATTTCTGTTCACTTTTCGGATTCAACGATACCAAAATATTCTTTTCCGTGAACAATTCCCTCCGGCGGATTCCATGATAGGGGTGATTATGTATTTTTCACAAAGCGGGTATCAAATCAACACTAAACATCTCATACTTATGAAAATATATGCAGCTATGCCAATGCGTATTTGTTTTTCTCCATTCGAAATTAGGCTTTGGTGTACCCACTGTCAGGTTTAATTTCTTGCAATTCTTATCTCTTTCTTTCCTACCTGCGTTGTTATAAATGATCTTGTCTTCAGTAATTCTGATAATTTTGGCAACCAAATACGCGATGCTCTTATTTTTTGAGAGATTTATAAAATAAAGTAACTTTTCAGCCAGAAAATGCATAGGTAAATAAGTATTTGTACGAGAAAATTTCAATCCGAATAATACTAAGGCCCCTAAAATCGAATATTTCCCTATTTTCTATTTCAAAGTAGGAATATCGTTTCATTTTAGCCGTCTAAATATTTAATTGCTCATTTCATGCCCATATCCATTTTACTATTTCAACTGTGGGATAATTAATTATTCCATAAAAATGTATTAAGAAAACACCTTTTAAAACAGTTAAAATAAGAAAATTTCGAATTTCAAACTTTTTACCGTGGACTAAAAAAACCGTTGGCGCGAGTTGTCAAAGTTTATTCGAAATCCACATCCACAAACTATGAAATAAAACATTCTTTCGAACTTAACTTCAAATTAGAAATTATTTGTAAAAACTGATGGCTAAAATTCACGAACTTCCGCGACCAAGAAAAGTGTTATGTAGCAAACGGAATGTCAAAACTCACAAATATTCGTTAGTTCGTAGATAGTTGGTCGCTTTCATGTGAATAGTCTTTAATGTTAAGTTTACAACAAACGTTGCATGAATGCCCCCAATAAACGTTAATCGTTATACCTACAACAAACAGTTTCGAACATTCAATAGTTGGATTTGTAGATTTTATAAAGGGTATCTCATAATTCACGCAAAATTTTAACGGAAAAAAAGATAACAATGTGACAGATGACAGGTGCCAGTTCGGGGTTAGTAAAACTGGAGCGCTATACGAAAAAATCGCATTTTCATTCATTTTTGAGCAATATTTTTGTCAACTACAGTCCGCAATTTTCAAACAAAATAGTCTTTAGTGATGTAGCTCATATTCATCTTGATGGCTTCGTTAATCGTCAAAATTGTCGCATTTGGGGTTCGGAAAACCCACAAGTAATTGTTGAGAAACAAATGCATCCACATCCAACGCTGTTTGGTGCGGATTTTGCGGATTTTTGATATCGGACCATTCTTCTTCGAAATTGGTCATGCACTGCCGTAGATCTTAAAATGAGAGAACTGCAACATGCTAACGAGAGATGGCGGGATCTTGACACCTGTAACCATACAAAACAGACCTGGCCACGGATAAGTCGGCGCAGGACAAAGATACTGTTAAACATCAGTAGAACATAATAACGGAACTCTTATCGGAGTACTAACAGGCCACTGTGTACTAGGAAGACATGCCGCAAGGCTTGGAGTTACCGCTAATGACTTTTGTCGCAGTTGCATGGATAAGGAGCATAGCACGCGCTCCACCTGCTATGTAACTGCCCGGCGCTATCCTCGATTAGAAAGCAAACTCTAGAAGAGTACTTTTTCAGGAAGCTTGCTGATATGCCGAAACGCATATCCTGAAAAAGTAAGTAATACGGAAATTACTCCAAAATTCGAAATTGTTCCAAGAATAGCATAAATAACCGACTCTGCTTGTAGTATTACGATGGACATTATCTGGTCGAAGTGAATTACTCCGTATGTAATGAATAATTGACACATAACCTAACCTAACCTATCGTGACATGATAACTCAGTTTTTCGTGCCTAAATTAAAAGATATGGATGGGACCAACATGTGCTTTCAACAATACGGTGGCACATTCCATACAGCCAGAGAAACACTTCAATTACTGCATATGAGTTATTTCCCAATCGTGTAATCGGATTTTGCGATTTAACGCTAAAGGACTTTTTTCTGTGGGGTTTTTTGAAGTCAAAGGTCTATGCAAACAAGCCCACGACCACCAGCGCCTTAAAAGAGGAAATTGGGAGGTTTATTAATGAAATTCAGCTACATTTAAGCGAACATTTTTGATGTTCTATTTCATACATAACCCCAATCTGTATGCTCTATGAATCTATAAAAAATGTAAGCTTTCTAATTAGAAATCTATATTTTCTATCAAAATTACATTTTTCGTGAATTATGGGACACCCTTTATATTCTATTTGCATCTGTATTTTCAAGATGTCAGGAATAAGGATAAAAGCAAAAATGTATTATATTTTTCATTTAAATTTTGTTTAAATGTCACAATGAGCTCATTATAAGCTTACCACGTTTACCATTTTGAATTGCTACTCCAATGGGCGTCGTAAGTTTACCAACTTGTTGTGAAATATGTCCATACAAACGTTGATAGTTCATTTGCCACGTGCGTTTGCTCAGTTTTGAGCTAATCTGTTACAAAACAGTGTTTTTTGAACTATGAATGCGTCCTTCGATTTCCACCCCAATCGCTAAAAATGGTTCTATAAAAACTGCTCATATCTCGAAAATGCTATTTTCGATTTGGATGAAAATCTGCTAGGTAATGTTTATTGTTTATATTACGTGAAATTATGCGCTCAGCTCAATCTCAATGGAAGAGATCTACAATTTAATCCCGAGTCTGAATGGCTCAAACTTTTTCAGGACAATCATACTCTCGGATCTTCTTTATAGATGTTCGCTACATTAACTATCTCCAAATCTATCTCTATCTCTATATATATAAAACAAAGTGGAAAAAACTATTTACCTCTGTCGCCCGTAATTTTCAACCGATTTTGTTAGTTTTTTTAATGTGTCGGTAATTACGGTGATAGGCTAAACAAATTCAAAATACCGCCCATACAAAAAAACAGTCAAAATCTTATATCTCGAAAACCACAGAATAGATTGAGATCAAACTTACAGATAATCTTAGGTATTAGCCGTAGAGTGCTCCTGTGAAGATAGGTCAAAATCGGACAAAGGGGCGTGGCACCGCTCATAAAAAAACATTCAAAATCGTATATTTCGAAAACCACCAAATCGATTGAGCTCGAACTTACAGATAATCTTAGGTATTGGCCCTATAGTGCTTCTGTGAAGATTTGTCAAAGTTGTATAAAGGGGCGTGACACCTCCAATACAAAAAAATTAAAACAGTGCCGCCCGAAAAAAAATAAAAAAAAAATAGAAACAAAAGCTCTGGCGAAGCTGGCGGGGGTTCAGCTAGTATAATATAAAACAAAGTGGAAAAAACTGTTTCCCTCTGTCGCCCGTAATTTTCAACCAATTTTGTTGATTTTTTTTTTAATGTCGGTAATTACGATGATCGGGCGTGGACAAAGGGGCGTGGCAACGCCCATACAAAACAAAATATACAAAATCCAATATCTCGAAAACCAATGAATCGATTGAGCTCAAACTTACAGGTTATCTTGCGTATTGGCCGTGCAGTACTCCTGTAAATATTGGTCAAAATTGGACAAAGGGGAGTGGCATCTCCCATACAAAAAAAATTAAAACATTGTCACCCGTAAATAAATAAAATAAAATAAAAAAAAATAAAAAAGCAAAAAAGGCCTGGCGAAGCTGGCGGGGGTTTAGCTTGTTAGGTATATAACCAAATTTCATGTTTTTGACATGTTTACAGCTGAAGTATAATCCACAGCGCTGCTGCCAACTAAATACGTTTTTCTCATCTCATCTTCTTTATTATTTAATTGTTATGTTGGTTAGTGGATGCTCCAAAAACTCGAAAAGTTTTTGCACCGATTGAGCTCAAATTTTCAGTGAATCTTTAATATTTGACAAACGGGCGTGTCACCTACCATACAAAAAAACATTCAAAATCGTACATTTTAAAAACCACCGAACCGATTGAGCTCACATTTTGTAGACAATCTTAGCTATTGACCCGTGTTCCTGATAAAATTGATCAAAATTGGACAAAGGGGCGTGGCGCCTCTCATACAAAAAAAAATCCCAAATCTTACATTTCGAAAACAATCGAATCGAAAAACAAGTAAAAGTGTTATCATCGGCCTGGACGATGTTTTGATACCCTCCACTGTATGTACTGTAGAGTTACACGTATGGTACCAGAACTACTTGACCGACATAGAACATTTTTTAATACCAACTTGACAACGGTAAAAAGAAGTCGTCTCACAAAATTTCATTCGCCTAGGTCAATTCGTTTGGACGCTATCGTGCTTTAAACAGACAGACAGATAGACAGACATACGGACATGGCTAAATCGATTCAGAATGTGATCCTGATTCAGAATATACCTATATAATTTATAGGGTCTCCGGTGAATCCTTCTTGGCGTTACAAACGTAATGACAAAGTGAATATACCTTCCTGTGGAGGGTATACAAAAATACTCCTACGACATTCACGGTAGCCAACGTTCGTAAGATTTGTAATATTGATATGCATTGCCCTGACAGACAAAAACATTTATTATCTATGGAATACGTTTCCTGGAAAAACCAAAAAAGTTGTGTATCACAGAGCATTGGGTACAATAAAAACTATTTTTTTATTTTTCCATTTTGCACTGAGCAGTGGGCAGGGGATTCGCTAGTTATTGACAAAAACTTCATAGAAGAAAAGCTGCCTAGACTTTCCATATTTACACGTCAAAAAACATGCGGACCTCAAATTTTTTCGATATTTTTCAAGCCAAAAAGATATACATTATATAATATGCTTTAATATACAAAAATTTGTTAGTTTGTTAAGTCTTACGTTTAAACTCGATGATACTATATAAGTTATACATTGCACCTACATTTTGTTAAATAAACTGCTAAATAAAAGTTATCATATTGTAGATTAATTACGATTTATATTGGTGGGAAATAGTTTCCGGTATAAGATTTAAATTCAAGAATGCGGGCTCAAAATATAAGTACTTACCTTCGAAATAAACGAGATTACTATGGTTATCCAATTGGTCTGCAGTTCTTTTGTAACTTTTTCACTATGAGTTCGTTTCGGAATTTTGTTTTTCTTAACACAAATCTCTTTTTCACTTGATGATCTTTTTTTTTTGTGTAAATTTTATTGATTTAACTTTTTATCGTCGAAATTATTGACTAAAAGAATAAATAAATTTCTATTAGAACTGCTGGCAAAATTTATCCATTTGTTTTGTGTTTTTATGTAGATACAGTTCCATTATAGGAAATTCAAAAAATTTACAAAAAAAACCGTTCCAATTGCGAAAAGATTCGCTTAAACATCACGAATACTGCATACCATTGACCTACGATCTTCCAAATTAACCCAAATTAAAAGATTCCAATAATTGATTATAAACTCGAAGTGTGCCACATACATAATCCAATTAAAACAATCATAAAACCCTAAAACTTGATTTGTTGTTCCATCAACAACTGTATCCGTAGAACCAAATTTAAATCCAAACCCAAAGACATGAAAGAAGAATCACTCAATATACGAGCAAGAGCAACGCATCGCGATGAGAGAGCAACTTGTGAATCCACTTGTCGGTCGAGAAGACTTTGTGAAATCAGATACCACACCGCAGCACGGCGCACACTCATCCTTCACACTTCGCCGATTTCCAAAAGACCCACTGCGGTAATCAAGCGTATCCAAAAGATACTAAATTATCTTAGTTCTCTCTTTTAATTGACTCCAAGAACAGTACGCGGCAGTGGTAGCCGTAATTTCACTGAGTTTACAATAATAGAATGCGGCCAACAAGAAAAAGGCGGGTTAACAGAACACTACAATACAGATCTATCGTATCGTCATCGTCACCGTATTCGTATCTATTTCTCATTTAGTTCTTCATTTGATATAAACAACAAATCATAATTACTCGTGTCTAAGTGAATCACAAGATATAGACCAGTAGATCAATGGCATGTCGTTTCGATCAGAGAAACAACAGCAAAAAGCAAAAGAACAACAACAACAGCAGCACAAACATATTGTTAAGCCAAAACGGTATTGAATGTGTATGGTAAAAAAAAAATAAAAATCAATGTGTGACGAACAGGATTTCGATGCATGGCAATTTCGGAAAACTGTACTATTTACGAATGTCACATGTAGAAAGCATGAAGAGAGGTCACAGTCACATCACCAAAATTATGACAGCCGAAAGCAGGTCTAGAACGTGTGTTACTTTCACCATCCAGTCATGACTTGTATCCTTAGTTTTTTTTTTTTTCTAACAAACAACTCACTAAACAAATTGCACTGGCAGTTGAATAATGTATCTCAAGCTGAGTTTTATAAATAAGAAGAACTCCTTTGCATCCTATTCACCAAAAACAACCGAAAAATTAAATGAAATTCTACCGATCGGAATTTTATTAAGTCCACGATAGGCACGTGCTCGCTGTACGAACGACAGACGCAAAATATCTGACCCAAGGTGCACAAGTCTTAGCTCTAACCAGCAGCGGTATTCTAGATATTCTCCTCGAGATCGAGACACTCTTTTGTACTCAAATTCGAGTTGAAAGCAGTTAGATACCACCATCAAGCGACTACTTCCTTCGAGAGCTTATTCTTGTTCGTCTTTCTTCTTTCAAGCACTTCTTCATCGTGCTGTGTATATGTTACACATCTTCGATGGATGTTGATGATGACGATGATGGGGCTCTTGGCGTGGTGTTAACGCGATGGTCTCTGCGTTTTGCTATTCGCCTTGTTGGGTTATTGCGGTGAGCATTTGACACTATATTCGGTGTGGTAATATGTATTAAGTAGACGTACGAGTTGCAGTTGACTGGGTTTTTCTTACCGAAACGGATTAGGTACTAACATTCAGTAAAGTCAGTTAATTTTATGCGTACACATAGCTGTATTGTTGTAACATCAGCAGGGCGGACTTAATTTTAATGTTATGCACCCTAAAGTTACAATAAAAATTAAGGCAATTATGTGTGATATATGGGAAAGGTAATTTTAATTAAAATTATTTGGGAAAGTCAGAAGTTTAACAGTTGGTACCGCTTAGCCTATAAAAATGCAAAAGCTTTTACGTAAGATACGTATCTATTTTTAAGTATTTAGTGAAGAACTATATGAGGAGTAGCGGGAGATGGGATGGGATCAATGGATTTTGCCATCTTGCTGTCAAATTCAAAAGTGCACAAGAAAGAATAGGAAGGCATACGGAATTTAGCTGATATTGAACCTGGGTCGTCCAAACAAGTCTTTAACTAAGAACTTGATCCTTTTTCTGAGGATCTAGTCTAAATGTGGCACTCTACTTATTTTTATTGTAATGCGCTGAAACAATAAGGCTCCCTATTCCCACTTAGCGCTGTTTATAACAAACTCCCGCTAGTTGCACTCTCCAAATTAGTACAGGGTCTTTTCTAAAGAGTGTTCCTCTTAAGAGAACAAAATATATAACTTGAAACGACCGGAATTGAGTTTCAATGACAAATCTTTATTCATTTGAAGAATGATTCATTTATAACATTGTCTGTATTTTGAATACGATGTCAGGCACTGTTTTTGACGAACTTAATATTCAGGGCTCTATCTTACCAACAACGAGCTAAATAATTGCTTCGAAGGCGGGGGAGTTTACGCGATTTATCAGCATAATACAGTAACTATCCTCCATAGCTTCACAAAATTTAATCGAGTGGAGTGAAATCATAAGACCTCGTTGCAAATTCACAGGTCCATTTCGGGATATATTTCTCATTGAACTTAGTCTTTAGTAGATTTACACCAGCTGTGGGGCTGGACCAAAGGACATCCTGATAAACATGAATATGTTTTCTAATTGTTATGGATACGTTCAACAGAACTGATATATACCTAGCTATTCCTCTTTTTCCGCAACACTGGACACCAGGACCAGACTACCATTCTATAGGGGAGAACTTGTTTGACTACCACTGTGTGTATCCAATTTGTTATTTAGACGGTAAGCGGTAAGCCCTATTTCAGACTCAAAGATTTTTTTTAAGATTCGATGGAGGCCTTCGTGGTACGGTCCCTAATGTTCAGTTTCCAATTTGGCATTATAAAGGGTGTCCCATAATTCACGCAAATGTAATTTTGATAGAAAATACAGATTTTTAATTAGAAAGCTAACATTTTTTGGGTCTACCCTGATATTATGTAGAAAAATATAATACAGAAAACAATAATTTAGAAAAAAAAAAATATGTAAAAAAAAATGTTTTGAATGAAAAAATCTCGAAAACAAAATCTCGAAAGCAAAAATCTAGAATTAATATTAATTTTTGAGACAATTTATTTAATTCAAGATTTACTCACATGGAAAACTATTTAAATTGTGTATATGCAAAAACAATTTGATTCACTGTTCACGCAAGCAAATGAGTCAGCTAAATAAAACAATAGGGGCCTATTATAACACAACGCGACATATCGACATCGACAATTCTTACAATAGCCTGTGTTGAATTTGTCCACACGTGATCATAAGATCAGCATTGAACTTGTAACTTTGTGTTACAGAAATATGTAATAGATTGAAGAAATTCACTTGTTCTACAAGTAGGTACTCGTCGCGTTGTGTTGTAGGCCCCAGGTCTTTTAAAACCTGGTTGGCTTGCTATTGTCTAAACATCGTGTGGCTTAACTCCGACAACTCTTGCAATGGCCGAGTAGTTCTGAAGATAACCCCTATACCCCTGTTTCCCCTTCCCCCATCCACACTCTAACTAACCTATACTGATCCGGAGGATGTAGCCGGCTTGAAAAAAATTGGCCAAATAGTTCCAGAGTTAGTCCCTACCACCCCTTTACCCCTCCCCCGTCGTCAACTTAGTCCTTACGTAACATGTACTGATCCGAAAGTCCTAAGTCAATGAACATAAGATTTCACATAAATAAAAACTCGTCACAGGTATGATGTAATTATTTATACTACGCGATCATATCGTTACACTTTCCATAGCTGCAGATCTCAAATACATATTATGTAGATATATGTATCCATCACTTACGCACCACAAACCTCTTATATGTACGAAGATTTACATACATATTTAGTTTGTTTTATGCATATCCATTGCCTGCCTACATCAAATTCAACTACGCCATACATGAGTATGTACGTACAATGTGCATTCTAAATGCCTGTCGAGCGAGTAATCATATTCTATTTTGGGAACGCAATATAAAACTACCCCTAAGCACAACCAATCGAGAAATCATTTTTTTCGCACTTGACCAATTAAGATCTATTTTCAATTTATTATATCTCACCCTCTGGGTGGACCAGAAAGATGCATTTTAGATCAAAATACTCGGTGAAGTATTGGCTAACAAATAAAAGCATTTCTTGAAATGACATACGTAGATTTATGAGTATAATGGCAAGTTGAGCGTAATAAGGTCGAAATAGAAAAGTAGGTTGCAAACGTTTTTCAACCCTTATAGGACGAATTTTGAAAAACGATGAATGAGGCATGTAATTATTTTGATTTATCTATCAACACACAAACTTTCAATTTCATACGGCTAACGGTTCGTGAGACCCCCCTTATTCCCCGCGACCCCTTTACTCCTGAGCAATTCTCACCCACCCTACGGACTAAGTTGGGCACACATCTATAAATCAGAAAAAGAATCATGAAAATCGGACGAATGGTTCTCGAGTTATAGAGAAACGAACAGACGGACGTTGCATTTTATAAGTACCTAGTATGGATGTATACCTATGTACAAATACCTTTAGAATAATCATTCAATCAATATGGATTATTATCTTATATATTATTTTATGTTTATAGAGGTAGGGTTTTGTTGATTATTAAACATTTATTATTTTTAATAAAAAAGTTTTAGACTTGTTTTCATTACTTTCGGAGTAAATTTAAGAAACTATAAAAATCTCGAGAGCATTTTTATTTTCTAGATTTTTTTTCGAGATATGAAGTCTTTCGAGATTTTCGTACTTTCTAGATCTTGTCCCATTTGAGATTTATCATATTCACTTTCGAGATTTTGTCCATTCTAGATTTTAGTCGTTCTAGATCCCACATTTTTTTATTGATTTTTATAGAATACAGGGGGCTAACTATGTAATTCGATTCTACTTTCGATTCTATTCGAAAGTTCTATTCCGATTCTACTTTCATAAAGAACTATGTATAAAATTATAATCGAATGTAAAGCTAGTATTAGACGATATGTTGAATCAGCATACGTATGCTGAAAATTGTGTTCCAATCACAACACACCGTGTAAAAAAAAATTTCTGTCATCATAGTATGTACGATAAGTTGTGATTGGAACACAATTTTCAGCATACGTATGCTGATTCAACATATCGTCTAATACTAGCTTAAGTAATGCCAACTTTTTCCCAAAATATTTCCGACTTTCGAACGAGTCTCGTATTGTGTTTGACAGACTTTTGAATAAAATGAAATAATCATTTGTTGTGATTCGTGAATAGGTGCTAAATCATCATGGACAGTGTCGCAATTTCATTTTTTACCGAAGAAAATGAGGATTGCAATAATCAAATTGAGCGGAGGCGAATTCGGGATAAGTCCTTTAGATAAGTCGGGATGCATTGTCATGTATTGAACAAGAATCTTAAATTGAGATGTCTTTATGTTTGCACATTTAGATGATTCCCTATATGCATAAAGTATATTTTAATACTCTTAGGGCCAGTTTCAAATGTTCCGGATAAAGTTTCGGATAGTTAGCCGACACATAACGCTTTCCACCAGATAAAAGTAGCTGATATTTTTTTTCTGTTTCATCGTCAAAGTCTCTGATAAACTATCCGGTAGAAAAATTTATCAGGCACTAATTGTTTGACAGGAATGGAAATGATGTTTTTTATCGTTTATCACATTTTTAAGTGAATTGTGTTGTTCTAGTTTGTTTAATTTAGCATGGATAAATTCATTCCTTCACTCATTTTCGATACCACGCTTATCCCTTAAGTGGGTCGCGGGTGTAGGTTGCGCAAGTCCAAGTGCACCGTCCATAGTCTCGATTCTAGGCCATCGACTGTAAATCATAAAGGGCAATCCCCATACGGGTAGGGGAGATATTATGGACTTGGTCTAACCATCTCATCCTGGGTCTACCTAGAGGACGTCTACCGATTGTACAGATTGCATAGCACGTCGCGTCGTAAGATCATGGTTGGGGACATGCGTTTTAAAATGACTAATCCACCGCTACGTCCGGAGCAGTAGCTGCTCGACATTGAGTCCCTCACGTATTCTGGTGTTTCCACCATCTCTACGGGTCACACCAGTAATACAACTGAGGAATCTCATTTCGGCAGCTTGTATCCAGGATCTTATTCTTTCGGTCATTACCCAAATAGGTAAGAGTTGGAACAAACTCCGAATTAACGACTGACAACTTGACAATTTAGCTTTGACACCAAGTTCAGTCCTCTTATAATAACAGAATAACCGGGCTGTTTCAAAATTGACCAACCTGACCAATCATACAGATAAACTTAGCATTGCTCTTGGTCCTTCCATCACTTGTGAGTATACATTAAACAGGCGTTCTGGAGACGACCATCACTTGAGATTTGTTTACGTTTACTTTCATCTCAGCTTCCACATAATCGACTACAATCGGATAGAGTGTGCATTGAAGTTCCGTCTAAGAGGACCAAAGGATGACCAAGTCATCAGCGAAGAGCAAGCGACTTATCCTCGGATGTTCCAATTCGAAACGTTCTTCGTCAAGACTGCGCTGTAACATCCAGTCCATATAAGTAATGAAAAGGAGAAGAGGAGACAAAATGCACCCCTGGCAAAGTCCAACGCCCACGGTGAAAGGTATTGACTGGGCATGGATATAGTTAAACAAAATAGTGAAAATTCAGAAATCTTCATCGTCGAGGGTTTCTAAAAATAATTTGAAATACTCTGTTCCTATGGGGCCCTGTAATATGGTTGTAATATTCATCTAATTCGACATTTAAGAATTCAAATAAATGCATGATATAACACTTCTGACTGCTGTCTACACCCGTCAACGAAAGAATGCTCTAAAACTATATTATTTCGAGCCACATCAAATAAATATTTTGTTTAAATCTTCCGGATAGAGGCTTTAACAGCCGGTTGAACTGGCTGATAAACTATCCGAGACTTTATCTGTCAGCTATTACTATCCGAAACCTTTGAAACCGAAATATTACGTTTATCTGACATATAAATTCCGGATAGGCTATCCGAGACTTTATCAGCTAGTCTTGAAACTGGCCCTTAATAATATTTAATAAGTTATGAACAAATTTCTTACTCAAATTTTTTAAGATTTCAGCAATCCACACAGCCTGTTCGCAAACACATTTGCATTAGAATGATTATTTGCGAAATCGAATGATTTTGACAATTACTTTAGAATTAGGTAGTACCAACAATTCGAGGTTCGTTCGATTTTCGAATATAAGCGCTGGCTATAGAGTTAGAAAGTACATATATTCCGAATTCGAAAATTTTGATTGTAGAATCGAATTACATAGTTGGCCCCCAGATTGAGCTTATGTATCATATTGGATAAATGGCCGCCACGGTTTTGCTGACAAGTACGTACTCTTTTCTTGAAATTTTCTATGACCGTTTCGCTGAATTGGCTGAATTTCATTAATACACCTTCCAATTTCCTCTTTCAAGGCGTTGGTGATTCTAGCCCACAATCACCAACGCCTTGAAAGAGGAAATTGCATAGACCTTTGACTTCCAAAAACCCAAAAGAAAAAAGTCTAATGGCGTTAAATCGCAAGATCGATGAGTAATTCTGATCGTAATAACACGATTAGGAAATGACTCATACAGTAATTGAATTGTTTCTCTGGCTGTATGGGATTTGGCACCGTCTTTTTGAAACCACAATCATATCTTGTAATTTAGGTACTAAAAACTGGGCTATCATGTCACGACAAACGAACACCATTAATGCCTGACCAGGCGCATTTTCGAAAAAGAATGGTCCGACAATGTCTCCCGCTCAAAATCCGCACCAAACAGTCACGCGTTGTGGATGCATTTGTTTCTCAACAATTATTATTACTCGTGGGTTTTCTGCACCCCAAATGCAAAAATGTTGACGATTAACGAAGCCATCAAGATGAAAATGAACTTCATCACTGAAGATGATTTTGTTTTTGCCAAACAATGAAAATGCCTTGTTCTTTCATATAGCGCTCCATTTTTACTAACCCCGAACTGTCAGCTGTCACATTGTTACCTTTTTTGTTTTTCATTGGCACCACTATACTATTAAATGGCGCAAAATTCAAATTTTGCGTGAAGCATGGGACACTCATTGCCTAGGTATTTATCTTCTTTTGTAAATTATAGCTCCTTTGTTTCTAAACTTAAATTTAACTACAACTGGAACTTTAGATCTTTTTGTGAACAATACTTTTGTTCTCGGGTGTATTAACCTCAGGCGCAACTGTATACATCTAGCTAGCTTATACAGAGCAAATACCTTTAGGCGTTGGGAAATTTTAGAGAAATGGAAATCGCTACTCATAGATAGACTAGCTAACACCTCATTTAATGCTAATTACTGAAACAACAGTGTCTCTCTGTACACTTACCTCTTAGTTTGACAACTTAACATCTGAGGTAGAATCCGCCTAATCTTGTCATATTTTCTATACATATGCAAAGTCATTTGTAAAAAGATACTGTTGTTGATATCTGCTTCCCTATACATAGTTTCCTGGCTTATGAGCATTGTAGTATGCGCCTACCACAGGAGGAATGTTCCCCTTGTCGACTGTAACTATAGTTCTGCTCATCATAGGGCTTATCTGCGGACGATATTTAAAGGTCCACGTGACTCGGTCCACTGAAACAAAGTTCATATGGTTACAAGCTTTGAGACTCTTCTTAGCCAAAATATAGAATCTTTCTTCCTTTTAGTGTAGAGTAGTGACTCTGACTATTCCCTCTATTATTTCAGTGGTAGTACAGATCCCTTTTGCGGTTCTCACATTTAACCAATCTTAACAAATGAAGGGCCATCTGCTTATCATTGGCCTTACAGTTTACTTGAAGTAGATGTTACTGAGTCTTTTGCCTAAGGTTATCCAAGAGACTATTCTTATCTAGTCTATTTGGCAATCATCGGACATCAAATCATGAGTTGAAGTCTTATACAAAATTCACAAATCAGAATATATTGGGTACTCCAAACCACAACAACAGCAACACTATTTTGAGCTGCAATCTTAACATTGAACTCCGGAGCGCATCTCAAACATTGAGCAACTCTTTTAGTTTCAGAGTCAAAGTCAGCGCTAGAGACAGCGAGCGGAGAGTCCAACTAAACAGAACAACATTGCGATGGAACAGGTGATCACGTAGAAAGGCATTTCTTCTTTTTCTCCGTAGCCGTAGTGGTCGGTTGTTTTTCTTCTCCGCAGCGTTTATCACCATCATTCATATAAACCGCTTTACAAGTATTTCTACTTCTTGTGTCCGTTTGGTTTTTTAGTCCACCAGCTCAGCTCCCCTTTGTGCGCGCTGCCTCCCATCGGCGTAGTCGTGATTTTTTTCTGTGTTGAATTGTTGCCCGTCTTCTTGAGTGTTTGTTGTTCTTCTTTTTGTATCTTCATCTTGGTTCTATTCTTTTCTTTTCTTTTTCTTTTTTTTTTTTTTTTTTTTGTAAATAACTGAACCGCTATATTTTACTTCTTTTTTAGTTGCATATTTATTTTTGTTTTCTCTTATTTGAATTGCTCGTGTCGCTTTTTTCCAAGCTTATTACATGTTTGTTCGCTGGGTCTGGTGTGTCTTTCATTTACTTAACCGCTTTTCCACTTTTCTTCTTTTCTGTGGGTTTTATCGTTTTGACTGGAACGTTTATTTTTCGAAGTGGTCCTAGACACGTTGTTTGCCTGTTTGGCTCTCTGTGCTTGTGCCTGTGCCTGCGCCTGCGCCCTGGCGACCAGCGACGACTTTGCCCGGTGTTCTTGTACTTGTATGTGTAACTCTGAGCCGATATCAGCACAGAGGGTCGTCGTATATGTACATTCGAAAGCTATTTGATCCCGCGAAATCTCGTTCGCCGTAGGAATTTCAAAATGAGCAGAATAAAAAACGAAAAACCAACATTACTGGCATTTTTTATGGCATTTTCGTTAAACACGTGTTCTTATGCATAAACAACCGTGTTGACGAAAATATCGCTTGATGTGACGAAATACAGCAAGAATGCAGTTATTTGTGAAGAGCGATTATTATGGTGTGTTGGATGGATATGATTTTAGATAGAAAAGTATCAATACGGGCAATTTCTTTTGTCATCAGGAGTTCCGTTAAATGCGTGCGACAATTCAAATTTTGCAAATGAAACTGTGACGGGGAAGTTTAATTAGAAGTTTTGGTATTTCAGCTTTAGAGCTTAGGAAGGAGTTCATGTTTAGAAATTTTTCGGGGCGAATTGTTATGGCAGATGAAGTTTGATACAGTATCTATATGGCTTAAATGAGAACCTTTAGGTTAAACAGTATATGAGGACTCTTAAAAAAACGTAGGCCCTATAATGGGCCCATGGATCCTAAAATATAAACTAGTACCTAAATTGATACCTCTCTCTTTTTGTAACCAATATTTTTGCAATTATTTGTTTTGATTTTCTTTGCTCTTCTAATCACCAGTTCGGAGTTCAACTCTTTTGTTTTTGTTCTTAAGCAAAACACTATAGAGTCTGTTGAAAACACGATATCGTCTATACGAATCGACCTAGGCGAATAAAATTTTCAGACAAGACTTCTTTTTACCGTCGTGGTCTATATCAGTCATCAGTCGAGTAGTTCTTGTATCTCCCATAAAAAACCAATACCCTTTACTATGTTGTGTTCGTACTAACTCACATGCCTAACATTTTGCATGACTTGTGCCCGATGATAACAAATCCAAGAATTAAAAGTACATATACACTTCGCTTCAACTGAATAAGTACAAAACTTTTCTAAGGTACATTGTCCATTTTTCCCAAACATTGTGCGTTAATGTATCATTTGATGATGCTCACTGATGATGAGAAAAGAAATCAGAAAGAATAATTGCAAAAGTATCGCAAGTCTTGCAAAGCTTCGATATGAAAAAAATGCAGATTTTTTTGCAACTGAATAGACACAAGGTCATCAGGTCCTCAGGTCGTTTTGGACGTTTTGAGGAAATTAACACATTAAAACAACAGTTGGAGTGTTTTAAGTGAAATTTAATCGTTGAACTGAAATTCAAATAAAAAGTTATTACTAGATGTTGAAAGAGCAAAAATGCATCCTTAAGAGATCAAGGACTAACCGGGTGTGTTATAGCGAACAAAATTGAACGAAGTTTTAGTGTGATTTATTCTTACTTAAGAAAGAAAGATTCGTATGGAAAAAACCTAAAAGGAGGTCAAAAAACGGCAACAACAGCATTTGATCGAAGAGCAATTTTGATATGTGCTTCCAATTCTTGTGACTCTGCGACAAAAATAAAACAGAAAGCCGGTGTAAGTGCAATGGTTTCATTCAACAGTTCGAAGAGTAATCAACAGTGCCAATCATTGAAAACGAATAAAAATTTAAAAGAAACCACCACTTAACGAGAAACCTAAATCTATGCGATTAGAATTCTGTAGACTCCGCATATGAGTTGGAAAAATGACGTGTTTTTTCGGATTAGAAGAAGTTTCATTTTGATTGGCCCTGATGGGTTTAATTATTATTTCCACGATGAGAGGAAAGATGAACGTTTTTAAGGTCGGCATCATAGTCGAGAAGATGGTGTTATGGTATAGGGAGAAGTTAGCTATTACGGCACTGTTGAGCTTGAGTTCTAAACCTCAAAAAGGACGGCAGTAAGTTATAAAGGAATGCTGGAAATAAATTTCCGGACATTTTTGGAACCCAAAATTTGACTTTCAGCAGGACAACGCCCCCATCAAGATGGCGCCGCATATTCAAAAATTGGATGGAGGACCAAAATGTGGAATTGCTTCAATGACCGCCGTACTTTCCTGACCGAACCTTATCGAAAATGTTTGGGGATGGTCAGAACGAAAAGTTTATAAGTCTGCTCGTCTGCGGTCAGAGAATCCCATTAAATTAGCCTGGTATTAGAGGTAAATTTTGTTAGACTACTGTACGATTCCATGCTGGATCGAATTTATGAAGTCATAACCAAAAAAAGCAGCAGTACCCACTACTAACACTACCCAATAAAAAACTGTTTTAAGAATAACTTGTTTTATTTCATTCCATTAACTTTTATTTCTAATTTCAATATTTGTGTCTATTCGGTTGACGCAAAAAAAAAGTGTACCTACATGAAACATTAAAACGTTCCTGTCGGAAATAGGTCAAGAATGAAATGCCCTCCCCAAAGTATTGACTGAATGTGATAGAAAATGTTTGACATCTTGTGAAATCCAAAATTCCACAAAACATAGGAAGATCTGCTGAATGAAACCTGGAACGATTTTATACCTAACAGCTTGGAGTACCATTCCTGAAAAGCAAATTTGATGCTTGATAGATTTCGTTCCAAGACGCCTTGCAGAGGTTATTGCTACGAAAGGAAGAAATACAAGTTATTACTTAAAACTGGGCCAATAAAACTACCAAAATATCTTTTTTTTTTTCTGGTTCCAGAAGCGTTAAACGAAGAACAATGTGAACACTTGTGCAAAGAATTTTGGGAGCTTCTTTTTCCAATGTAAAAATAATTCCGTCATTTAATTTGTCATGATTTTTACCGCTATTTATGAAACCTGTTTCTTTATTTTACCATTTTATGATAATGTTAAGTGGTAATAATAATTAAATTACAAATTTAAAAATTATTTTATTTTAAAGTAATAAAACTTTGTTGAAATGATACAGTAAGCAAAGTATCTACATTGTACAAGCAATTCTGACAAATAAAAAACTTCAAATACAGCTACGTCTTCTTAAGTGGATTGAGAATTGACTATCAGAATTCAAACTATTCCAACAATCACTTAAAAGGAGTCTGATGATGAATTAGTGCTTTAGTTTGAAATAGCTATAATTCCTACCAAAGTGACTGTGTCTACGAGTTGTTGCTAATGTTATTCTCTCAAACAATAATTCTTAGACTTAAATTCGACAAAATTTCCCAACAGAAATTGTCCCAAATAGCGACAATCTTTGTTACACCTCGCTTCCCCACACAGTAAGCTACGGAATAGTTGGCGCAATATGTCCATATAGGACCCTAAAGGTGCTAGTACACGTATGTAGCAAGCCACATACGTATGTAGCACTGACTATGTAAGCTCTCTACAAGCTCTCTTTGTGGGCTCTCTGTTGACGTCAGAGCTACATGCCGTGTACTAGCACCTTAAGTTTATTTTGTTGAGATGAATGGAGCTGACCTGCAATTTTATGCATATTCCGAAAGCTTGAATTGAAGCTTTCTCGGGACAGTTATACACTCGGATGGTTCTTAAACGTTCGCGAGAGGTGCCATAGCTACGAACCTGATACCCCTACGAATATAATTATTTTAAAAATCTGTTCAACCAATTGTTACAATTGATGTTTTTTTTTTTTCGACACCAAAAGTTCTTGGTCCTTGGCTCATTGGCTTGTTGCTGGTTTCAAATGACTTATGCATAGTTTTAAGGAAATGCCATCGGCAATCTTTCTTGTAATTTGCCACATTTGCAGTCGTTCAACTTGAAATCACCTCACACCATTTCTCTGTTAATATATTTTGAGGCTGATTTGTATTTAGAACAGAAGTTATTGCTGTCTTTGATAGCATCGACTTTTTTTCTCTTTGGAGGTTTGAGCTCATGTCAGGCCGATGTTTGCGAGTTTAGCCTTGATGCGGATTGTGAGAAATCTGTCGTTAAAACAAATTCGCGCCCAAATAAACGCCGACTCTTTTTGCACTCGCCAAAGTAATGTCACTGATAATATCTTCAGTACAGGTAGATATAATATATGATTGATTTTTGATGTATACTTCAAAGGGCATAACATAAAATTGCCTGCATTATCTACTGCTATAAAATTTCCGAACTTCTCTAGTATTCTAATAACCCTTAATATATAAACTAATATACTCGTATTCCTCGTTTAAAAAACAATTTAGATCTTAGATTTTGTGAAATTCCGCAATACCGGTGAATGCGCTGTATTGAGCATCGATATCGTCATCTACTCCAGAACACCACCTAGGATCCACTCCTCCCTCCCTACATGCATCAATCAGATCAGAAAGTGCCTCTTATTTATTCCTTCTTAGCCATATTATAGGTCATTTTGTTCTGTCTTCATTTGTGCCACGATTTGTATTACCACTGACAAATGCATTGCGAACAATGCACTTTTCTAGACATTAAGGCACAGTAACACCATTTGAAGTATAATAAGGTACACACTAGCGAAAGATCGTGCTCAGCAGTTAGCAAACAAAAAAAAACATGTCGCGATAACTTCCCAATAAATCAACGGCCAATATTCATTCATTGATTGCTATTTCGTGGCCAGACTATACTATGACTAACCTATTCACCAGTCTCGACTTACATATTTACCACACTCTACTTCCATCTGCACTACCAGATTCTTTACACACATTTGACTTAACTCGCGCGCCAGGTTCGATCAGAGGAAAGACATTGTAGCGGTTAGCTGTACTCTTAGATGCCAAGGCTTGATTATCAGATTATTTATTTAGAGGCCACAAGAGGTTGGAGACTAGATGCAACTGCATCTGGGGGTATAGAGTATCTGTAACATTCTGTGCGGTGTTTGTAAATGCTCATGCGCACGCGCGTTCTTAACACTTAAGATTACTTTACCTGTGCAACGTGTGTGCTCTAGTAGGTATAGAACGAGAATCATTGAACCTTGAACTTGCATTGCGTTTTGTGGATATTTATATACACCTTGCAGCTCTTTCAGTTATCTCCTTTTTCATATACCTAAATATTTGCTGTCACATGCTTGTTTGCGGGGTAATAGTGGTGCAGTAATTGTTACAATGGATGCTGTTAATTTATAGTACTCCAAATATATTAAGGTTGTATAATAAACGGTCATGTGATCTTCCAAAATTTACAGTGCATTCAGTAAAGCACTTGCCAATCTTCAGAAATAGTTTTATCTTACCTCTGTTGAGATTTGTCCACTTTAATAGTGCACATTTTTATCCAGTTCCTTCCCGTTCTTGATTTTTAGAACCACAGTTTTGATTGCAACTCTTTCGTTTTCATTTGATATTCTAGGTACTTAAACCATTTTTCTTTTATTTTTAATTTTTTTATTTCTTTTATAATATAAAAAAGATTCTTGAAGCAATTCAAGGAATAAATTAATTTGTATTTGACAATCCTTTACTATAATAAATTTTATACTTTTTTACGAGGTGTTTGCTACAAATTGATTTAGAAACTACTGCACCAATTTGACCCCAGTTTTTACATTTGCATTGTAAAATAAAAGATATGCAATATTTTACAGTTATTCGCTGTCCAGAAACGGAGATCTAGGCTTACACCTTATCTGACATTTTTGCAAAGAGTATTTCACAAATAAAGGATGTTTTTTTAGAGGTATACATCTACAAGTGAAGTCCAATTTTCTACAACTTTATCGAGCAACAATGGCCGCATATCAGTGAATGTCGACTTCGAAACTGTCCAACGTCTCTGGTTCATCGGCATAGACTAGTGACTTCACATGCCCCCAAAGAAAGTAATCTAAAGGTGTGAGATTACAGAATCCTGGAGCCAGTTCACCAGGTCCATTACGCGAAATTATGCGCTTAGCTAATGTTTCCCGCGTGTTGCGCCATCTTGTTGAAATCAAAGCTCTGTCAGGTCAATGCCATTCAATTGAGGAAAGAAGAAATCAGAAATCATGTTTCTATGGCGCTCTCCATTGACGGTAATATTCTATATCCTTAAAGAAATATGAGCCGATTATTCCACCAGCTTATAAAGCACACCAAACAGTGAGTTCCAATGTAAGGGCCTCTCGACAAAGGCTTCATATCCATTTATGGAGCTTCATCGGAGAACAAAATTTTGCGTTGAAAATAAGGATCAAGCTGAATCTTGTTTTCAGCCAATTCGCCGAACCTATGAACCTAAGTTTGCACAATTTGAACGCGTTGTTCTGGCGTTAATCTATTCATCGTAAAATGGCAAAACGTACTAACAAATTAACTTTCAACTGTCCAATTGACGATCTGTAGAACCAGTGCTGCCAGCTTAAAATTCAAACCTATAAAAAAAAACACCCTTTACATTCAAGCTGCTAACTTTGGAATGCTTTGACCGATTTGTTGGATCACTTGCGACATAAAATTTATTCCAGATTTCAAAGCAGATTGCAAAATACCTAATAGTTTGAAACATTGAAAAAAAGACGGAAGTTTTGACTACAATATTGTGATCGAACAAAACACAGATTAAGGCGCATTTCACACAAACCCGGCAGCCGGCTACCCGGCGTTTACACCTGCAAACCGAAACCGTCCCCGGTCAACCGGTAGCCGTCTGCCGGAATTCTGCCGGCTTTGCTCACTGCCACGGCCGGCTGCCGAAACCAGGTAAACGGCTCTCAAGTCAGTAGTGTGTACATAAAATTAAATTGCGCCTTCACACAGGTGACACTGGCCCGGTTGTCGTAGTCGGCTTTCAGTTTTTTATCTGCTGTGGATAATATAGGGGTTGGTTTTTTGATGTAAATTGTTTCCTTTTTATGAATTTGTAATAGCTATAGGCATAGGTATATTCTTTTTTTAAATGGATACTGACATGGACCAATTGATCAGCATGGTTGAAGCATCAAGGCCCGTGATTTGGGGCAAAAGCTTACAATTGCCATGGAATGCCAGAAGAAATGCGTGGAAAGAAATCTTAAAAGATTTAAGTAATGACTTTGAAGTGATGGATGAAAAACAGAAAAATTAATATGGTAAGCTTTCATTTCATAACTTGCTGTCTACAGGCTGCCGTATTTGTGTGAAAACATACTAATTTTTTGAGAAAACCGGCTATCCGGACCTGCTAACCGGCCACCGAGATCGGTTAACCTTATGACATGTATACTATATTTACGATTGCCTTATGTCCTTCTTTTCATATTTATGATTCTTTTAACAATCAGGGCACTACTTGTTTCGTAATTTATGTGTCCCTAAAGTCAATGCTAAACATATTGATACATTTTCTAGCATAATGATTCTCATCAAAAATCTTAGAAGCCAATCATCTCAAACTTTATAAAATAACTACAAGCTCCACCACCACATTTGCCAATTGGAAATGGAATTGACATTTTGTGCTAACATTTTCTGATCATATCTGGATGTTCTTCAATTCGACTCATCAGGAATCTATGCACACGTTCAGACGTTATATCCATGGGAAATAAACAAAGCATATCTCGCTTGATATCTTTCTACCTTTTAAGGGAGTAAATTTACTCCCATTACCGTCACATTATTTTTCTTATTTCCCCAACCATGTAATAGTTTATCAACCGTCACAAGTTCGATCAGAATGTGCGCCGGCCGGCCGCCTGTCGAACTTCAATAATGCAATGAATGTTCAGCGTCACCATACCGAACTGGAATGGTGACATCCAACTTGCTACTTGTAATCTAAAGGCTACCGTTTACTTCATGATTAGGTAGTTATTGTTAGTACGAATGGTAATACTTGTTTAATTATAAATGGTAGGTATAGTTAGTGGTTTCACATACAAACGCTATAATTGCGACAAGAAAATGTTTTTATTTGAATTGGACTTTACAAATAATTACATTCTAAAGTCATTTTAAACATAAATAATTCGAAATATTTCAGGATCATTCAAACCTCCGTCTTATTCACGAGCAGTGCTTTTGAGACAGCCATTGTTAATGTGTTATAGTTACTTCTGTTGGATTAGGGATTTATTCATATTCATCCTCTCTTCCTGATCCTTTTCTGGGCTCCTTTGGTTGGGGTACTCATCTGGAGTAGTTCTTGAGAATCGGTGTCCTTACTCAGCGGCTAACAACTCGATAAGCTCGACGCTCATCATAAGGGGGAATAAAACGATGTAAGTGTCTCATAAAAAAATTATTAAGTGTGGTCTGTCATTAAACTATACGTTCGCATATAGCAATACTTAGTCAATACTTATCTACATTTATGTCCGGTGATTTTTTTTTTAAATTCAAACAGAATTTTAAGAATTTGGAAACAATAATAATAAAAAATAACAATATTATGCGTGTTTTTTTTTTTTTGCCATCCTATATATCCATCCATATCCATATCCATACTACTTATAAAATGCAACGTCCGTCTGTTCGTTTCTCCATAACTCGAGAACCATTCGTCCGATTTTCATGATTCTTTTTCTGATTTATAGATATGTGCCCAACTTAGTCCGTAGGGTGGGTGAGAATTGCTCAGGAGTAAAGGGATCGCGGGGAATAAGGGGGGTCTCACGAACCGTTAGCCGTATGAAATTGAAGGTTTGTGTGTTGATAGATAAATCAAAATAATTACATGCCTCATTCATCGTTTTTCAAAATTCGACCTATAAGGGTTGGAAAACGTTTGCACCCTACTTTTCTATTTCGACCTTACTACGCTCAACTTGCCATTATACTCATAAATATACGTATGTCATTTCAAGAAATGCTTTTATTTGTTAGCCAATACTTCACGGAGTATTTTGAGCTAAAATTCATCTCTCTGGTCCATCCAGAGGGTGAGATATAATAAATTGAATTAGATCTTATTTGGCCAAGAGTGCGAAAAAAATGTTTTCTCGATTGTCGTTGTGCTTAGGGGTAGTTTTATATTGCGTTTTCAAAATAGAATATGATTACTCACACGACTGGCATTCAAAATGTACATTGTGCGTACATACTCATGTAAGGCGTAGTTGAATTTGATGTAGGCAATGGATATGCATAAAACAAACTAAATATGTATATATGTATGTCTACGCACATATAAGAGGTTTGTAGTGCGTAAGCGATAGATACATATCTATATATATGTATTTGAGATCTGCAGCTATGGAAAGTGTAACGATATGATCGCGTAGTATAAATAATTAGATCATACCTGTGACGAGTTTTTATTTATGTGAAATCTTATGTCAATTGACTTAGGACTTTCGGATAAGTACAGGTTACGTAAGGACTAAGCTGGAGACGGGGGAGGGGGTAAAGGGGTGGTAGGGACTAACTTCGGAACTATTTGGCCGATTTTAAAAATTCTTTCAAGATTGTACCAGTATAGGGGCTATCTTCGGAACTACTCGGCCATTGCCAGAGTTGACCTCCGACAGCCACGTCTTTCACATGGACAGCTATATATTGAATGTTCACATGTGAGCTGTAGACGTAATTTGTTTATACCTAGCTACTTGCGCCCATTAAATAAATGACATGTAGGTATAGTTTATGAAAAGGCATAGCGATCAAAGGCAAGAAGACAAAATATAAACAAGTAAAAGTGTTACCATCGGCCTGGCCGATGCTTTGATACCCTCCACTGTATGTACGTGTACATGTACATTGTACACGCATGTGTCTAATATTGGTTTTGTATGGGGGGTACCAGAACTACTTGACCGACATAGACAATTTTTTAATACCAATTTGACAACGGTAAAACAAGACATATCATAAAATCTCATCTCACCTAAGTCGATTCGTTTGGACGCTATCCTGCTTTCAACAGACAGACAGACGGACATGGCTAAATCGATTCAGAATGTGATCCTGATTCAGAAATATATATATTTTGTGGGTCTCCGGTGAATCCTTCTGGGCGTTACAAACGTAATGACAAAGTGAATATACCTTCCTGTGAAGAGTATAACAAACGTGCATTTATATGATAGCTGAAATAAATTTGAATTTCTTTTAATAGAAAAGAAACCAGCGGGCGGAGCCGCGGGCGTTGCTAGTGCTTAGATAAAATACAAAAAAAAAACTTCTTACTGTCAGTTGGGAGCACTATCCTTATTGACATTTGACTTTTCAGCTGTTTTAATTTTCTTCACCAACAAAACTGCATTGCAGGCAATAAATGCGTTTGTAAAATTTAAAAATGACGAGATTATGTATGTATAGGTTAGGTACAGGGTGGCGCACCAATTGTGCTAAAATAAGAAATTCAAATAACTTGAATTTGAATCAATGAATTTCACTTTTTTTTTTATTGTTTTTTGAAGATGATAGACCGTAAATACCCTCCATGCTCATCCACGAATATGCGACACCTCCTGATCAGAAAATTATTCAATGCGGCCTGAAGGGTTAAAGTCGGGATCGCCCCAATTATTGTTGGAATAGACTGCTTCAATTCAGTCAAATTACTTGATTTCGTTTTGTACACCTCTTGCTTGACATAACCTTATAAAAAAAAAATCTGATGCAGTCAGGTCAGGCAACCATGGGGGTCAGTGGAAAGTGGAGTTTCTGGATATTAATTTGCAAACATTTTTTCGCAAAATTTCAGGCGAATAGGAAAATCCATATGGTTAAACTTGCTTGTAATTTGGACTTTATACGGAAACAAGTTTAAGTCATCATGGATTATCCGTTGTAATGACCGTCTGCTAATTCCAAACGCTTTGATTTGCCTGAATTGACGATGCTACAGCCACGATTGTATCTTGAACCCAAACATAGGGAAACATGTTTACCTGCCTCATGATGGTCCATCTACTCGGAAGAGTGCCGCAATACTCCCGCCTAAATTCCCTTTGGACGGAAATGAAGGACTGCAAAGCATGGTACAGCTGCACTATCTAAATTCTCTTTTCGGTATCCCAAGTATTCATTTTAATAAATCTAAATAGTAACCTGCCAAATAATAAAAAAAACGCCAATTACTCACACAGAAAAAAAGTTATTACTTTTTGTTTTTGTAGCACGATTCGTGCGCCACCCTGTATATTAAAATATTTTACAAATGAGAAGAAATATATTTTGTTTCAGATGCTTTATTTATTGTTGAAAAGCTCTGCAGCAATAGCTAGTAAGTTCCAGTCGTAACAGCGATTTGGAGGACGTAATGGAAGTGCTTGCACATTTGTCGGATAATCGAAGTTCCAGCAGCGAATCAGTGGCACTGCACAAAGTCCCTACGTGCAGTGTAGCATTTCAGTAGCCCCAGTGTCTCCCCCCGAGTCCACATTTTGCTTGCAAACTATTTTGTCTAATGCCATTAGCCGTTTTTTATTATCAGTGTGATCTGATCCGGATCAGATCATGAAAATAAAACAAACTGGATCATTGAAAGATTTTATATTTAAGTTGTGGCAACAGTTGTTTTTCACATACAAAATCCAGTACCAATTATGAGAAACTTTGTATTGCCACCGCCATATTGCAGCCACACGGTACAATGTGACGTCACAACGCGATGATTTCTCCATTGCACTTGCTCATATTTGAGTTTGACATTTCGCTGTTGTGTCGGGGGTGTTACCACATGAATATACAAATCTGCATACATTTTGCACTCAATATTTTTTTGTGGAAAACTATGCTCAAATGTTATGTTCAAATACGCATCATAATTAACCGTATTGTACTGATAATATTTCCATTTATATTTCTGTGCTATATAGCGAAACAAAACATCTCGAAAGTCGGAGTAGTGACTTATTCGAATTTGAAAAAATGCTAATTGGTTTTATGTGTTGTTAATTTTGTTTCATATTTTGGTCTGGCAACATTACTGTATGGCTATAATTTACAGGGACACCAACATTTAGTGAATGAAATAAACAACGCCACGAAACAACAACGAGAAATAGTTGAATTAATTTTCAGATCATATTTCGTGATCTCGATGAAAAGTAGGATCACATGTTGTTGTTGTTAGTGCATGTAAATCGATGATCTATATGGATCACAGTTGATAATAAAAAAACGGCTATTTTGACACAATCGATAGCACTTTCGATAACATTTAAAGTAATCGTAGATTGGTAGCACAGTTTTTATCTGGGCTAATGCATAAGCCCCAATGATTTTCCGGGCCTACGAATCCTATATAGGAATAGGATTGTGTGTTTGTATGGAAAGTTCACTAAAATCCCATATGTGATTGTAAAAAAAACATGCTTATTAATCAAAATGTTACTTACTTCACGCAACAAGAGTAGGAGTAGTAGGGGCAAGTCTGCACATGGGGGTAAACCCGTTTCCGTACTATTTTGTATGAAAAAAATAATTAATTGGTAATACTATAAATCGTGACACGTAAATTATGGTATGGCAATACATATCCTCAAGATAAGATAGCTCGGTGAAGATGTCAAGAAGTTATGCTAATTTGTATGCTTTTCTACCAAAACATTATAGTTCGTGTGAAAATTAAGTGGTGTTATTTTTTTTTAAATATTAAACTTCAATTAACTAGTAATTTATTTTTAGCTGTTGGCAGGCGTATATATAAATTTCAAATATAATGTTTTTCAGAGAAATTTCTGCAATTTCAAGTAAGATCCGTGCGGGCAAAACCACCCAGTCGGCAAAAGAATTAAGAAAAGAGAATGAGGGCATTGCTGATAAAGATTGCAATTTGCAAGTGCATACTTAGCCAAGAACATTTTTAAAACCCAACCAAACTAATGGCAGGATTAAATGTAGCAAGTGTCCAGGATGTGCTCATGACTTGTACAGGAATTTGTATGTATGTTTGTGACTTCTGCAATTAATCTGCATTTCTAAAGAAGAAAGGATTTGCCCCTGTAAAATTCAATACGGCCATTTTTTTGTTGATGAGTTTTAAAAGTTATGAAACTTTTTTTAAGTTATATATTTATTTGTATTAATTCTCAAAGTAATTAAATGAAATATGAGGCTTCCAATATAAAGATTTTATTTTCGATAAAAAAGGGTTTTCAAGGGCTTATAAAGCGAACACACACTAAATAAGCGGTTTTGCCCTTCTTCCCCTACATACATATCTATATTACATACTTAAAATGAAACTTCCTTCCAATGAAGGACCCAGTTAATGAGATCTATTTAATGACAATTAATTGTTCTTAAGTTTCTAAACATTAACACCCAAAATGCCCATCGCAATGAACGTATCGTCTTACTTTCTATTTTATTTTCATTGTCATTCATCAGGCTACTGCTGCTGCTGCTGCTTAAAGCTTTTGGGCAGATTACTGCCTATAGTATAAATGGTGGTGGTCGGCTCTACGATATCCTTCTTTTTCCTTTCACGTTTATCGGGAAGCAATAATGCAAAGCATCCCACAACCGCAATTATACCCACATATATATAGAAAAGTGTATCGCAGCTGGTCAATATCGCCGCACCGAAAATGTTGCTCCCAGCAACGGCTCCCAGTCGGCCAAACATCATAATAAGGCACATAGCCATCGCACTGATATTCGTCGGAAAGAACTCTATAGAAATTGTACTCACGAGTCCGCCACAACTGCCAACGCCCATAATTAGGACCAATAATATCACAGACATGACGAAAGAGCTAACCCAGTGAATTGCCAAACAACACGACGAAGCTATGATTAGCCAAATCACTGGAGAGATATCAAGAATTGAAACATGATGAATTCAAAACGTCACCAAGAAACTTACTCAAAAGGTTCTTCTTTCCGACATAGTCGATAGTGAAGGCGAATATCAGAAATATCACCGTGAATGCTGCACCATTTGTGATCAATACCTCGAACATACTAGTACTGACAGGACCACTACAGCTGGCCGCACTGGCTGTGGAATTCATTGAAATGTTACCCAGGGCGTACATTGTTTCACAGACTAGTAGTCCTGTATCCTTTGTTGTAACCAGCTGATCCAGCATCGTTGGAAACCTTTAAAAAAAAAGTAACTTTTTGAATTTTTTTTGTTGGAATCGTTCGTAAATACAATCGTGCTTACCACATGAACGTGCCCTGAGAGATGCCAAAGATAACAAACATAATGCAGCAAATATTGATCGTATGCAAAACTCGTTCCCTATAGAACAACGGAATTGTCTGGCTCCAGACCAATTTAAATGCATCCTTCACACTGTGGACATTGCTTATGCTCGCCCCTGAGATCTCTATAACTACTTGCTTTACAGGATAGTCGCTCTCCTTCCGGCCAGTGTTTCGTGCAAACACTCTCCTAAGGGTATGTAGGGCTTCCTCATGTCTGCCTTGAATAAAAACGTACTTCGGACTTTCGGGAGTCAATAAAAGGCCACACAGAGCTATTACACTGAATCCACAATTGACTAAGAGCAGCAACCGCCATGGTGTGAATTTTACCCCTAATACCATAGCGTCCAGCTGCATTGGAAGAATTCCTATAGCGATTCCTAAAACCATTTATAGCATATGAGTTAGATGTACTCGATTACTGCCGCTCAACTTACCGGGTAAAACCATCAGTCCTATTGGCATGAACGTCGAAAGCAGTGTAACGTACTTCACTCGGGTTTTGTGTCCGTGAAATTCACCCATAAAACTGAAAACACAAGCTTGACCTCCGGATATGAAGAATCCATTGAAAAACCGTAACACAATAAGCATCCAGATGTTGGCTGAAAATGCTGAAATGACAGTTGAAATTGAACTGCACACAAAGGCCGCTCGCAGAGTTCGCACTCGACCCCATGTATCGGCCAGAAAGCCCATGATGTGAGAGCTAAGCACGATTCCCAAGAATCCCGAAGAAGCGAGAATGCCTCGATCCCCCACTGTGGACTCGAGATCACATTTCAGAAATGGCAGGATGATGCTTACACCCATGGTCTCGACCATCACTGACATGAAACAAAAGCCGCACACTATCAACAGAAAGAAATGGTATTTACCAGTTTCTGTTAGAGCGACGGCTTCTTCGAAGGAGTATATCTTTTCCGATTTTATGCCATTTTTGGATTTTTCTGCAAATGAAAAATGTGATTTTATATATTATTTATATTGTATGCGATTTGTTCATGTCCATGTCTACACTATTTAATGTTCATTCATTCATACTTCTCTATCAAGTTCAGGCTTGTGTGTGACTCTAGGCGTGTTTTTTTGATAACAACAACTGCATAGACTCGAAAATGTCAAACAGAATGTTGTTCTCGTAATATTGTGCTTACATTTCTACTTTACTTTACTTTGCTAAGATAGATGTTCAATATAAAAATAAAACATGCCTATTGCCTATTGTATGAACCGACTTCAGAAGGGACATCTCGACTGAGAAAGACATTACCGAAAATGCCGTGCTTAATTGCAAAATCATTCTACCAACATGATGTACGCAACTGGAGATTGCCTTTAATGTATCCTGTCTTTGTGAGTTAGCAATCTATTCCTCGCCTCACAGACGTTGTTCTTAGCCCATCACCACCTTACCGTTTTCATATCTTTTCAAGCGCTGGCTGTGGTGTCAATTTATTAAATAAAAAAATAATATAAATAAATAGTTTGCGGCTTGGCACAACATTCGTTTAGACACCCTTGGCCTAGCTTGTCACAAACATTCGTTTGTTTTTGGAACCTACAATTTTATGCAGAGTCCCAATCCCAATGGATGAATTGAGAAGCTTTTTCTGAACAGGTTTACTCTGAGATGTTTGTCAGACGTTCGCGAGAACTTTAGCTTCAGGCGCCTTCCTGACAGTTGTTGACATACAGTTAGCGGAGCGGCGAAGTCGCGTGAGCGGCTAAACTCTTTGAAATAAAGGGTTAAAATCCTGCTAGAGAGCGAAGCGAGCCACCCACCCCATACTTCAAATACACCAGGCTTTCTTACTTGCCTGATAGTTTTTGGTATACTGGAATGAGTCACTGTCACATAAACATGGTTTGATTAATAAAAAAAAATTTATTAAAATTTAGACATTTCCTCAATAAAAAAAAAAATTAAATTTATGTTTTTTAGGCTATTTTAAGCGAGAAAAAGGTAAAAAATATGTTTGCACAGTGCGCATAAAGGTACAATTACACGGCCATTTTTTCTAGACATTTAAATGACGCTGTGACATCAGGAAGAAATGTCGCATTAGAGTGATATTAAGGCTACGATTCGTCATTGGTCATTTGCGAAAATATGGCGATCACACGAAATGATTATTATCGTGATTTTTGTCCCAAAATCAAATGACGGACACTGCGAGTCATTTAGAATTTTCCGTTGAGATGCCATTAAATGACTAGCGAAAAATGACGATCAATGCCTAGCCTCATAAAAATGACAAATGTCACCTTTCCCATTATTTCGATTTCGCGTCATTTATCTGTTTTGCGATCAGACGTTAAAGACCAATGAGAAAAATATAGCTATATCTGTCATTTAGTGTTTTTCTCTCGACGAAGATGCATACGAGCGACTTTCTTAATTAAATTAAATGGCAGTGAAAAGAAAAAAAAATATTATAATAAACCAGCGAACTAGCACACTTCGTAGTGCAAAATAGAAAAATATAAAAATCAATTTCAAATTCATTTAAATCAGTGATAAACAGTTTCTATTGTAATGCTCTGTGGTACACAATATTTTTGTTTTTTCAAGGATTCGTATTGCCTAAATAATATTCCTGTCTATCAGGACAATGCGAGGGATCCCAGGTTTGATCCCCGGAGAAACACAAATTACATCTTAATGTTTTCTACTGCGCCACCTCTCACAAACGTCTGACAAACATCCGAGAGTATGACTGTCCTGAAAAAGCTTTTCAGCTCAGCCGTTCGGACTCGGCATAAAATTGTAGGTCCCTTCCATTTGTCCCAAAAATAGAAAATCACACAAAACGAATGGTTGCGAGAAGCTAGGTCTAGGATGTCTACACGCCAGTTGCGCCACCTATTTATTTTTATTTTATCAGGACAATGCACATCAATGTTACAAATTTTCCAAACCTTAGCTCCCATAACTGTCGAAGAATAGCGCCTCCTCACCCCTTTAACTTTTTTTGACCAATCTTCACAGGAACTCAATCGATTCGGTGGTTTTCGAAATATTAAATTTTAAATTTTTTTAATTTTTTTAATTTTTAATTTTTTTTTTTGAATGGGCGGTGCCACGTCTCTTTGTCCAATTTTGACCAAACTTCACAGAAACTATATATGGACCAAAACCAAGATGTGTGAAAGTTTGGCTAAAAACGGTGAATGCGTTAAGGCGTGAATCGACGACAAACATTTTAAGGCTAAATTTTTATATATATAGATTTACACGTCCTTTCGCGACGAGAGAAAAATCCAAATGAAAGCACAGATATCGTATTAAATGCTGCGTCATTTGTCATTTGCGTAGAAAAATGACATGACATGAATTTCGTACCTTGGCATTTTCTGAAGGCTACCATTTAAATGACGCAACAGCCAAAAAGTTTAGTCATTTGTCATAGGCGTCATTAAAATCACATGGCCATTTTTTTTTTTTCGTCATATTAATGGCACAACATTCATGGCATTTGGTCCGCCATTTTCCTAGTCATTTTGTTTTTTTTAAGATTTTATTTATTATAAACCAAAAGTGTTAACTAATATAATTTACAAAGTTTCTAAAATTCAATAAAAATACTTCAAAGTTAAGTTAAGTTAAGTTAACATTTTTGAAAGATAAATGATCCCATAAATGTTATCCCAAAAATGGCGATCACAGAGGACGACATTAAAATGACGATTTTGTGACGCGATTTCTACGTCAAAGCGCCATTTAAATGACGCGAAAAAATGGCCGTGTAATCGTAGCTTAATGGAAACCCGCCTAGAGTATTCCAGCGAAATTTTCAGCACAAGATTGGTCAGTTATCCCTTCATCAACATTAGCTGACGTTTTTTCTGATCTATTTCTAGAGCTAGACCAAACTAAAATAGAGAGAAATACTGTCATACTGTTGTCAGACTTACTAAACCAGAAAACCGAACAATTTTCATTTTCGATTTTACTGATTCAAGAATAAAAATATTTAATTACAATAAATTACATAAGATGTTTAATTAAATAAAGGTAACTTCTTGTTAAATTAGTTATCAAAATAAACATCTAGCACATCCTACTATATAAGATTGAGGAATGCCATCTAGAGCCTTAGCGCTTTCTTTTCACTCGGAAAATAAATAAAATTCCCACAAGAAAATGTAATTAAAACTTTTAATTTATTTTAAATTACTTTTAATCGAATTGCATCGACAGCTCACTTTGTTTTTCTATACTTCTTCTACCAGGTAATTTTGCGCTAGATATAGTGGTCAATGGAACGCGGCCATTGATTTATTTGCCAAAACTGTCCACAAATGATGCCTTTAATGTTCTGTAGGAATATATTCTCTCCTAACTTAACATAACCACTAAAGATTTTGTTATGTTATGATTTATTGGTATGAGCTGCAAAAAAAAAGTATCATAAACAATACTGTCAGTTTTATGAAGCTGTGCCGGAAAGCGTGGCGCACTTTCTATTAACTATTTTCGTTGCAAACTCAGTTTGTTTTGAAGTTTATTTTATATTTGGGCACTATATTGTACCAAAATTCACATAGGTACGAGTAGAAAGAGCTTGAAAAATATTTACCATTGAATCAACTTTTACTGGCCAAAGACTTTATTTGTTTGTTATCTAAATTACTACTTGCAATAATATTTGAATAATTTACCCTAATTTATCTACTTTTACCGACCTCAGACGTATTCATTACCTAAGTGACTAGCATTCTAAAAAAAATAGCATTTATTTGTTCCCCTTTGTGTCTTAATATACGGTTTTCACTAATTTGTTGTTAAAAAGACATCAATTTATAACTAGCGGTATCTGCTTGCTTTTGTAAGTGGACATACGCTGGGACTAAGCACACAGGGCTTTGATATTATGATATATATATGCACCCTAGGCATGGAATAAATGTGATAGTTTCCAGTTTTAGTTCTAATAAATAGTGGTATTAGTGGAAAGATTATATATAAGTAGTAGTAGTAGTAGATACTGTCAGTAATAGCACTTATTAATTAAAGGCTTTTACTTAACTTCATTTGTTATGCTCAAATCTTTCAGGCCAAATTTGAACTACTAAGATCTTTGAAATTTTCAATGCTGGTTGGGTTGTAAAGACAATGCAATATTTAGAAGAATTTTTGGATTTTGAATTCCTCTTTAAGGGAGACTTTTTCATAACACATGAACCATTATCGAAATGTTTCTAAACGTTCCAAAAACGTTCCCCCAATTTTTTGAGGCATTTAAAAGTTTTGCATTTCATTTTCAATTCAATTTAATTAAATGGTGGTGGCCCTACGGGAAACCGGGAATTTTCCCGCGGCGTTTCGTTTTAGGGGCTTTTTTTTCAGGAAAAGTTGAATATATAATTGGCACAAATTTTAATGTTGATTCATTTTTTTTTATTTTAAAACTAGCGAACCCCCTGCACACTTCGTAGTGCAAAATATGAAAATATAAAAATCAATTTCAAATTCATTTAAATCAATGGTAAACAGTTTCTATTGTAATGCCCTGCTGTATTCACAACACTTGGTTTTTTAGGATTCGTATTGCCTACATAATATTCTTGTCTATCGGATAATGCGCATCAATGTTAAAAATTTGCGAAACTGTAGCTCCTATGACTGTCGAAGAATTACGCCTCCTCACCCCTTTATCTATTTTTGACCAATCTTTACAGGAACACAATCGATTCGGTGGTTTTCGAAATACATATTACATTTTGAATGTTGTTTTTTTATAGGCAGTGCCACGCCCCTAGGTCCAGTTTTGACCAATCTTCACAGGAATACTCCTGGTAAAATATTTAAGATTTAACGTAAATTTGAACTCAATCAATTTGGTGGTTTTCGAAATATAAGGTTTTTAATTTTTGTTTGTATGAGCGGTGCCACGTCCCTTGGTCCAATTTTGACCAATCTCCACAGGAATACTGTTGGGCCAATACCTAAGATTGTACGTAAATTTGAACTCAATCTATTCAGTGGTTTTTGAGATATAAGATTTTGAATGTTTTTTTTTTTGTATAGGAGGTGCCACGCCCCTTTGTCCAATGTTGACCAATCTTCACAGGAATACTCCTGGGCCAATATTTAAGATTGTACGTAAATTTGAACTCAATCAATTTGGTGGTTTTCGAAATATAAGATTTTTATTTTTTTTTGTATTGGCGGTGCCACGCCCCAAGGTCCAATTTTGACCAATCTCCACAGGAATACTGTTGGGCCAATACCTAAGATTGTACGTAAATTTGAACTCAATCGATTCAGTTGTTTTCGAGATATAAAATTTTGAATGTTTTTTTTGTATGGAAGGTGCCACGCCCCTTTGTCCAATGTTGACCAATCTTCACGGGAATACTCCTGGGCCGATACCTCAGATTGTATGTAAATGTGAACTCAATCGATTCAGTGGTTTTTGAGATATAAGATTTTGAATGTTTTTTTTTGTATAGGAGGTGCCACGCCCCTTTGTCCAATGTTGACCAATCTTCACAGGAATACTCCTGGGCCAATATTTAAGATTGTACGTAAATTTGAACTCAATCAATTTGGTGGTTTTCGAAATATAAGATTTTTATTTTTTTTTTTTTGTATTGGCGGTGCCACGCCCCTAGGTCCAATTTTGACCAATCTCCACAGGAATACTGTTGGGCCAATACCTAAGATTGTACGTAAATTTTAACTCAATTGATTCAGTGGTTTTCGAGATATAAGATTTTGAATGTTTTTTTTTGTATAGGAGGTGCCACGCCCCTTTGTCCAATGTTGACCAATCTTCACGGGAATACTCCTGGGTCGATACCTCAAATTGTATGTAAATTTGAACTCAATTGATTCAGTGGTTTTCGAGATATAAGATTTTGAATGTTTTTTTTTGTATGGGAGGTGCCACGCCCCTATAAATCATGAACCAATACACCTACAAAGACCGTATGAACTTATAAACAATGGTATCAACGTCACCTTTCATGGGAAATTTTCAGAATCAAAATCGGTTCACGCATTACAGAGAACATTATCGACAAACACAATTGACCATGATTTTTACATATATAGATTAGTTCTTCTCATTTTTGTACTGAGATTTTCAAAATAATTGACTGAAGTTCAAATAAACCGACAAATTCGCGGTGGATTTATCCTAACTGCGATTTTCCCGCGTCTTTCTGTGGTGAATTGATAAAAACTTTCTACAAGTTTTTCAACAAGATTTTCAATTGATAGTGGCAGGCATCATGAACGTGTTTCATTTGTTTCACTTTTAAGTAATTTTTATTTGAAGAAGATAATCAATTTAATTAAACAAGAAATGGTAGCGAATATTTCAAATTCGGCACGAAATTCAATTCGATTCAAGCATAGACGTGAGTACTTGGAATCAGTGCGTTTTTGTCATAAGATTTGTAAATGCAAACAATGAAGTCGCTGAACGTTTGATTTTCGGTAAAGAGAGTCATTTCAAGCCAAGGTAAACATATTTTTGATTTATTGCAAGAGGCTTTAAACCAATGCGGCCTTGACTTGAAACATTGTGTGGCAGACTGCTTCGATTGGGCCGCAAACATGGGTGGCCAATACAAAGGTGTTTCCGCACATTTGAAAGAGTACAATCCGAATCATATTCACACCTGGTGCCATGCTCAGCTCATGTAGTTAATTTAGTTATTTCTGTATCCTTATTCGGTTTGCAGTTGAAGCTGAGCCTTATTGACAATACGCGCTAGTTTTCCAAAAATAATGCATTAAAGAAAATCGTTGGACATTTTGAAACATGGAAAAATGTAGACCCTTTACTGACATTAAATGATCTTCACTCTTCACTGGCTTGAAATTCATATCGGAAGAAAAATCTTTTGATGGTAAAATAAGACATGAAGAGGTTTGTTTACTCAATCAGCTCTTAAAATTCGAATCTGCTTTGACAGCTATGATTTTTTCAATGAGATGTAAAATTTGGATTATGTCCAAGCTTGGTTTTAAGTTAATGTGATGCTTAAGGAAACACAAAAATTACGTGTTAGTGGTTTTATGGTTTATTTATGGAAACGTTGAATGTTTCGACCCACGCCCGTTTACAAAAATTGCCGAAAATTGTTTGCCAAACAACGGCTTAAAAAAATGTAGAAATATGTATATTTTGCAACAAAAATAAAATTTATAAAATATTTTGGTATCATTGTTTTTAAAATTGAAATTTTGTTCAAAGGAGGGAGAGGAGGCGTTTTCAATTTAAAATCCCGGTAGCAAATTTGTTCCCACTACGCGCCTGCATGTAGGTACATAATTTTGAAAAGTTATACAAACAAATTCACATCAAGGTATAATACATGAAGAATAGTCAGAGACATATTTAAGAAAAATAGAGGTGATGCCACATTTGTTTCGAAGTTTTAGAAAATGTCTTCAAACGTCATGAAAAGTAGATATTTCACATAGACAAGAAAGTGTTGGCAAATATCATATTAACAAAACAAAAATACTTATACTGGATTGCATCTTTTAGATCCTAGTTTCCCAAATTGTTCTCCAATAGCCAATTTCACAGTGGCAGCTTAATCCTGGGTTTAGCTAAGTGTAGGATTGAACATAAACTTCGCTTAAGTATTTTTCGTGTTCACAGTCCATAGTTAAGCTATAAATAAAATAAATAAATAAATAGGTGGCGCAACAGGCGGGTGACACCCATCAAGGCCTAGCTTCTCGCAACCATTCGTTTTGTGTGAGTTTCTATTTTTGAGACGAATGGAAGAGACCTACAATTTTATGCCGAGTCCGAACGACTGAATTGAGAAGCTTTTTCATGACAGTCATACTCTCGGATGTTTGTCATTATTAGGTTTATTTAGGTTTTCTTCAGAGTATTTTGGGATAAATATTATCGTATTGCACTTGGCAATTATGTATTCTCTGGATTGATACTTAAGCAAGCCACGGCAGTCGGTGGCTTAACTTTAGGCATTATTTAAGTGAAGTTTATCGTTAAACCTGCACTGTGGAAACCAAATTTGTGTTAATCCTGCGTTTATCCATGGATCGACACTTTTACCAATCAGGATATAAAATTCCATATCTGCAAAATTTTCAAAGGCTGCATCAACTTCATCTAAGAAAGCTGCGTACCCCGACTCCAGATTCGGTGTCGGGCACCTGCACTAGAGCTAGAGTTGATCTTTGAAGGTTAAGCTTTAAGATCGCAACTCTTGCTCGGAGACGCGAAAAGCTCATAGCCGTTTGGGGTTGATCCCGGCCGGCCGCGACAAGCCGACCAGCCTGGCTCCAAAGGGCGCCCAAATTTGACAGGCTTGCATTAACTGAATGCATAAACTACCCGCGGACAAAACTGCTGACCACAAACTTGAGTTGGGATTGGGAATCCAGAAAGTTGATTTTTGATTCACATGTAATATTGATTGTCTTCAATTAGCTGATACTGCTGATTAGACAGTCTATTGTCATTACACTCACTTTGTAAAGAAGGAATTACTACAGGCTGGTATCCACAGACCTTTCAATGGGATTAGTTATGTAGCTCTAACTAAAAGGCATTGCTAGCTTTTTAAAATGTTTACCATTGTATTTATTATTAACTTTAAATTATTCCCCTGGGAAATCATTTATTCACTGCGTGTCGCCGAGAATTTATTCTTTTATTTCAACTGTTCGCACTGTTATAATATTTTAAGAAACTTTCAAATCATTCATATTCGTTAAGCACTTCAAGGAAGTTGGATATATCTGTATTTGCGGTAAACCATTAAACTTGGACTTGTACACTTCACAATATTTAATATTCTAGGTGACTCCACTCACTCACCACATTCTCCATCCAGCTCCATTACGAATGCTGGATTTTCCATTTTTAATATTATTTAAATTTGTTTTATTTTCAGGTACTAACGAATTCACACTTATTATTGGCCACATTAATAAATCTCGGATATATTAGCCCTTCGCGTGTGCTGCTAACACTAACATTAGAACCAGTCTTACGTACAATTTTAAATGATGTTCCATTTTTATACCACGATTATAGGGCCACAATAAAAACCAACAAAAAAAAAATACGATAAAGATTAGAGTATGTACTTATTATTATTTCAGTTGCATCAGAGAAGATATTTATAAGATCTATTTGCAAAAAGTTTAGTTTGCCTACGAGTAGATAGCAGTTGTATTATTTTGAAGGTTTACACAAACAAGATTCCTATTTATATGGAATATCATTATTAAAATAAAACTGGCAAAACCTCCTTGTTAATGAATCTTAAATAGTTCAAGTTAAGATTATACTGAAATTGTTGTCTATTCTTACTTTTTTTTAATAAACAGCTCTCTCTCTCTCACTGATTACGGAATAATAATGATTCACTGTGAAATCTAGGAGATTATAACGTTTTGAAAAACCAACTTTGAATAGAATCAGCCACTGCTTCTAGACTAGTCATAATCACTATAACAATTTGGGTTTGTGCTGAAATAGTAATTCTAATACTTAAGGTCCTTAGTCATTCTCCTATATGTACTGACTCGTTTATAAAGGGTCCGCCATCTAACGTTTTTTTTTTTCAACTAGTGCTTATTTCGCGAATGGTAACACTTAGCTCATGTCTGATTTGACAGATAATTAGTTTTATCCTTCCGCTGAACGAATATGGTTGTGTATACGCTTGAACAACGCTGGGAAATATTGCGACATTACTTTGAAAATCATGCTAATGTTGCAGAATGTGTGCGAAAATTGCGTACGGATTTTGGAAGAAGAGAAGCACCGTCAGCTCCGTATGTTCGTTATCTTGTGAAAAAAGTGAAAGAAACTGGCATCCTCATCGATAAACCAAAGCGTGAAAAGTCAAAAACAGTGCGTACACCCGAGAAAATTGCTGCTGTGGCAATTTTGGTCCAGAGGCATAATTGGGCCATTTTTCTTTGAAAATGAGCAAGGAGTGGCCGTTACAGTCAATGGCGATCGTTATCGGGCCATGTTGAACAAATTTTTGTTCACAAAAATTGAAGAGGAGGATATTGGCAACATTTGGTTTCAACAGGACGGCGCTACGTGCCACACAGCCTAAGCTACACTCGATGTTTTGCGCCCTGTTTTTGAAGATCGCATTATCAGCCGCAGAGCTGATGTCGTTTAACCACCGCGGAGCTGCGATTTGACACCGTTGGACTATTATTTGTGGGGTGCCGTAAAAGATAAGTGTTACGCCGACATGCCAGAGACAATTGATGCTTTAAAGGACAATATTCGTGAAGCCATTGGTGAAATACAGCTGCACACAATCGATAATGTGCTTAAAAATTGGATCGATCGTGTAGGCTACTGCATGGCCAGCCGAGGCAGCCATTTGAATGAAATTATTTTCCATTATTAACCGGAAGGATTGTACTTTCAAATAAAAAAAGAAATTTGAGAAAATATTTAGTAGTTTTTTTTTTTAAAGCATTTTCAAAAAAAAAAGTTATTTGGCGGACCCTTTATCTATTTTTATTACTCGCATCTGTTTCATACATGCTCTTAAATGTCATACAAAGGCTTTACTAACACTAATTTATCTAAAACACCTTTTTTTAAATATTTATTTCACTTATAATTTCATGAATTTAACAATATATTCATTCATTCAATTATTTTCATTTGTCCGCTTGTCCATTACGTGGGTCGCGGGTCGCCATCGACTCTACACCATACGGGTATAGGAGAGATTATGGACTTGATCTAACCATCTCATCCTTGGTCTACCTAGAGGATGTCTGCCTGATGGTAAGGATTCCATAGCACGTCGTGGGATCCTGTTTGGGGACATGCGTTAGTACTTTGTTGTTAGTGTTGCCATTGATTTTTAATATTTTATTTTCATTTAAAGTTTTTGTTTTTTTTTTAATTACCCCTACTTCCTAAACGGGGCGAGAAAAACCCCTCCCCTCCATAGTAAAAAATGCTTGTAGGTATTTAACCCTTTTACATAATCTATATATACACTCCCGCTCATCTGAATAGGTTCAACATTATTTAAAAAGTAAAATAACGATATCTCTGTAACCAACTTGCCGATTTAAATGAAATCAATTTTCTTATATAGAATAATCAATTGTTAATGAAACAGGAAAGTTTGCGGTCTCTAACACACGTATTTATATTTTTATGATTATTTTTCCAAAAACGTATCGAAAAGTGATCATATATTTTGGCTCATCTGAATAGGTTCAAAAATTTAAAATTAAGAAAAAATATATATATTAAGTACTAACTCACAGCTTTGGTTATTTTTAACATTTAGCTACATATTTAAGTATAATTTAGTATGTAGTACTATCTCCTTTGTTCAATATAAATTCATAGATACGATTTGGAAAATATTTATAATATTTTTCAATAAATCCAAGTGAAATTGTTGATCCGGTTTTTTTAATGGCGCCAATTAGGCTTGCAGGATTCCCAAATTGTCCCCTGTCCTTATATACTTTTTTGGACAATAGACCCCAAACGTTTTCAATAATATTTATGGCCGGGGAGTATGGCAACCACTCGAGCAATTTCACATTTTGATCCTTTATCCACTGTTTAACAACACTCCAGTAGGTATGAATGGGGCCGTTGTCCATGGAATCCGTTCAAAAATATTCGAAAAATTTGGAAAAGCATTTTCTACTATAGTTTTGCATACATTCGCGTTAATTTTCGATGTAACAAATTGCAGCTCACAAAGTCACAAGTCCCATAATATGATTTATGCGGAACATCGTAATGCCCCTGATGCACAGGTGTGGTGACTACCTAAAACACATTTATCCTTTCGCAGGTCGTGAATGTAATAGTTGTAGCCATCCGGTCCATCAAGGTTGAACTTCTTTTCATAGGAAAACACGACAGTCTGCTACTTCCTATTCCACGTCATATGATCTTGAGCAAACTGAAGTCGTGTAGCTTTGCACACATCATTGAGATGTGTTCTTTTTTTACGTTCAGTCTCTTCAAATGCTTGGCACTCCGAATAATGCGTTTTCCAGATGCCAGACTTTTATTAGCACCGAATTCTTCCCTGATTCTAGCACTACAACGTTGGGAATTTGAAGCAGTTCAGATGATAAGTCTTCTCGCTGCTGGTGTTGTCGCATGTTGAGCCCCTCCTTTCATATTGATATTATAGCTTAATTCATTCCGACTAAAATTACCAACTACATTTTGACTTCGGCAAATCTTCTAAGCGATTTGGCCCGGCTTTAAACCAAATTTGAAGTATCCCTTTATTTATCCTTTTTCAAAGTCGTTTAATTGATTTCCGCGACCAATTTTAGAAAAAAAAACGGCTGTAATTACTTTCAATTTAAAAAAGCAAAATAATTGACGTCGTTACATAATCGTTGTAGATCGCAAACTAGAGTTATTGCCCTTGAACCTATTCTGATGAGCCAAAATAAATGGGATTTTTTTGACATGTTTTTCCAAAAATAAAAATAAAAATATATATACGTATGTTAGAGACCGCAAACTTTCGTGTTTCATTAACAATTGATTATTCTGTACAAAAAAATTTATTTCATTAAAATCGGCAAGTTGGTTAGAGAGATATCGTCATTTTACTTTTTAAATAATGTTGAACCTATTCAGATGAGCGGGAGTGTATAAAAGAGGATGGCCTTATTTACTACGCTTATAACTCAAGAACGCCTGGACCGATTTCGATGATTCGCACTAAATTGGACAGGTCTCTGGCCAAACAAGAAGAATACACAAGAAAATTTTGACAAAGGGGCGTGGCACCTCCCATACAAAAAATATGGTATATCTCGAAAACAACAAAACCGATTGAGTTCAAATTTCGACAAAATCTGTGTTTTTGCACGAAGACTGTTCTTTGAAGGTTGGTGAAAATTGGACAAAGGGGCGTGGTCCCGCCCATACAAAAAAAAACATTAAAAATCGTATATTTCGAAAGCCGCCGAATCGATTAAGCTCACACATACAGATGGTCTTAGATATTGGCCCTGGAGTGTTCCTGTGAAAATTGCTCAAAATTGTACTAAAAGGCGTGGCACCGCCCATACAAAAAAAACATTCAAAATCTTATATCTAGAAAGTCGCCGAATCGATTGAGTTGAAAATTACAGACAATCTTAGGTATTGGCTCAGGAGTGTTGTGTAAGATTGGTCAAGATTGGACAAAAAGGCGTGACACCGCCCATACAAAAAACATCTTCTATGGGGTAAAACTCAATGACGTTATAACTCGATAACCGCTTTCCATCATTTTTTTCATTGAACTTTTGTGTGTGTGTTTGAGTAAATTTAAGGATGGTTTAGATTCACATTTGGTGAAAATTGGACAAAAGGGCGTGGCACGTCCTATACGAAAAAAAAAACAAAAAAATCTTATATCTAGAAAAGAAAGAAATTATAATGTATTTTGTATATATGTAATGTATATTTGTAATTGGCCCAAAGGTGTTTCTGCCACCAAAGTGGCGTGGTATTTCCCGTATAAAAAATATTCATTTTAAATGCTATTTCTCGACACCCATGGGAGCTAAAGTTGTAAAATTGTAAAAAGTTGTAAAACAAACAATCGCGCGAAGTGTCCACCCACGAATGTGCGCTCGTGTTACTTAGAGCCAGGAAAATAATTAAAAGCGCGGAAGTACTTTCCAAACTCTTTATAAATATTTTGCATTACACATTAGCTTTAAAAATAAAGAAATAATCAATTCTTCAAGTATTTATTTACTTGAAAAGGACGGAAAATTAAGCGTATTTCGCAAACCCGCTACATTATAAAAAGGCGTGCGTCAATTGCGTTAAATAATTTTCTTTCACTATCATGGTTGTTGCAACTTTAATCTTTATTATGAGTATGGTTTGTTTGGTCTTTTTTATCTCGTTTTTTTTGTTGTTTCGTTTTAGTCGTTTCGCATTTGTTGTTTCAATATTTGTATTAACATGTTTTTCAATTATATGTTTCATATTTGTTTCGACAAAAAAAATAATTTAGTCTTTTACTTAGTTCGTTTTTCATTAAAAAAACGAAGTAAAACAAAAACAAATTACGGTATTACGAAGTAAACAGAAATAATTGTAAGAAAATCGAAACAAAAAAATGCGAAGTAAACAAACAAAACTTTATCGTTTATTTTAAATTATTGCAACTGTCATAAAATGTCCATGTAACTTGACCATTAATGCTGTTGCTACTTCTAATGTCAAGATCAAGTTGTCAATTATTGTATGTAATTGTCATTTATTGAATTGTCAACTATTAAATGTAATTTTTCACATCCTATCTCCAACCAGCAACAGAATAAAACACTAATTATAACGTTTCGAGAAATCAAAGTGGTCGAAACCGAATTTGTCAGATGTCAAAAAATGATCCTGCCCCTTGATCAAGATAATAAATTATCATATAGTCTAACTTTTTGACGTTTTCTTTTGCTTGAGTTTTGCTAGAATGTTGAAGAGGAAATAAAGCACTGAATTTCATTTAATTCATTGCGTGAAATTCGATAAATCTCGGTTTTAAGATTAAAATTTTCGTAAACTTCTCTTTTTAACACTTTCATAAGTGTCAGAAAATAATCCGAGGATAATTATTTAGCCCAAATGACACATGACCTTAATTTAAGTTATATCAACTCAATGTTTCGTTAAGTTGTTTATGTCTATAATTTCTGCCAGACGTTACTTCCTGATGCAAAATGTTCTTCACTATTTGCTGCATAGCTTTAGGCGGTTCGTTATCACGACCAGAGGCAAGATAGATAGTCTATCTATCACGACAAAATCTGTAATATTGCAGATAGGATAGGTAGGTATAACATTTTTTCGACATTCGCCATTCCTTTTTTTTTTTCTTTTACTCTAACACTTTACTCTAATGTAGGATGAATTACACAGACAGGCCGTTAAGAAAATGGGGGTAGATAAGATAAGAGATACCGATGCACATTATGCTTATGATGCTTATGAATGAATTTCTATATTTTTCATAGTACGACCGAAAATAGGCTGAACAGTAAACTGATGAGCATTCCTAACGTGGCGCGTACTGCGCACAAACCACAGTGGTTTGTAAGGTTACGGTTGAATTGCTAAAGGGGTGGAAAGCTCGCAATTTTGTTTAAGTACTGTTTGTTAAAAAAGCGATAAAACAGCGAGAGACACGTTACGATATTCAAGCGAATTAATAGAATTTGCGATATTCGTGTCTCCGTCACGATGGACAAATACAACTTAGAAGTAGTTAAAGACTTTGTTTATCTGGGCTCCACTATCACCTCATTAAATGACATCAGCGCAGAGAATGACATCACTCTTGCCATTCGCTCTTTCTTCGGGCTAAGAAGGCATTTAAAAAGTAAAGCCCTCTCTCATAGAACCATGGACATATTATATAAGACCCTAATCATGCCGGTCCTGCTGTATGGTGCAGAAGCATGAAGTCTGTCGAAATCGAATGAAAACCTGTTGACAGATGTTTTGACAGAAAGGTTCTTAGGGCGATACTCGAAGGAGTATGTGGAGGAGAAGATTTAACGACGAGCTTTATGGGCTATAGCAACGTTGACGTGTTCAAAAATCAACAGACAACGGCTGAGATGGCTGGGGCACGTGAAGCGTATGATGGACAGCAATGCACCAGCCCGACGACTCTTTGAGTCCATCCCCGAAAGACAACGTATAGCAGAGGAAGACCCAACCTTAGGTGGCACGCACAATTAGAGGGTGACCTCAATCAACTTGGAGGCACCGAGCTGGCTGGAGCCCCGAAAAGAAGAAAGAAGATAAGCTTGAATGCACGATTCTGCATCCTATTCAGTAGGTGCAATATGGTTTTCGGCGCACCAGACCACATATGAGAATTGTACCCAAATTTTGAACGGACAGAAATTTAGTTTCTAATCCATTGAATAAGAGACGCTTCGATCCTATAAGCACGCATTTATGATAAAAGAGCTTGATGCTAAATTCTATCAAATGCCCTTGAAATATCCAGCGTAACTGCGTAACAATCTTCGAGAAGAATATTCGCCTTTTTTAGGAACGAGCTGGACAAATGATGTTTTCCGCTTACTCGGAAAGATACCATACGATAGATGGAAAAGCTTACGCAGTGGTTTTACCAGCGTGGAAGAACACCTTTTCAGAGTGATGAGGGAGATACAGTCTGGACCAGCGGATTTATTTATGTTGAAATCATAAAGTACTCTTGCGAGTGCGAAAATGGATTGGTCCCATGATAAACTCTAGAGTCCAGGTGGGAACAATGCGCAATCTGGGAGCATTAAGCTAGCTTCGAAACGTGCAGCGAGCAGATTAGCTTTGTCTAAATAGCTGACAGCTATAGTGTCATTATGAATCAGCGTTGGTATCGATATTGAGGCCGAATTTTTTAATATTTGTTAAATATGACCAAAAGTTTTTACTACCCTTGGGACATGCATTTATCCCATTGAATTTGAATCCCAAGTAGATGTGACTTGGGAACATGGATGTGTTCGTAAAACTGCTGCTATTTACATTGCTTAAGGGGTTTTTAACTTACAAAGAATTTCTGGCTGAGACACTGTGGTTTTGCATCCTCTGATATACGTAATTGCTTGGGGTACAAATCATAATGTTAGGTCTTTATCTCGAACCATGGGACTGGAGATTGCAGATCATTTAGGTTGGGGATTTTTCGTCCATTCGATCGTTGTGTCCGAACCAATGTAGTCGACGTGTTTTTACTTTTTGGACTACATCCACATCTCGGTACACCTCTTAGAGTTCGAGTTTATAAATTCTTTTCCAGTAGCTCTTCGTGTGTCAAAAATCCGTTAAATTACAGTTTTCCAATCTAAAATATCAGCTCAAGCTGATGAAATCTCTCCACGAGATTTCTAAATGTGTAAAGTAAGAGTGTAGAATAAGAATTTATAGACGATATACAGCTAGCTAGCCATATCAATCGTAAATGCCGATCGAATACAAATACTTTTCTGACAAAATGTATAGTTTTCGAAAATGTGTCGCTCATTTATTATACGAGAGCTAAGAAACAGTGGAGAGATTTCTGTACCTAGAAGGCCAAAAATGCTCTGCTTTTTTTTTTGGGAGGATTTCACTTTTGCAAAGCGACCGGAACATAAGGCCTCCATTTTTTTTAATGTCACAAATCTATTTGGACTTCTTATGACTGTTTTGTGCAATTGAAAGGAGATTTATTCTTTTGTCATCTAGTGCTATGAAGAGGATTACTTAATACTTACGCTTCGTCTTACGAATAGCAACCATGTTCTTTGCTAACAAAGTAATTCGCATGCCCACTTTAAAATGTCAAAGCAAACATATTTTCTAAATTCTAATCCTGCTTTTATATTTATTGTCACGCAACTGACTGCTGTTTAATATAAGTGTCTTTCGATAAACTGCTGTCAAAGGCTCCATTAGCTGCAGTGGGATCTGCAATCTTCTTCTTTTTTCGTCCGCCTTTGTCTGGCAACAATAGCGTAAGGCACGCCACAACTGCCATTATAGCCACACATACGTAATATAGCACATCGCAGCTGTTCATCAACGCGATGCCAAAAATGTTGCTCCCAACCACAGCACCCAATCGGCCAACCATCATAATGAGGCACATCGCCATCGCACTGATATTAGTCGGGTAGAACTCTATAGCAATTGTACTAAGAATGCCGCCGCAATTGGCCACGGCAATAGTCATGGTCACTAAAACCACAGATACGACGAAGGAGCTGACCCAATGCAGTGCCAAGGAGCACAACGCAGCAATCACTAGCCAACTTACTAGAAACAAAAAAAAAACAACAACAGTCGTACTGGCAATGTTCGACAAGCCAATCAACTTACTTAAAAGATTCTTCTTGCCAATAATGTCAATAGTGAAGGCAAAGAACATGTAGATAAGGGTAAACGCTGCACCAATAATGATCAGGACCACAAACATATAACTGCTAAAAGGAACGTCACAGCTATCCGCGCTAACTGTTGAATTTGTTGAGACATCGCTTAGCTTGTACAATGTTTCGCAGAATAAATATCCTTGGTCTTGATAGTCAACCAGTTGTTCCAGCATTGTAGGAAACCTTTTCGAAATGAGCGCTTATATTTTATTACAGAAACTTATTTTTTTTTACTCACCACATGAAAGTGCCCTGTGAAATGCCATAGATTACAGCCATAATTAAGCAGATGTTAATTGTATGCCAAACCCGCTCTCTATAGAAAAGCGGAGCGGTCTGGCTCCAGACCAATTTAAAAGCGTCCTTCACTCCGTGTATGTTACTCAGACTTGCGCCTGAGATATTCATTTCGATTGCCTCCACAGGATAGTCGCTCTCTGCGCTACCTGTGTTTCGTGCAAAGATCTTCCTAAGTGTCTGTAAAGCTTCCTCATGTCTACCCTGGATTAGAGCATATTTTGGACTCTCAGGTGTCAATAATAGTCCACACAGAGCTATCAGACTGAGTATAGAATTGACTAAGATAACAAGTCGCCATGGCGTGAATTCTATCCCTAGTACTATAGTGTCCAGCTGCATTGGAAGAATTCCTATTGCAATTCCTGCAACCAATAAGAATGACCGTTGTTTACCATACATTCTGGATCTCAAGGATGTAACTTACCGGGTAGAAATATCAATCCGAAAGGTAAGAACATCGATAACAGTGTAACATACCTCACCCGGGTACTGCGTCCATGAAACTCTCCCATAAAACTGAATACGCACGCCTGGCATCCAGATATGAAGAATCCATTGAAAAATCGAAATACTATTAGCATCCAGATGTTGACCGAAAATGCTGATATGACAGTCGCAATGAAACTGCATATGAGCGCGGTTCGCAGTGTTTTCACTCGACCCCATGTATCGGCGAGAAATCCCATGATGTGAGAACTAAGAACGACACCCAAAAAGCCTGCAGAAGCTAGAATGCCCTGCTCGCCTACAGTTGAATCGAGACCGCATTTCATAAATGGCATGATAATGCTGATACCCATCGTCTCAACCATCACCGCCATAAAACACAAGCCGCAGACTAGCAACAAGAAGTAATGGTATTTACCCGTTCCAGTTAATGACACGGCGTCTTCGAAGGAATATATTTTTGCCGATTTTACATCATTTTTTGGGTTCTCTGTAATAAAAAAATATACATTACTTTGTCTATCAACACTATTGTTTAAACAAAAAGTTACAAAATGGCGGGAACATGTAAGTTTAAGTCGACTTGTTTCATTTAATAGACACGAAAACATAAGGATACGGGAGCAAAATTTTTTTTAAATTTATGTCTGTCTTAAGTTTGCTTCTTTTTGAAAAGGCTGTCTCCCAGAGAAAGAATTAAAAATTTAGGGAACGCTTTCGTAGTCCAAAGGGTGGAAGTGGCCAGAAAGATTCTATGTGCCGGGCATTGGGAATATCATTGCTATTCGGATGTCTTACCTCGTAGAGAGGTCCCTGGTGGTGACTGAGGCAGTCAAAACTTATATATGTTTACATCTCCTGGCTGCGACTTAGTCTTCGGGTCAAGGTGGAGGGCGACCGTAACAGTCTATACCTCCTGCCTATTGCCTCTGACACGGCCATCACTAAGGAGGGAGAATGGTGCGTGGCAGAAGTGGGTGATTAAACCAGTCAGCTTTGCTGCTTGACCAAAAGTCCGTAAATGGATTGTCTATTGGAAAAAGGCTGGGGGTAACCGTAGCAGTTTGCCTCTCATTTATTTCCTTTTGACGACCAGTCCACGTAACAGAAACTGGTGCTGAGCAGAGAAGCTTGATTGAAGCACTCCTACCTACTGCTTGGTACCGAAAAAGAGAGGTCGCGATTTGTCTTCGGTGAAAAAGGCGGGGGGTGACCGAAACAGTCTAACCCCCCATCTGTTGCCCCCGACGGGGTCCTCAAATTGTCGAGACGATGTTGATTGATGTAGTCAGCTCCTTCAGTTTGCGGTTAGTCTTCGGGGAGGGAAAACGGGTGACTGAAGCAGTCAAACCCTCCAGCTGGTAGCCTCTGACAATCCGTTAGTAGGGAGGGTGGCTGGTACAGATCAGATAAGAAAGAGAAATCGACAAAGGGTGACCGAAACAGTCTAACCCCCCAATTATCCCCTCTGACGGAGTCTGAAAGTCCATCGTGTGAAGGTGAAATTGAATGACGCGGTCAGCCCTTCCCGTTGGCGGTTAGTCTTCAGAAACAGACAGAGGGTGACCGAAACAGTCTAACCCCTCGTTAGTAGGGAAGGTGGCTGGTCTGGTACAGATGAAATAATAAAGATTGCGGCAGGAGAAATCGACGAGGGTAGACCGAAACAGTCTAAGCCCCCACCCATCTCTTCTGACGGAGTCTGAAAGTTCGACGTGTAAAGGTGAAATTTACTGACGTAGTCAGCTCTTCCCGTTGGCGGTTTAGTCTTTAGAAACAGACAAAAATGCGTGAGTTGCGTGTTGATATTTCAGTGAAGCCAATTCGACTTTGTAACAAACTTACTGATGCAGCAAATATCGGTACGGGACAGATCGCTTAGGTCCTCAAAGAAATAAGCTCCTAAGGTAGCCATGCATAAGGTTGCAAGTGGCAAGAGCTAGACAGGACCAGAAGAGGTGAACGGTGGTTTCTTATTCCTCCTCGTCCATGCAGCTTTGATATAATTTTTAAAAATTATTGAGAAAAAAAAATGTTAAATAAATTCAAATTCATTAGGGGTGCCAACATAATTTAACAAAAACATTGACAGAAGACAGTGGCAGTGGCGTAGCGGTGCGGTGGCGCGGTGACCAAGTGGCAGGTGGAATAGGAGTGGTGTGGCGATGGCGACGAATTGGAAGTGGTTTAGTTTAAACTATTCATATCATATTGTAAGGGCTGGTGACGACGTGGATTTTTGCATTACAACTGTGTATTTTTGTTTATACCCGGAAACTAAAAACATGCGAAATGACCTAGAACTAACAAGTACGACGGCACTATACGTTGTTTGCCACTTAAATCATTTTCATACCAGTTTACCCCCATTCCATCGCCACGCCACTCCTATGCCACCGCTACGCCACGGCCTTACCACTTCGGTGCACGCCTTGTCTAAGAGTAAACTTAATACTTCAAAAAAAAAATATGAACATAAAATAAAAAAATGTGCACGACTGGGTCGCACGAAACTTTCTCGTTTATTGCGAATCTCGCAGAATCTCAGAGTCATTTCAAAAAATTGTACGTTTAAAATTATTTCTACTTACGTACATCTTACGTAGGTTTAGTAACTGAACCCTTGTTAACTAAATACGTAATACATACTACATAGACATTGGGCCTTACCAATAAACATTTTTAACCTTCAACTTAAATATTTTGACGGTAACAATGGACCATTTTATATGGACCTTTTCGCCATTGTGACTTCGTGAAAGTTAGTCTGGACGCTAAAAATGATTATTAGTACCGCGGATTATGTACGTATTAACTACAACACTTTTTTACTTACTTTCACCCCAACTGACATTTGAAGGAGGCAAGGAGGCGATGAATTTCGAATTTCCATTTTTGATTATTTAAAAAAAGTGGTTTCAATGGTCGGGATTTGAGTAATTTTTGAGAAATATTCATAAAACGGCAACATTCGAGTTTTCTGAGCAAAACTAAGTACGTGATCATGTTTAGAATGCTTATGTTGTCTTAAATATGTATTTTGATCAAAATCGTTAGAGCGGTTTTTTGTAAAATTATGCCTACAAATGTTACAATTTGGATTCGAAAAGCACTGTTATTAAACTGTTTAGCTGAAAACTGAGTACGACGTATTCTTCAGGATATAAACATTACCTAGCAGTTACATTTTTAACCAAATCGAAAATGGCGTTTTCGAGATAAGTGCATTTTTTAAAGTACCGTTTTTAGCGATTGGGGTGAAAATCGAAGGACGCATTCTTGGCTCAAAAAACACAGTTTTTCAACTGTTTAGCTCAAAACTGAGCAAATGGTATTACTACGGATTTAAGCATTACCTGAAAGTAACATTTTTATCATTATCGAAAATGGCGTTTTTGAGATATGAGCAGTTTTTTAAAGCACTATTATTAGGGATTTGGGTGGATATCAAAGGACGCAGTCTTTTTAGGAAAAAACTGAGTTTGCTATCAAGTTAAGAATGACAATAGTACCTTAAAATTAATTTTTTTTTAAATTGTTTTTACCATTTTCGAGAAAAAGCCGATTTTCAAAACTGCCGTTGCTGGACTTTTTAGCGAAAAACTGGGTATGCAGTCATGTTGAGCATGCCTACTTTAACTCAACTATCAATTTTGCTTCAAATCGTTAGATCCGTTTTCGAAAAAATCTAAATTTAGGCATATTTCGTCACATTTCGTAAAATTTGTATATGGGAGGTACCGTAAATATTAGGGCTAGCATAAAAAAAAAGCGTCCCTAGCGCCCACAAACTCTAAATACGAAGTTTGAAGCAAATCCGTCCAAGCGTTTAGATTCCCCAGGGGTGGGACAGACAGACATACGGACGGACAGAATTGCGAGACCCACTTTTTTTAGTTCCCCTATCATCGTAATATCAGAATTGATCAAAATCTCGAGTTCGAAATTTTGTACGAAAACAATATCTTTCCCTTATACCCTATTCACACCAAGCCGAAAACCGAGTTTTCGTCAAAAAAGTTTAGAAAACTCGTAGATGCATTCACACCGAACACCAACTCGTTTTCGTTTGACGTTTCAATTAGCTGTGAAACTAGCTATGAAATGTTTGTGGCGACTAGACTTTCATTTAAGTTACTAAACTTCGCTCGTATTGACATAATATACAAACAAAATTATTTAAGCTACTCGATAATCATTAACTTATGGTTAAATGCATAAAATAATTAACATAAGCAACATTCAAAATCAAAACATCTGAAAATACCATTTAGTTGCTGCAGGTACCTAGTTTGCTCTTTATGGTACAATGCAAAGATAACAAAAAAACTTTCACTCTCACTCAGTCTCTCACATCCTGTCAGCAGTTTTGCTGAGCTCGCTGAATGTTGCAAAAGGTGTGTCTGCTTCAACAAACCAACGATTGTACTCGTTTTCGTGGCGTTTTCATGGAAAACGACCCCAAACAACTCGTTTTGAAAACTGCAATATGTATGGGAAAACTTCTGTTTTCGAGGAAGTTTTCGACTGTTTTCGCGAAAACCCAGTTTTCGGCTTGGTGTGAATAGGGTATTACTACGTATACGAGAAAGTTAAAAATATATTGATTCGGAGCGAAGTAGTAAAATTCTGTTTTTTTAAGACAACCGCTAAAGGTTGATTGCAGTAGCAAAATTCTAAAGGTATTCGTCTCAATTTGTTTTCATAAATCTATGCTGACATTCACGGAGGCAGTAAAATATAAAAAAATGTATTATACAAGAATTTTGTAGTAAAAAAAGTGCGCACTTTTTTACATTATCAAAACCATTTTTTTTAAATACAGAATTTTGATATACAGCATAAATTGAAATACAGCATTCTAAAATACAGAGTTTTGTTCATACAGAATTTTGAAATGCAGTATTTTGAAAAGAGAATTTTGACCATTCAGTATTTTAACCCCAACCCATAGCACAAGCCTTTAATAAGGTTTGGCCCCAAGGACTAGAATGTAAATTGAAACAGATCTTCCTAAAGAATTATGTTGCATTTCTAAATCATACATTACAGGGTGTCCTGCGGCAAATCTTTTATATTTTTTTTATCTCTACTGGAGATTTGCCGGATCAAGAAGAAGCGATCCCTGCGACTTTTGCTGGTGACACAGCAATTATGACAAAAATTCGGTACAATGTGGAAGAAGCAAAGCACAAGCAATTATGACAAAAATTCGGTACAATGTGGAAGAAGCAAAGCACAAGCTACAAAGAACCATAAAGTCTATAATAAGCGCCTGGACGAAAAAATGGAGAATAATATTCCATGAAAATAAATAAAGTGGCTTCGCGGATTTTTGCAAAAAAAAAAACAGATCCGCTTCAACATTACGGGCTTGTCAAAATTTAAAAGTTTCAAAGGGCAAACTTTAGCCAAAGTGAAATGAAGGTTTATTTCGAAAATTTAAAAAATACTCTGACAGATGACAATGGTCAGTTTCTTCCTGCTGAAAGAATTAGGTCTAGGTGCGCTTTCAAGACAGGTGCGTAAAATATCCTGAGCGGATAAGAAATAGCACGAAATCCAGTATTTGAATAGTTCTGCGGTTCAGCATCTGGCACAAAGATACCACCGTACGTAGTTTATAAATCGAAACATTTATGGATCGAAGGAGGTGGTTGGTTTGATGCAATTTTATTCAAAGATTGTTTCCAAAACCATTTTATTCCATATACAAGACGACTTATAGCCGGTTTTACAGTGCGAGTTTAAACTCAAGTTTAGTTAAACTTGCAAGCAAGTTTAAACCAAGTACGTAAACTGTGAGTGTATTAAACTAATTTTAGCCATTTTTCTCCAAAAAAAAATAATTGAAGCTATTTACACTATTATCCGAAATGCGTTATGGAAAGGTAAGCACACACACAATAACAAAAAAAAACTAAAGTCAATGTGCAGCCCGGAAAAGGTATACTCGTACTCGTATACTCGTAACCATGGTTGATATTGCAATTCAGCAATAGCACCTCAAAACACCGGAACCAGAATTGGTAGCTGAAATAGAGCGTTTATCAGATGATTTTGAAGAAATTTATCAATAGGTTTTACAAGGGCAACAAATTGACGATCCCCTTTCAGATCAATCCATTGAAGACGTTTTTCAATGTGTTCTAAATTCGAAATAAAAAAAGCCTCATTTAGACGATCACTTCAGTTTCAGTTGAGCTATCAGTTAAGCTTTCAGTTAAACTGATGTCTAAATGCAAAAATTTAAACTAATGGAATTCCCATAACTTAGCTTTTATTTTATTAATTTTAAAGTGTACTTTTTAATTTAGTATTTCTTTGAAAACGTTTGCGTTCCTTTTCCAGCTTTTTAATATTTTTCTGAATTGAATTTTTTTACAGATGTGTTTCTGAAACATATAAACCTTAACGTACCTATTTATTTTTATCATTTATTTTATACAAAAATGAATAAAATGTGATTTTGTGTGTAAAGTAAAAATAAAAAATAAATAAATGCTTTTTAATTCATTTGTTTATTTTATTGTTTTAATTATTTCTGTTAGTAATTTGTAATTTTTAGTTTCATTTGAAAATCTAAATTAAAAAGTATTTGTGTTTATGTATTTTTTTATTACAAAACATAAAACAAATAATTTTTGTTTTGCAAACTGCCTTAACACCAGTTAAATGTAGGGGCACCGATATGCTTTACTTTGACATTTACATTTTTAGCAATAATTTTGTTAATAAAATTAAAAAACGCTGGGGATTTAAACATCTTCAGCCTTATTTATTAGAATTTGCTATAATGCTTCTAAACAACTTTTTCCATCAAAACATTTTTTTTTTTGTAGACCAAGGAAAAAAGTAAAAAAAGTAGACTTTTATAAAAGTTATAAATTTTCAATGGGTACTTAATGGGTTAAGGAAAGTTTTATATCATTCAAACGGAATTTAAATAACCTTTCCATTGATGTCAAAATTTGCATGAAGTAAGTTCAAATTTATGAGTAGAATTAACTTTACTTTTGTGTAAATAATTATGCCGGCGACTGTATAGTTACTTTTTCCAGCTTATGCTGCCTCTATACAACTGAGTATAATTTTTATAAATAAGGTTTTTGCGTTGAGAGCTATTATTAAGAGTGTATACAGTTTATAAATAAGGCTGCTTCTATATATATAAAAATAAGTTGTATTGTGTTTGTCGATCATGTTCTCTGTAATGCGTGAACCGATTTTGATTCTAGAAATTTCCCATGAAAGGTGACGTTAATACCATGGTTTAAAAGTGTATACGGTCTTTGTAGGTGCATTGGTTCATAAGTTATAGGGGCGTGGCACCTCCAATACAAAAAATGTATTCAAAATCTTACACTCGAAAACCACCGAATCGATTGAGTTTAAATTGACAAACAATCTTAGGTATTGGCCCAGGAGTATTCCTGCGAAGATTGGTCAAAATTGGACAAAGGGGAGAGTGGCACCTCCTATACAAAAAATACATTCAACAATCTTACAGACAATCTTACAGATAATCTTATGGCCCAGGAGTATTTTTGTGAAGATTGGTCAAAATTGGACAAAGGGGAGTGGCACTGCCGAAGCAAAAAACATCCAAAATCTTACGTCTCGAATCGATAGAGTTAAAATTTACAGACACTCCTAGGTATTGACCCAGGAGTAATCCAGTAAAGATCTGTCAAAATTGGATAACAACCGTGGAACCTTCCATAAAAAAAAACATTTCAAACGCTATTCTTCGACAGTCATGGAAGCCAAAGTTTTTAAAATTTGTAGATAACATTGATATTGTCCTGATAGACAAGAATATTATCCTGGAAAAAACAAAAAATGTTGTGCACCATAGATTTAAATGAATTTAAGTGAATTTGAAATAGATTTTTTTTTATTTTTCCATTTTGCACTATATTATAAAACTAAAAAAAAATTGAATGGCAGTCCCCGTAGTGCAATTATTTAAAATCATTAATACTATACTTAAGAGTAATTAGTAATAACTTGTTAAAGTTCAAAAGTGATCAATGTTAGCATGTTTTACGGAACCCCCTTCGGGTAGGGGTTAGAATATACCCGAGGTAGGCATGCCTGTCGTAAGAGGCGACTAAAATCCAACCTCCGTATACCGAGTGTATAGTGTATACAAAACATGCAATGAACAAAACGAAACGATTAATTACCCCAGGTGGCAGTCCAGCTTTACTGGAAAATCCACCCTCTTCGGAGGCAGGCTCTACGGATTCTGGGGAGAGCCGCTTATTGCAATCCAATGACCCTTTTTCAAAAAGCTCAAGGGTATCTCGATCTCCTCCACCAAGATCGAATAATAACGGAAAAAGAAGTCCGCCGGAAACGCCAGCGAGCGAAAATTGGGACTCAGCGAAAAAGAAAAGTATTGAGGAGGAAAACAAAGCACTCCGAATCAAACTGAACGAAATAAACATACTCTATCAAGATCTTAAGAAAGAGATTGAGTTAATAAAAGAAGAAAATAAGGTGCTAAGGAACACACATTTACAGCAAGAACGCGAATGTACTCCAGCACGCTTAGCTAGTCAGGAATACCATACTGACGAAGAAGAGCTAGCACGCGAAACGAATCAGGTCCCTAAGAAAAGACCTAGTAAGAAACGGAGAGCCGGATCTTCTCCCGAAGTCGAGCCTCTAAAAGAAGAAAGGCGTAAAGAACCGCAAGAAAAGCAACTTCGATCGCAATTTCGTCAACCCCCTCCAATAAACGTTGTCGGAATAACCGAATATAATATGTTGCATAACCTCCTTAAAGGGACGATAACATCAACATTTAAGGTTACATCTTTGAGGAACAACGCATGGAAAATAAACGTCGATAATCACGACGACTATCGAGCTGTATCCCAAAAGTTAAATACCGAGAAGATCCAGTGGTATACTTTCGAAATAAAGTCAGAGAGGCCACACCGCGTCGTAGCAAGGGGACTCCACCCCTCATGCACTAAAGAAGAGGTTATGAACGACCTTCAAACCAAAGGCTTTAAAATTCTTGATGCCGTTAACATCATCAAGAAGGAGAAGCAACAAACAGAAATCAATAAGGACATCCTGGTAAGGCGTGGACTTCCGCTTTTTATGCTTACCTTCGATAAGTCTGATAGGATCGATGAAATCTACAGAATTAAAAGCATACTAAATATCGTGGTCAAAATCGAGCCAATGCGTAGAAACTTAAGAATAATTCCGCAGTGCAAACGTTGCCAAGGATTCAATCATACGCAAATGTATTGCAAAAAAGAACCGCGATGTGTGAAATGCGCCGGGAATCACCTCTCCCAAGACTGTGGAGTCAAGAAACAAACATCCGCAACCTGTGCTAATTGTAAGGGAAAACACCCGGCAAATTATAGAGGCTGCGAAGTTGCTAAGGAGTTGCAAAAACGGAGAGATGCGCTCCTTAAGCCCCAAAATACGAATTCGAAACCACTAACTTATCCAAAGCGTAAGACCGCTAAAGAGGTTGTAGGCAATCCAAAACCAACGGGTCTAGAGCATGCAAATGTGGGAGTAAGTGTGAGGACAGAAAAGCCCTCGACCTCTGTCCACAAAAGAAACGGTCCCGGAAAGTTACCATTTGTAAAGCCATCGAGTGATGGCTATCAGACAGCGGGAGTGCAGACTTACGCTCAAGCTGCGGCGGCATTAGAAAACTCAAATAGCATTGAAATTTCGTCAGATCCTGTTGCTCAAGTTTTCTCAGTTATTCTCGCGAAATTTGAAGAACAGAGCAAAATAAATAAAATTATTCTCGATCAGTTGGTTAAGCTCGAAAGTAATTCTAGGAAAACGCGTACTTCAAATAGAATATGAATGAAAAACTAGTATTAAAAGTATGTACTTGGAATGCAAACGGACTTTTGCAAAAACTTAACGAATTGGAAATATTCATGCGAGAAAAAGATATTGACATTTGCTTGGTTTCTGAAACTCACGTAAAAAAAAGAGAAAAGAAATTGAATTTAAAAATAAAAGACTATAATGATTTCCACGCTTGTCACCCTTCGGGAAAAGCGAGAGGCGGATCATCCTTGTTTATTAAAGACTGCATTGAACAATACGAAGACCGAAAGATAGAGCTTGAAACTGTGCAACTGTGCACAATTCGAGTAAAGAATAACCAACGTATTCTTAGAATCTCATCCATCTACTGCCCACCGCGTCTCGCGCTTGAAAAAAGTGATTTCACTAACTTGTTTAAATCGTTGAATCCTAATTTTATTGTAGGCGGCGATTTTAATGCGAAACATACGTTTTGGGGTTCTAGATGCATCTCGCAAAAAGGTAGAATGCTCTATGGGGCAGGTATGGAGTACAGTTGTGATTTCCACTCGACGGGCAAACCGACTTACTGGCCAACCGATACTTCGAAAATACCTGACCTAATCGATTTTTTCGTTACGAAAGGTATATCTACCAACCACATCAAAATTGAAGAGAGTTTTGATCTGTCCTCTGATCATTCGCCAGTCATTTTGATATTGAGCGAAAAACTAGTCTATTACCCAGAGCCAGCAAGATTGACTGGTAGAACTACTAACTGGAACGATTTTAGGAACGAAATCGAATCGAATGTTGAATTGACCGTTCCCCTTACGACACCATATGAACTTGAGGTTGAAATTGACCGCTTCGTTGAGATTGTACAGCTCGCCTCCTGGAATAATACGCCCAAACCAAGGAAAAAGCCGGACAAATACGGCTTACGATATCCTCCGGAAATAAGAGAATTGGTCAACCAAAAAAGGAAAGCGCGTAAAAAATGGCAACAGAATCGTTCTCCGCAACATAAAGCACATTTTAACTTTTTGTGCAACTTGTTGAAGGCAACTATTAAGGATTTCAAGAATCGTGCGATAGGCTCTTACCTCGAAAGCTTAACTGCGAAAAAAGATTCCAATTATTCACTTTGGAAAGCTGTAAAAGGCACCAAAAAGCCTAAAATCCCCGCGCCGCCAATTAAAATAAATCAAAATGAATGGGCAAGGGAAGATAAAGATAAAGCGGATGTTTTTGCAGCCCATCTGAAAGAAACGTTTAAACCGTACGTTGGGCAAGTGGTTAACGATAACAACGATGGGACTGAACTAATATCTGATGATTCAACACTCGCAAGTGCAACGCTAAGAGAACTAAAAGATGAAATCGAGGATCTTAAACCTAAGAAAGCCCCGGGCTATGATTTGATCACGGGAGAAGTTCTAAAAGCTCTTCCTAGAAAAGCACTAATCAAGCTTCTCCATATTCTAAATGCTGCGCTCAGATTAAGACACGTGCCGAGCCAATGGAAAGTTGCGGAAGTCATAATGGTTCTAAAACCAGGAAAACCGCCAAATGAGATAAAATCATACAGACCAATTTCGCTTCTTCCAATCATATCCAAAGTTTTCGAGAGGATACTACTAAGGCGTCTACAACCGGTTATAGAAGTCAATAATCTTATCCCTGACCATCAGTTTGGGTTTAGAAGTAAGCATTCGACGATTGACCAGGTTCATAGAATTACTGACGTAATCGAAAAAGCACTAGAAGAACGAAAAATATGTTCCAGCATATTCCTTGATGTCTCACAAGCCTTTGATAAGGTGTGGCACGAAGGCTTAAAACTAAAATTACGACAAGTTCTTCCCGTACGTCTATACGATATTCTCGTATCATATCTCGGCAATAGACTTTTCCGTGTAAGACATGGAAGCGAATACTCGGATCTAAAAGAAATATCGGCTGGTGTACCGCAAGGAAGCGTTCTTGGGCCGCTTCTCTACCTGTTATATACTCGTGATATACCAAAGGAAGATGACACTATTCTTGCTACGTTTGCCGACGACACAGCTATTCTAGCAGTTGGTAAAACAGTCGAAGAAACGACTGCAAAACTGCAAACCGCGTTAAATAAAGTAAATGAATGGACGAGGGTCTGGCGAATCGCCCTCAATGAAACTAAATCTGTTCACGTGAACTTCACATATAAAAAAACGAATGACTTGCCAATTTTTTTAAACTCGGCCAGAATACCTTTTGCGAACGAAGCCAAATACCTGGGAATGACACTCGACGCAAAGCTGAAATGGAATTCACACGTGAAAATGAAACGCAAAGAGCTTGAACTCAAATATAGAGAAATGTACTGGTTACTTGGAAAACATTCCCAGCTCAGTACCGAGAACAAACTGCTTTTATACAAGCAAGTGCTAAAGCCGGTGTGGACCTACGGTATACAACTTTGGGGTTGCACCAAGAAAACAAATGCCAATATTATACAATCTTTTCAAAATAAAGTGCTTCGAGAAATTGTAAAAGCACCGTGGTATATTAGAAACGACGATATCCACAGGGATCTCGGAATACCTACAATCGAAGCTGAAACGAGAAGCTTTGCGCGAAAGCATAGAAACCGACTAATCGGACACACCAACAATACAGTCCTACAAATTTTGGATGATAGCAATTTATTGCGCCGACTACAAAGAACAAAACCTTTCGACTTGGCGATATAGGGATTAACCGCGTCTAAATTGCGGAACATGCAGGATCTTTCATTGGAGAGTAACCTGCCAAAAGTTTTCATTTCGTGATAGAAAAATTGCTTGATAAGTTATATCTTAGTTGCAGTATCTACAATTTATATCGAAGGGTGGTGTTTTTAGTCAGTAAGAATCTGACACTACTATGAGCACGCGTTGTTCTCATAGTGTCTATGCAAGATTTTCACCTACCCTCGGAAAAAAAAAAAAAAAAAAAAAAAAAAAAAAAAATGTTTTACGGAAAACAAATTGGCCGCGTTCCTTTCACCGCTAGTCATCTAGCACATAATATCCCTGATGGCGGCAAAGTGACATTAGAACCAACTTAAATTCGTTTTATTTTATCTTCATGAGAGTTAAAAATATATTTTGTGCCCTCATACCGCATATTTATTAATACAATATAATTTAAATAAATAGGTAAATACGATGTATAATAATTACATAGAAGTTTGAATTCCAATTTTACACCAAATTGGAAATATTTGACTTCTGCACTTTCACTTGATTGAAAAATTTCCCAGAAAAGAATATTTCACAAAATGTACTAGAGCTCTAGCGCAAATGCTGAAATATCAGTTTTTTTTATATGGAGTTTGACATGCCGCTAGATGACTAGAGCTCTAGCACATTTTGTGAAATATCCTTTTCTGGGAAATTTTTCAATCTAGCACAAAATGAACTGCTAGATTGAAAAAAATAACGAACTGTCAAAACAAAAATTAAAGTGCAGAAGTCAAATATTTCCAATTTGGTGTAAAATGGGAATTTAAGAATTTTAATGTCACTTTGCCCCTTCCGCTAGATCTCTAGCGCCAGCGTTCCTCCATCAGGGATATTATGTGCTAGATGACTAGCGGTCAAAAGAACGCGGCCATTGTATTCAACTGCCATTTGAAGCAGCAATATTGTCAGGAACGCATATCCTGCATATCAGAGTTGCAATTCCCGCCACAAACATGTTAGTCATGCTTAACCATAAGAAAACTAGATTTGGTGGTAATAAGTATTAATTAAATTGATTGCTCTTTCTGTCAGAATAGACAGCGAGACAAGAGACAACTGCTATATTATATTTGTACTCTATTAGCTAAAGCGTGTCATTTCGAAATCACATATTACTTAGGCGGTAAGAAATGTAAACTACGCCGAATTTGGGGACCAATTTGCATATTTTTTATTTTTTGCATTTTCTCTTAAAATCACAGTTAAAAAAAACTCAATACACTTGCACTTGGGCTTCGCTCAATTCACATATAGCACTTCATATAATTTGTCACTCACCACATTCTTTATCCTGTTCAAACGCAGGATTTTCCATTTTATTACTTTTGTATTAATTTGCTATCAGGTACCAGCGAATTTAAAAACGATCCTGCCAAATTCCTTCTTCTAATATCAAATAAGCAGTATACAATTTATCCGTCTTGCGAGCATGCTAAGACTAATATTATATCCAACTTGACTCGTACGTATAGTGTCATTTTAAGTGATTTTTTATTTATTGCCATTATGACTCTCATAAAACAAAAACTACGATAAACTGGCATTAAATGCTTATTAACAACAAACCATCTTTTACTTTCCCATGTCTGAAGGTAGGAAAAATAATGTGATCGTGTAAACAAAATATAGGTAGTTTTAATAAATTTTGATAATAATACAATTTGTTTTAATTATTGCCTTAATCTGGATTACTTTCATGCGCTATTATTATTGGATGTGGTCAGTGTTAGAGACCTATATTTGTAAATAAAGAACTATAAATAAGTTGAACTGAGCAAATGTAGATAATAATAACCATACCTAACTCGTCATACCATTCGTAACGTGTAGGAAAATTTTTAAAAACTTTGCTCGCTTCTATTCTTATGGAACGAAATTAGTAAGCATTTTTATGAACATCAAATACAATTTGCTCATAAAGGTAGAGCAAACAAAATTAGCAACAAAAAATGTGATCACTCCAATTCTGCAACTACGAAGAAAGCTTTCGGCTTTTAAGTATGTTTGGGGTAGGTGGTGGGAACATTTCATCATAGTTATAGCAACTGGCTTTTACCATCACTACGTTGATAAGATCTTTAACCTCCATAGGAACATTAAACACACATCTTCGATATAATAATAACGAAGTGGATAGCCTCACGTTGCAGTTTTCAGACTGTACACAAAACTAAGTTCACACCTTTACATCTCACTAAAAATAGGTAACTACATAAGGAAGTTGTACAATAGATTCCACGAACCTATTTTTATCGCAATTAAAAGTAACACTGAATATTTTTTATAAAAATAATAATTTTTAATCTTCAACTTAAATATTTTGACGGTCACATTGGATAATTTTGTAGAGAAACGAGCGGACCCGGCGAACTTCATCTCGCCCCAATTTAACGTCTTCAGTTAAACACCAGAGTGATAATAAAACACAGATAGTTCAAATTTCAATGTGGTTTGTTTGAATGAAATCGAAATCAGTAGAGAGCGATGTGATAAACAATGTTTTTCGATTTGTTTTAAAACAACGAAGACGATTTGCCAACACGCGAACAGGCAACGTGAGAAAAACGTTGTTAATCCCACAGACTTCCAACGATTGGCCTTGTGATTTATTCATTGTCATCGCAAAAGCCAATCGAACGGGGAACTGAATCCGCTTGAATTAGAATGGAAGATCAGTTGGAATTAATCGGAACTCGTAGGATAAGGACTTCCTCTACTTTGAATTTGCCCTTGATGATCGCCACTTGAATCACATTATTCATAAGTTTCTTGACGGACAATCGCGTACCGTGGCATAATTTCGGATAATTCAGATTCCGCAACATGATTAAGATCGATCCTACCTTCAGCTGTTAATTATGCGGTGGAGTTCCTGGCGCATCAAGCGAGTTTGAATGCCCGCAACCCAATTGGATAACCTCACTTTTACACTTTTCACCTTTACATCGTCCAAAATCAGATCATGCGATAACATTTCGTCGAAAAAATAAATTAATTTTTCGCGTTTTTCCGAATTTTTCCAAGTTTTCCACTAAGAATTTTCTATTTTTCCATTCGAAAAGCTATTCCAATTTTCGATTTTTTTAATTTCCCAGCTTTTTCGGAGAGTTTTCCCAAAACCTTCTCCTGGCAATTGCGAACTGGAAAAAAATGTCAGCCAAATCGGTCCAGCCGTTCTCAATTGATGAGAACATTTTTGTGACTTCGAAAAAGTTAGCCTGGACAGTGGACACTAGATATAATTATTAGAATCTACCGCGGATTGTTCTAAGTTGTAGTAAAATATTATAGTCAACAGTTTAAAGGTGCAGGAAAAAATTAGAGAGGTGTAGGGACATGTGCGGTGCAATTTTGGGAGCTAAATACTCACAACAACGTTTCTTTTTACCAAAATAATTGTTTCGTCATTAGCATCTTCAACAGCGATTCTGATAAGCTTGTCACAATTTAAACGATCCGTCAGAAGCCTGGTGCTTATAATCATTGCTTTTGTTATTGAAACACCTATTCCTGTTTTACAAGATGACGCAAAAATTGTTACCCGATTTTTTTTTATTAATGAAAAACATTAGTTCTGCTTTTGACCCGATTTATTGCATTTTCCATCCCTCTTTCCACAACTTCTTGTTGGCTTGTTGACATAGACTTCTGACTTTAAAAAAAAAACTCAAATAGATGGCTGGAACGATTGGCGATTCTACAGGTCAGTGCAAATCGCCGAAACGAGAGATTATTCGACCCGGAAATGCAGCCCTCAGAGTTTCGGTTGTGGCTCGTGCAGTATGCAACGTTGCTCTAACCGCTGTTGAAATTACATGTTCTCCATTCCCAATTCATCTAAATTCGTTGAACATGGCTATGTATAGCGCTTGCCGTACACGGCGACAGCGACTGTGTTTTTCCTCCAGGCACTTGAGCTAACTAATCTAAGGAAATAGGTAGACATTTTGGCAATTCCTGAAATGTTGCTTTCCAAAATAACAGGAAGAAGAGCTTGTCCGATTTGGATCAAATTGCCATTTTTGGCTTCTTTTTTGTTCTCATACCCGGCAAGAACAGAACATGCAACTTACTTATACTTATCGGGCTCCCGACCCGTGAAGAGTCTCTGCCTGAGACACTGCAGCCTTCCATCCTCTACGCTGCTTCCAATTGTCCAGACCAAGCGCTCTGGCATCCGCGATGGTTTGGTCTTTGAAACGGAGGTTCGGTCTTCCTTGTCTTCTCGAACCTGGAGACTGGAATTCGAAGATCCTCTTGGCTGGAACATCATTGTCCATTCGCTCGATGTGGCCGAGCCAATGTAGTCGACGTGTTTTGGCTTTTTGGACTACATCCACATCTTGGTACAGCTCATAGAGTTCGCGGTTGTATCTTCTTCTCCATTCGCCCTCCTCGCACACAGGACCAAAAATCCGCCGAAGTATTTTGCTTTCGAAGGAGCCCAGGTGGGTGAGTACTTGAAATTCGTTGGTCTTTTCCAAGATTTGCCTCAGTGTGAAAATTTGGTCTATAGTCGATCTGCCGGGCTGGAAGCCACACTGGTACGTACCGATTAGTGTGTTGCAGAACGTTCACACAGTACGTTGGATAGGATCTTGTATGCGACATTTAGCAAGGATATGCCTCGATAGTTCTTGCAAGACATAGGATCGCCTTTGGGGCATATGGAGCTGATAGTCCAGTCATCGGGCATGTTTTCTTCCACCCATACTTGGTTGATGATTCGGTGCATGCTCCCTACCAAAACATCACCACCGTATTTAAAGAGCTCCGCTGGTAGACCATCAGAGCCTGCGGCCTTGTTGTTCTTAAGCTTTTTTAAAGCTAAGCCAACTTCTTCTACACTAGGTGGTGGAACTACTTCTTCATTGACTGGACGTGGGTTATCTTCTTGCCCTATCACTCTCTCTACATGATGCCCATTAAGCAGAACATGCAACATACCTACTTAATAAAAATATCAAAAACGCACCGGAATACGACTTATAAAATCAAATTTATTTATTTTCATGGAAAATATTTTTTTACACTTTGTTTGCTTTTTATGTTGAATAAATTGCGGAAATAGATAACAGGTATACGTTCAGTTTTATGTTGGGAATATCTGCGATTAGTAATCAAAAATAAAACACGGGTAAAGTACAATAACTTAACGTTAAATATTAGCATTTTTTACTATGGGAGGGGGGATCTATCTCGCTTCGTTTAGGCGGGAGGGGCAATTTTAAAAAAAGTTAAACCTTAAAATGAAAAAGTAAGTAAAAAGCTATAACTTCTAAACTTTTGTAGGTACATTTTGAAAAGGCAATTTAGTAGGCCATACAAGTCTTAAGACTTCGAGTACATCTGTGCAGCTTCAAAAAAGTTATGGCTCCTCAAACTCAAAATTTAGAAAATTTGTTGTTACATTTTTTTAATTAAAATGATTTTTTCTCAAAATTTTAACTTCTTAAATTTTATTTTTTTTTTTTTTTGCAATTTTTACCCTTGAACAATTTTCTAAAATTTATGTTAAGTAACTTTCAACAGAAGTTGTAGTAAAAGCCAATTTTTCTTAGACAAAGCTATGAGCAATGGTTAACAGTTAATTATTGTCGAATAGGGGAAAAAAAGCTTAACAACGAATGTGACAGCTTTTTAAATGTACCATAATGTAGTTTCAACTGATTTACAATCGAAACTTTGCTCTCTATGTAAGTAAAAAGCCGATTAAAACGTTGATCTCCGCGAAATATATGTAGTTGGAACTTCCCGGAACTCTACAGAGTAATAGATTACACTTCTTCCATAAGGATCCAAGTGCTGCGCGGGAGGATGGGAAAAATATGAAAACTACATCAGACTAGCTACAGCTAATTTTGTGCTTCTGAAACTTTATCATGGTGGTTGGGTGTGTATGAATCGGGCAGGCATTGATTGGCATTAACTTGGCAATGTCCAGTGTTTTAACTTTCTCATACACATCAATTGTGCTTATTTTACCTCCCCGTGGTAACCACCGGGTACTGGTATCGCCCACCGGGGCTTGACTTGCTAAACTTATAAGCGCGAGTGTTGAACACGAAGAGAATAGCAACACTATAATGCTCTGTCGGAGTTGACTGTCTGCTCGAGTCTCAGAAGTCTAACATGAGCACCTCAGAATGAGGACGTACGGCGGATGAATTTAAATGATTAAATCAACGGTGGCGTCAACAGTCAACTTGACAGATACCTTAATGGGCTACTTCGACTTATTTGGAGCTAAGGTTATTAGGGCTTTTCAACACTAGTCAGGGTGTTGAAATAGAGATGGTGGCGGATGAACCCTTTATGGGCCAACGGCAGCGCTCATATCCCCGAAGCGGGTTACTGACTCCGGGAAATCCGGCCCCTTTTGTCCAAGGGGTTCAGCAAAGGACCTGGCCCTCCAGGTTGGGGGTTGTGCGTCGGGGTAACTTCCCTACCACGGAAAAACCAGGCAGTTATGACACAACCACAAGCCTCGGATATGGATGATCCAAATGTTGACGACCCCAGCAAACGAAATAAGGACAACGAACTTCGGATCTGCACGTGGAATGTCCGGACCTTAAACAGACCGCGTGCAGCCGAACAACTTGTGGAGACCCTGGATAGGTACAAAGCCGACATTACGGCCATCCAGGAAGTGCGATGGGATGGAGAAGGCATAAGAAGGATGAAAAACTGTGACATCTATTACGGCGAGTGCCGCAGAGAGCAGAGTCAGCGATTATTTGGATGTGGATTTGTGATTAGAAGAAGACTTAGGCAAGAAGTCTTGGGATTTCGCAATGTTAGCGATCGCCTAGTCACAATCCGCATCAGGGCCAAATTTAAAAATATCACGCTGATCTGTGCTCACGCCCCGACAGAGGAGAAAGACGACACAGCCAAAGAAGCATTCTACGATCTCCTTGAGAAGACGTATGATAAGTGCCCGAAGTACGACGTCAAGATAGTCCTTGGCGACTTTAACGCCAAAATCGGAAAGGAGGGCATCTTTGGCTCTGCAGTCGGAAAGCACAGCCTGCACGACAACACCTCCGGAAACGGACTCAGGCTAATCGACTTTGCGGCGGGGCGAAATGTCATCATTGCCAGCACACGTTTCCCACACCTCAACATACACAAGGGGACTTGGCGGTCTCCAGATCAACAAACCGTCAACCAAATTGATCATGTTGCGATCGACGCCAGACATGCCTCCAGTATCTTGGATGTCCGAACGTTTCGAGCGGCCAACATAGACTCGGACCATTACTTGGTAGTAGCCAAAGTACGGATGCGGATATCCAATACTCCACAACAGCGAGAGGATACTGTAAGAAGATTTGACGTTGCAAGGCTACTATCGCAAGAGAGAGCCGCGTCTCACTAAACCTCTCAGCAAGCCCATCCTCAGCGTCACCAACATCAAGTACAGAGGACCAGTGGCAACACTGCCAGCGTGCCATCAGGAGTGCCGCTACCGAAGTGCTGGGTTTCACTAGGCGACCACGACGAAACCCCTGGTTCGATGAGGAATGCCGCCAGGCACATGCAGCCAAGAACGAGGCCTATCAATTAATGCTGCAGACAAGAACCAGAGCGGCTGAGAGAGCTGCCCGTGAGCTCTACGGGCAAAAAAGAAGGGAGGAACACCGACTTCTCAGAAGGAAAAAGAAAGAGCACGAGAAGCGAGCGGTCGAATCAATTGAGGGACGCTACTGCAGAGGCAATGTTCGAAAGTTCTACCAAAGGGTAAAACGTTCCACCCAAGGATACAAGGCCCGAACAGAAGCCTGCAGAGATGAGCATGGGAATACAGTAGTAGATTCACAGTCGGTGCTGAGGATTTGGAAAGAACACTTCTGCAGACTGTTAAACGGCGGAGACAGCCAACAACCCGCTGTCAGGCAGAATGATCGGTTCAGTTTGGGCGATGATAGCCAAAATTTCCGTCCACCCGACCTACACGAAGTGAGCATAGCGATATCCAAACTTAAGTGCAACAAAGCTGCTGGAGCGGATGGCCTCCCGGCCGAGCTTTTCAAAGCAGCGGGAGATAGCTTGGTAAGGAGCATGCACCAGCTCATCTGTAAAATATGGTCGGATGAAAGCATGCCCGACGAATGGAACCTCAGCATCGTGTGCCCCATCCACAAGAAAGGAGATACTCTGAACTGCGCCAACTACAGAGGAATAAGTCTCCTGAATGTTGCGTATAAGATCTTGTCGGCTGTATTGTGTGAACGCCTAAAACCTTTCGCCAACAACCTGATCGGCCCATATCAGTGTGGTTTTAGACCAGGGAAGTCAACCATCGACCAAATTTTCACACTCCGACAGATCTTGGAAAAAACCCAGGAATTTCAGATCGATACACACCATCTATTTATCGACTTTAAAGTCGCCTATGATAGCGTATATAGGGACAAATTATACAAAGCCATGTCAAGTTTTGGCATCCCCGCAAAGCTCGTCCGTCTGTGCAGGATGACCATGGAGAAATCTCGCTGCTCCGTTAAAGTCGGCAAGAACACCACCGATCCATTTGATGTCGAAAAAGGTTTGAGACAAGGCGATGCGCTATCATGTACTCTCTTTAACATCGTTCTTGAAGCAATTGTACGAAACTCACAAGCCAACACCAGAGGTACAATTTTTCAAAAGTCCGTTCAACTACTTGCCTATGCTGATGATATTGACATCATTGGGAGAACGCGGCGAGCTGTCAGTGGTGCATTTGCAAGCATCGAAACGGAGGCGGCGAAGATGGGTCTGGCTGTTAATGAGGCTGTTAATGCTGTCAACGAGAAGGGACTCTCAACATCGGCGACTCGGACAAAACGTCACGATGGACAGATACAACTTCGAAGTAGTTAAAGACTTTGTCTACCTGGGCTCCACTATCACTTCGCAAAATGACATCGGCGCAGAGATCAAGCGAAGAATCACTCTTGCCAATCGCTGTTTCTTCGGGCTAAGAAGGCATCTAAGAAGTAAAGCCCTCTCTCATAGAACCAAGGAGATATTATATAAGACCTTAATCATCCCGGTTCTGCTGTATGGTGCAGAAGCATGGACCCTGTCAAAAGCGGATGAAAACCTTCTGGGATGCTTTGAGAGAAAAATTCTTCGAGTGATATTCGGTCCAGTTTGTGACGATGGAGTGTGGAGAAGAAGATTCAATAACGAACTATACGGGCTATACAGCGACGTTGACCTGGTCAAAAAGCTGAAAATACAACGGCTGAGATGGCTGGGACACGTGGAGCGTATGGACAACAACGCACCAGCCCGACGAGTCTTCGAATCCACCCCTGAGGGACAACGCAGCAGAGGAAGACCCCACCTTAGGTGGCGCGCACAATTGGAGAACGACCTCAACCAACTTGGTGTGCCTAACTGGAGGCAGCTAGCGAGGGACCGAGCTGGCTGGAGGGGCTTGTTGGTTGAGGCCGTGGTCCACCCCGGACTGTAAGCGCCACCAAAAGTAAAAGTAAGTAAGTAAGAAACTTTATCATTTTGTTCGCAGCAATTGAATTTTTGTACTGATTACACAGTAGAAATATGGGTAAAAATGAATCGTGTACTCCAAAACTTCAGAGCTATCAAAATGCAAACGAATCAATGGCGTTAATAGCAAAAAGATTTGGTTGTTCTATGAAGCTTGCTTTCGGGGAAATACTAGTTTCTAAGAAGACCGGAAGTTTTGAGAACCGCAAAGGAAAGGAGATTTGACGCAAAACTAACCCAAAGAACGATTTGCCGGACAAGTAAAGCCAATCCATTTTTGATGCCCATAAAAATTAGGGAGATTGTTCGAGCTGTGTCGTATAACAAAATCTTCGTGGATGCACATTCCAGACTCCACTAACAAAGCCATATGCTTTCCAACACCACAACGATCCTTAGCATATTCCGCGGAGAGTGAAGCAGTAGCTTACAGATAACAACATTAATAATTGACCCGCGCATAATCCCGACCTCAACCCGATTGAAAACTTGTTGACCGACATTCAAAATAGCATTAAAAGTCAAAAAATCAAAAATGCTGAAGAAATTTTCGAAAACATTAAGGAGGTCTGGAACTTATTTACCACCACCACCATAATATTAGGATGCCGAATGGGCGCATTGGCTCAGTGGTCAGTGTGCTGGACTACTGTGCGAGGCCACCACCCGCGAACGTCTGACAGACAAACATCCGATTCAGTCATTCTCACTCGGCATAAAATTGTAGGTCCCTCACATTCGTCCCAAAAATAGGGAGTGCTATACGGACCTGTTGCGCCAAATATTCCACTAAATATTGGTAATTTTTATAAGTTTTGGAAACTAGAATTTTAAAGTTTTTGTTATTATGTGGCCAGCTCGAAAATGAGTTAAAAATGTTTTTGAATTATTGTTTTTTTTTTTTAAATATCTGCTAGATTTAAATATTTTATGAAATGCTCAAGGTCACATCAGATACATGTTATCTACTTATTTTCTCAATTTAATAAAATTTAAAAAAAAATCGGGAATTTGGTACTGCGTTTTGCACGACTCCGAAAAATGGGTACGGACGCTAGCTAAAGCGTATACGCGCGCCAGCCTAACTTAACTGAATTTGAATACCTAACTATGGCGATATAAAAACTAAATCCAGCGTATTAAATTTTGTGAACTTATCTTGAAGAGTGAGTATGAGTACCTACTCACCATTTATCTACCACGGACTGTTATTGTATTGCTTTGCTTGTATTGTCGTATTCCTCCCCAATATATGCAGAACGAAAGAGAGACGAATTATGCGACCATAGAGCCCATTTAGTCTAATTTAAAACGTTTTGTGATCTGATCAGAGAAGTCCCTGGCCTGTAGAGTGAATGAGCTTAGAAAAACCTGCAACTCTTCCGGAGCGCCTGAGATGTTTTATTTGGGGGAAGTCCCAATAATTATTTTTCTTAAGTGAACATTTTTCAAACGAGTATAGATTAAGACGTATTAAACGTAGACCGGGTGAAGAGGCTGTTAAAATTTCGAAGTCAATTTTTTAATGCTTTTTGGACACCCTACTTATATCTATGAAGGAAAGATTTCAACAGATGCAAGATTTTTCTGACGCGTGGAATTTCTTGTTAAACATAAAAAATCAAAATAAAGAAGAACTCATGCGACATTGTTCTGATACTGACTTCAAATCTGATATTGACTGAGATTTGTTGTGCGATGAAATTTTAGGTCTATAACACTATCTCGAAGATAATCAGGCAACACCTACGATACGGATACATGCACGCTTATTCTGGGATTCGATAGAATCGAGTAGGTATTCCTAGAATTCGCAAGTGGCGAACGCATTTTTTCTAAACCAAGTTGATAAAACGGACTTACAGTCTACAATGTCCCAAACAAGATTAACTAGTGGGCTTGGCCTTATTGTCCATTGAAAATCAAATCACAGAAAACCTAAACAGTCTTATCAGAGAATTTGCTGACAAAAAAGCTAGACAAATAAGATTGTAGTTGTTTTTAATTATTATTTTTTTTTATTAAATGTCTCGTGACTAGCTGACACATCTTTCTATTAATTAAATAATAAATATGGTATACAAAGTTGAAAACAAATTTTGTATACCCTCCATAGGAAGGCGAATAAAAATTTGCGAGAGGCCTTCTTTTACCGTTGGTTTTGAAAATTGGATATGTCGGACAAGTAGTTCTGGTGCCTCCCCTAAAAAACCAATATTAGATCCATCATGCGAATATACTGACTCACACGGAAAACATTTTGCATGGCTTGTATGTAGTGGAGGGTATCAATTGATAAAACTTTTGCTTTTTTTAAATTTTATTGAAATATAAAAGATCTTAGATTCAATAAGATCGTTAAGGCCGGCCCTGGGTACGGACCACGAAGTGCTCTGCGAGGAATTTCTCTCCAGATAAGTGCTCCGCGACCAAAAAAGATTGGGAACCGCTGCCTTAAAGGATATGTACTAGGTACTTAACTGGGACACCAGTTTTCTCATTTTTAAGTAGATAGGTACCTACCATTGAAATAAAGTGTAATCTTTCGATTCAATCTGTTTACCATAAACTTGACTTTTGTTATACTTACGCACGTGGTACCCACTTACATCTTACGATAATTTTCGTGCTAATGACTCATGGCGATAACAGATTCCATGATAGTACGAACATTCATCTCTAAACCTCTCAAATAAAAATTAGATAACATATAGTATAATAAAGATATAGATATTCTAAGATAGTGAAATGCACCAATCACAAAAGTGAGATAAACCTGAGGAATTAAATGCCCAGAAGAACGTCTGCATAGCAATTTAATAATTATCGTATAGAGATTTAATTTACAATAAATTTGGGTGATATGTACCTAATATTGATTTTGGGCGTAATGGCAGTATATTTGCTTCAAAATGCGTTCGGTGTTATTGTCCAAGGACAAAAAGGCCTTAAAAAGAACATAAAGGCCACATTTTATTTATCCGCAAAATGCACGTATTTTGTTTGCTGAAAATTACCCTTATAGGTATGGCTATGGCTGCGAGAACATTGGCCTTTTTCTGGGCGAATTTTTATTTGGGTGATTTTTCATGCAGTTTTGGGACTTTTCGCATAATTTGTTGGACCTTCTGTTATTATGCAATTTGACCCAAATTATTGGGCAATTTTTATCTTTTCGGTTTTGCGAGCTTTACGGCGCTTTATTCTTTGAAAGTTCTGGCGATGATGTGTCGTTATGGTTATAGTTTTGGGCACTAAGATCTAATAGTAGGAGAGTCAGTGACATTTTTTAATAATGATTTAGTTAAGGTCTGAATAGGTGATAGAAGCGTTCACGGCGATTGAAGAACAGGCGAAATCCGTTATGCTTGAAGTAAATGAGGACAAGACTAAGTACATGCTATCAACAAACAAACAAGCATCTGTCCACCGCCTAGGACAAAACGTCACTATTGATAGCAACAATTTCGATGTAGTTAAGGAGTTCACCTACCTCGGAGTAAACGTAAACTCCACGAATGACACCCTAGTGGAGATCCGGCGCCGAGTGCTGGACGGTAAGCAAGAAGGGAGAGCTGATACTGGGGCCCTTTGAAAGAAAAATACTTCGGCGGATTTTTGGTCCTGTGTGCGAGGAGGGCGAATGGAGGAGAAGATACAACCGCGAACTCTATGAGCTGTACCAAGATGTGGATGTAGTCCAAGAAGCCAAAACACGTCGACTACATTGGCTCGGCCACATCGAGCGAATGGACAATGATGTTCCAGCCAAGAGGATCTTCGAATCCCAGTCCCCAGGTTCGAGAAGACAAGGAAGACCGAACCTCCGTTTCAAGGACCAAGCCATCGCGGATGCCAGAGCGCTTGGTCTGGACAATTGGAAGCAGCGTAGAGGATGGAAGGCAGAGACTCTTCACGGGTCGGGAGCCTGATAAGTAAGTAAGTAAGTTAGTTAAGGTCCAATTTTTGAGAGAATGTTGTGGGAGACTTGACTAGTGTCATCCGTGAGGAGAGGATGAACCCCGGTAGGGGTATGGGAGGGAGGCAGAACGCCCTTAATTTGTTAAAAAAAGTGCACAAAATTATTATTTAGTTAAGGCTGAATTTTTTTTGCATTTCCATGGCAGAACGATTCAAACATCTCTTATCAGCATCTTTTATCAGCATCTTCATATATCATAAAGTGTCCTCTCCTCTGCCCCAGAATTATTATTGTTATGAATGATTGAAATATACATACCTATACATAATTTAATTTGTTTAATGTAATTTGTTCTTTTGATTAGTAATAGTTGTTTATTTTCCTTGAAGGTGACATTTAAGTGCTCATTCAGTATTAATAACGAGTCACGATATGGCAATCAAACATTATGATTATGAATACAGAGCAAGATAACGGGGTATCTACGTGAATTGAATGAATATTTTTGATACATGTTGTTTTTGTAGTGAATTAAACGTGGTAGAACTTAAACAAATATTCAATATTTATCATCAGTAATAGCAGGTACTAGTAGTTATTCAGTGTCATCTGTTTGCAGCCAATCATAACTATCGTCATCATCATCTGCTGAATCGAGATCGCTCCATGCTCGATTCACTGTCACTCTTGTGACCTAAGTCACATTCATTGGAACTTTCAGTTAGTAGGTACATATATCCAATACATTGCGGTACCTAACTGATCTTCTTGGAACCAGACAAATTCATCATTAAAAACCAGATTCCTGGAAATTTTTCAGTAGGCTGATCAAATTTGAATTCATCTAGACTCGGAGTACCTATAACCTAGTTGCTGTTGCAATTCAACAGACCCTGGAGGCAACCTCAACTGAGCTTTAATAACCGTATCCACATTTTTAAATTCTTCTAAAACAGCAAACATTGCAGATGTATCCATCTCATCATTGCCAAGGTCTTCAAATGCTTTTTGATAACCATCGAACGCTTTCAATAATTTAAATGGTTTATTTTTTCTTCTACGGAAAAATTAAGGATTACAGTCACACGTCAAATTGACGTCAGACTGGCATACGTATGTCGTGTTTGGCATGTCGGGTACTCGTAGGTCAACTAATCAACATTGGCATTGAAATTTTCACTGCTAGTGCAAACGAACTTTCATTGGCATTGAGATTTTCAGTGCTAGTGCAAACGAACTTTCATTAGCATTGAAATTTTCACTGCTAGTGCAAATGAATTTTCATTAGCATTGAAATTTTCACTGCTATTGCAAACGCTCTTCCATTAGCATTGAGATTTTCACTGCTAGTGCAAACGAACTTTCATTAGCATTGTTGTAAACAGAAAAAAAGAAACAACTGAGTTAAATCAAATCGGAGATAGCTGTTATTAAATAATAATATAATTTAATATTTTCATTTTTCATTGCGATAAAATACTTGGAAGTGAACGGACCGTCACTTAATTTTTTAGTTCTCAGCAACTAGGGTTCTCAAAAAATTTATAAATAATTTTCAATATTAATTTTGTTATATAATAAACTTAATTCATACAAAAGAAGATTTATCATTAATAACATTCTAAAAAATTAATAAGTTTGGAAATGATCCGTTCCCCAAGAAACAAAAAAGGAATACGCATGGGAGAGTGCGGCAGCTGTGCTGAACCAAATACTATGGATATGGTTCAATGCGACAAATGCGATGTGTGGTACCATTTTCAATGCTCAAATGTAGATGCATCTATTTCTAACAAAAAATGGGAATGTTGCAAATGCACGGACTCAAGAGAAGCTGCTGCCCAGTCAAGTGTGACAAAAACTGTTGATGATGACAGTGATAAAGCAGTTGGTGGGTTGCACCAGACGTTTCAGCAGTCTTTAGGAGGTATAATCAACGACGATGGAATCAACCGTCTAGCAAGCATTGAAATAGAACCAGCAGTACAAAAATTGAGAAAGGAACAGCGTCCTCCGTCAATTTGCTCCAATATGAGACGAGAACTGGCTATAAAAAGAGAGCTTCAACGACTAGAAGAGGAAAAACAGTTGGAACAGATGTACTTGGCAAAAAAGTACGATCTTTTAGAACAGCTGGCAGACAACGAGAATAGTGATGATGAAGGAAGCAGTGTTTCCCAAACACGAACACGAGAATGGGTCACAAAACACAACGGAGATGGAAGATCAAAATCAGTTCGTGGAACTTTCTTTCAACCCTTAAAACAAGAAAACAGGCAGATGAGGACAATTATTCCTGTTGAGGCGAAATCAGAGGCGAATATGTCGACAACACAGAAAGCGCCGGGAATGATATTAACAAATAATCAGTTATCGGCGCGTCATTCCCTCGCTAAAGAGCTTCCTACCTTTAGCGGTAGACCAGAAGAATGGGCAGTTTTCATAAGCAATTTCAAGAACAGCACTGAACTCTGTGGATTCTCCGATGCTGAAAACCTTGTTCGATTGCAGCATGCTTTAAAGGGTAATGCACTAGAGGCAGTTGGATGTCAACTTCTGTTTCCATCAACAGTGCCAGAGGTAATCTCAACATTAGAAAAGCTCTACGGAAGGCCGGAGCTTATAATACGAACACTTATTCAAAAGATCCGAGGAGATCCAGCTCCAAAAGCAGAACGGTTGGAATCAATTGTCAGCTATGCACTTTCTGTTCGTCAACTGCATTCGACAATAATAGCTGCTGGACTGTTGGATCATTTAAATAATCCGATGCTGATGCAGGAACTAGTCGATAAACTACCAGCCTCAATGAAATTGACTTGGGCGCTAAGTGCACATGAAACGGAAAGAAGAAGTTTGACTGAATTTAGTAGCTGGATGATGAAATTGGCTGACGCAGCAAGTACAGTAACAGCGTTTCCTATATTAGAGTCGAAAATGGAAAAGCGGATTGGACATATTCATATCCATTCAGAAAAAAAATCAACAAAAACAGAAACCTGACGGTTTTGGAAATTGTTTTGCGTGTAAAGAAGATCACAGGCTAATAGATTGCAGAAAATTCAAAGAACTTCCTTTACAAAAGAAATGGGACATCGTTAAGGAGCACTCAATTTGTTCTTACTGTTTGCGTCATTACAAGCAATATAGGTGCAGGGAGACTGGCCTTTGTGGAATATCGGGATGTAGACGTAAACACCATGCTTTGCTACACAAAGACGAAACTGTAACAGCGCGCGAATCCATACAGATGTGTAATACCCATCAGAATCAACAAGCAGAGAATGTTCTTTTTAGGGTTGTACCCGTTACTCTATATGGCAAGGACAAATCATTGGACACATTTGCTTTCTTAGATAGCGGATCATCACTGACACTACTCGATCAAGATATAGCCAACAATCTGGGTTTGAAAGGTATCGACAAGCCACTATGCCTTCAGTGGACAGCAGAAATAGTACGATTAGAAGAAGAGTCCCAAGTAGTTCCCTTGGAAATTTCGTCCCGTGGTGAAAATACAAAGCGATACAAGATGGCAAATGTTCGAACGGTAGAGAAATTAAGTCTCCCAGTACAGTCATTCAATGCTAAAGATGCTCAAAGCAAATATGCTCATTTAAGAGGACTTCCACTGCCATCGTATAATTTTGCTAAACCGGGTCTGCTAATTGGACTTACAAATGAAAACTTGGGAGTAGCTCTAAGAGTCCGTGAAGGGAATTGGGATGACCCGATAGCAGTCAAAACTCGACTGGGGTGGCTTGTCTGTGGAGGTACTGGAACTGGATTAGGACAACAAAACGAACAGCATGTATTGCATCACTATGAAGCATGTGAATGCGATCGTCTGCTTCACGAAGATGTAAATCGATTTTTTGCTTTGGATAACTCGCTTTCCGAGAAAACCTTTATCGAAACATCCGAGGAAAAAAGAGCGATTCAAATTTTAACAACAACAACCAGGCGCTTGGAAGGAAGATACGAAAGTGGACTTTTATGGAAGCATAATGATATCACTATGCCAGATAGTTATCCTATGGCACTAATGAGGTTAAAATGTCTCGAAAGAAAAATGATCAACGAACCAGAGCTGTTGTTAAACTTAGACAGTCAGATAAGCAATCTTGTCAGCAAAGGCTACGCAAGAAAACTTGACCAAAAGGACCTACAACAGAAACATGCCCGTACGTGGTACTTGCCGACCTTCATCGTGAAGAATCCAAACAAACCGAACAAGGTCCGTTTAGTTTGGGATGCAGCAGCTAGGACGCATGGGGAATCTTTGAACACAATGCTTCTGAAGGGACCGGATCAACTTGCAGCTTTACCATCAGTATTGTATGCGTTTCGTACAAGACGAGTTGCGATCTGCGGAGACATTCAGGAAATGTTTCACCAAGTACGTGTTCGTGAAGATGATCAGCATGCGCAAAGGTTTTTGTGGCGCAATGGTGATGTAGGACGAACTCCGGACATCTATGAAATGCAGGTACTGACATTTGGAGCATCATGCTCTCCAAGTATAGCCCAGTATGTTAAGAATACTAATGCAAATTGCTTTGCGAACAAGTTCCCAAGAGCTGTCACATCAATTACAGAAAACCATTATGTGGACGATCTTTTGGATAGTGTAGACTCTATTGATGAGGCGATTCAATTGGCAAAGGACGTACGATATATACATTCGCAGGGTGGATTTCACATTCGAAATTGGCTATCCAGTTCAAGCGCTGTAGTTGAGGCATTAGGCGAAAAATGCGGAGCCGAGAAGGAAATACAGACAGATTCGCCTACGTCAAAGGTTTTGGGATTGTGGTGGAAGACAGAATGTGATATGTTTACATTTTCTTTGCGTTTTACGAAGATCCATAATGAAATACTGTCAGGAACAAGGATGCCCACTAAGCGCGAGTTGTTAAGAATATTGATGTCTGTCTTCGACCCACTGGGTTTCTTGGCATATTATCTAGTGGCCCTGAAGATACTTCTTCAAGAGGTTTGGAAGTCTGGAACAGACTGGGATGAACTTATTCCCGGCCACTTGCAGACCAAATGGAAAAGTTGGTTACGTTTATTGCCCCTTGTGGAAGACGTGAGGATTCCAAGATGCTATTCCTCTATGACAGCAGAAGATAACATTTCCATACAATTGCATGTGTTTGTAGACGCTAGCGAAAACGCGATGGCAGCTGTGGGATACTTCAGAATAAGTAACGGTTCTTCAGTGGATTGCGCCCTAGTTGGCGCAAAAACAAAAGTATCCCCGAAACATCCTATGTCTATCCCGCGAATGGAACTTCAAGCTGCTGTAATAGGTACTAGATTGGCTGATGCTATAACAAAGGGTCACAAGATATTTATTCAGAAAAGAGTATTCTGGTCTGATTCGCGCCCAACGTTGTGTTGGTTGCGATCTGATGCTAAGAAATACAAGCAATTTGTTATGTACCGGATAAGCGAAGTGCAACAAAACACTAAGCTTAGCGAATGGAAATGGATTCCAACCAGACAAAACGTTGCAGACGAAGCTACCAAGTGGACGAAGACACCAGCTTTTGATCAAAATAGTAGATGGTTCAAAGCACCTTTATTTTTGTACGAGGACGAAAGCTTGTGGCCAGTGGAACCATTACAGACCGATGCTAAATATAAGGAGGAAATCCGTCCGAGATTCCTACTTTTACACAAGGTGAGTGAGGAACCTGTCATTGAGGTACACAGATTTTCTTCATGGCAACGACTTCTGCGAACAACAGCTTGGGTGCTACGATTTGTAAGTAATCTGAGGATTGCAAAAAGATGTGAAACACTATCAAGTGGCATGCTCAAGTCAGAAGAACTTCAACGTGCTCAGACAATGTTGATAAAAATTTCGCAATACGACATGTTCAGTGATGAGATTGCAATACTGTTGAACGGGGGAAGCTTGACAAAGTACAGCGAACTTGCCAAATGTTCACCGTACATAGATGAAGATGGAGTTCTACGGATGAAGGGGCGAATTGACAATGCTGACTGTATTGAAGAAGATACGAAACGCCCAATACTAATGAGTAGAAAACATCGCATTACCTTTTTAATATTGGATTACTACCACAGGTTGTACCATCATTGCTGTCATGAGACAGTTATCAATGAAATTCGACAGCGTTTTTGGATTGCTTGTTTACGAGCTCAACTAAAAGCAGTTCGTAAGCAATGTCAGCAATGTCGTCTAAATACCGCAAAACCAGCGTATCCAGAAATGGCACCTTTGCCACCTGCAAGACTTGCTGCATATACCAGACCGTTTACTTATGTCGGTGTGGATTATTTTGGTCCAATACTTGTAAATTCTGGACGACGATCTGAAAAACGATGGTGTGCACTTTTTACCTGTTTAACAATCCGTGCAGTACACTTGGCCTATAATCTTTCAACTGATTCCTGCATCATATGTATTCGAAATTTCATCGGAAGGCGAGGAATGCCGAAGGAATTTTATTCAGACAATGGAACCAATTTCAAAGGAGCTGAAAGAGAACTTCGAGAAGCACTCCAAGCCATCGATAATACAGCTATCGAAGAAACCTTTAACTCAACTGAAACTAAGTGGAATTTCAACCCACCAGCAGCCCCGCATATGGGAGGTAGTTGGGAAAGATTGATTGGTTCTGTAAAAAGAGTGCTCAAAGTAGTTACACACAATCAGAAACTCCATGATGAATCACTTCAATCATTTCTAATCGAAGTTGAAGCAATTATTAATTCTCGACCTCTAACATACGTTCCACTAGAACCCGATGATCAAGAAGCTCTCACACCAAATCATTTTATTTTGGGAACTTCAAATGGAAGCAAATTACCTGGGAAATTTGACGAAAAAGACTTGTTGCTTCGAAAGAGTTGGAAAAAATATCAACGTCTTTCGGACATATTTTGGAAAAGATGGGTGCGAGAATATTTGCCCACTTTAACTCGAAGAGGTAAATGGTTTGGAAAGATGAAACCCGTGGAAGTTGGCGATGTTGTCATTATTGTAGATGATGAGCTGCCAAGAAATTCTTGGCCAAAAGTAGTTGTCGTTAGCACAATCAAGGCAAAAGACGGTTAAGTAAGAAGGGCGACCGTGAAGACATCTACTGCAACATATATACGACCTACAGTAAAACTAGCAGTGCTCGATATTACGGGGACTGAATAGGGTGAGACAGCACCAGCGGCTGCAGTCTCACCGTGGGGGAGAATGTTGTAAACAGAAAAAAAGAAACAACTGAGTTAAATCAAATCGGAGATAGCTGTTATTAAATAATAATATAATTTAATATTTTCATTTTTCATTGCGATAAAATACTTGGAAGTGAACGGACCGTCACTTAATTTTTTAGTTCTCAGCAACTAGGGTTCTCAAAAAATTTATAAATAATTTTCAATATTAATTTTGTTATATAATAAACTTTATTCATACAAAAGAAGATTTATCATTAATAACAAGCATTGAAATTTTCAGTGCTAGTGCAAACGAACTTTCATTAGCACTGGATTTGATTTTTCTAGTGCATTGAATGCACTATCAAATTAGTACACTATTCACAGGTATGGTGATTGGTGGTGCCTTAATTTGTGCGGTGTGCATTAGGACTAGCTACTAGCAATGTTGGGCGCTTAATCAGAGTGTTTTCTTTAATTACGTACATTCTAGCTGCCAGTCCAATGCAAGAACAGGAACCTCTCCGTCAATGTAAGTAAGTAAGTATGTAATTCATTCATTCATTTTTTTTCTTATTATTATTATTATTCCTTATTTTGGATACATTGTTTATAATTTTTATGAATTTTGAAGCTATGGCATTGCCGTCAGCTCGGTTAGCAAAAATAAATAAATAATATTATTGGTATGAATGAAATTTAATAAAATTTAGAAAAATTCAGTTATAAGTAACATCCTACATTTATAAATGGTTTTCAAAAAAGAATAGAGTTTTTTCCAGTCGAAGAGTTTTTTCCAGCCGACAAGATCTTATATGCCACATTCAGAAGACTTATTCCTCTGCAGTTGGCGCAGTTCAAAGCATCTCGTTTTTTGTGGATGGGGCACACGATGCTGAGGTTCCGACCAAATTTTACAGATGAGTAAAGCATGCTCTTTACTAACTCATCTCCCGCTGCTTTGAAAAGCTCGGCCGGTATGCCATCCGCCCCCTCAACTTTGTTGTTGCCCTTCTGAGAAGTCGGTGTTTCTCCCTTCTGCAAGCAGCTCTCTCCGCCGCTCTGGTCCTCGTCTGCACCATTGCTTGGTAGCCTTCGTTCTTTACAGCTTGTGCCTGTCGGCACTCTTTGTCGAACCAGGGGTTTCGTTGTGATCTTCTAGTGAAACCCAGTACATTGGTGGCGGCACCTATGATGGCACGCTAGCAGCCTAACTGGGACACCCTGTATAAAGACCTGGGTACTCACATAATGGATTGTGATATTTTAGAAAACTAGGTATAAGTATTTATTGTGAAAGTCAGTTTTATTTTTTAATAAAAACAACTTTATTGTATTCCCAAGAATATTGCCCGCGATTCTACATGCCCCGACGTACAGCTCCTCATCATCACTCGCAGAACATACAAATATACAATTATCTTTGTCGTTAACTATTTAAGGTCAAAAGGCGGCGATTCTCTGCTTGTATACGGTCCCATTGGTGCAATAATAACTTGAAGACTGATATTATTTTTACTTGGTCCAATCAGATGAGGATTTTCGGGTTTCGTGTCAATTCCCATACCGTCATAGGGCAGCAGATTATCTAAGTTAAGAACGCGACTTTTATCGGAAAAGTATTCAGTTCGTTCGTATACCGTTAAAATGTGAATTATCTCATCTTGCGTTCCACTAATTAACACAGCCACCTAATGAAACCATAATTGTACTCGTATAACGCATTTATATAGACAAGGTTCTTACCTTAAATCTCTCCTCACCGATGCAATTCTCTTTACAGGTTACACGCAGGCGTACTGTGCGTAAGGAAAATTCCGGCAAATCTTCGCCCCATACCATTTTCGCTTTGTTGTACTTAACTCCACGCGGAAAGAATTCAATGTCCCACGTTACTGATTGATCTACAAATATTTGAAGGTTGTGTTGGCGATAATTTATATAAGTTTGTTAAATTTCAGTTCCACTTACCGTCTTCTCGCTCAGCCAAGTTTCTTTGTGAGAAAAAACAAGCCACGTAGTTAGTGTAATCTGGAATTTGGTGAAACTCCTTAATGTTAAAGCTTACACTCCATATGTCATTTGAATAAAGACGTGGTGTAAATTGCAAACTCCCCGATACCGATTTTCTTATTTCATTTACACGATCCTCTTGGCCTAAAAGGGTAAAGTTAAGAAAATGCATGTCAGTCATTTATTTAGAAAGACGATAAGTATTTTGTGAAGCAATTTTGTGCCACATCGTAGATTGTGCATAGGATAATGCCGATTTCCGAAAGGCAAAACATTTTGTATCTGGTTTGGGTAGGTATTTGTCTTACCTGAATGATAACTCATTCCAATAGCCATTCTTTGTACAATAAATTCCTTATTGTAGGCAAGTATGGGATACAGCAGCAAATGTGCCAATTCCCTGGGCGTCATCATGGCAAATCTTATATGCGACACAGTCGACTCTATGAGCTGTTTAAATATTGTTTCCTTCTCCTCTGGCAGTAAGCTTTCTTCATTATCTAGCACTTCCTTGCGATGCAGTAACCACGTTTGTAAGATGCCAAACAATTCGTATTCGCTCTTCACAATAATGTCGTTTTGTTGCAACAGTAATATCATGATTTGCGTGTCCAACTCAACGAAATCCTTCGATGCACTAACCATTTCCAGATTCCATTTGAGGAAATTCTTCAATGCTTCGGTGAGATCTTTGTGATAGGGACTAAAAGCTATTGTATATTGCAGCCAAGACACCAAATATCCCTGTGTAGCAGCCTTAGCAGTGTGTGTCAACATAAAACCAACGCATAGTTGCACTAAATCCTGAAACACAAAACATCGCAAACACGTCCAACAAATTACTAATCGTATTAACTAACCTTAACGTTATATTTATCAGCTAAGGCCAAGACGGGCATCACAGACTGTAGTGTAGCTTTCATTGTACCCACATATAGATATTTGAGGAATTGTGGAAATACTGCGGCACAACAAGGCTCTTCGTACAATTCGATAATCCGTTTGCGGCACTCATTCCATTCCGGATTCATTAACATAACCTGGAATACTTCACTGCTGGCACAAAGTATTACTCTGTGTGCAGGATACTGATTACCTCCCACCACCAGGATAATATCGGACATCAATTGTTCGGCATATAAATTGGCTATTTTCTCCAGTATGCTATTGGTGTTGTGTATCTACGAGAAGCAAATGACGAACAATAAACAAAAAGTATTGAAAAAATATAATAGATATTATACCGTGGTTATGTCCGGACTGTCCTGATCCTCCACTGATTTAGTAGTTCCACTTGTTTCTGTTTCCATTGTGCGAAGTTATCGCAAAACACAAATATATGAAGCAGACGAATGCTATTGATTGAAACGAAGATTTTTCAATACGTACTGTACTGGTTTTTAATTTGCTAATTTTCACTGCACCATAAAATGGACGGCTAATTTAAACTGCCTATGGGGTGATAGTCCTATAGGTGACATTATATTTTAAGAAAATTGCAATATAATTGTTTAGAATAATATTGTTTTTTATATATTTTTAGGTGCACTTAAAATTTCTTTCCATAAATCTCGACCATATAAAAACGTCAACAATCAAATGACAGGTTTGATAATGGTCGCGTTCTTCTTTCACAATGTCAGCTAGGTTCGAAATGAAAATTATATTTTAAGGCCTGTGATTGGTTAAATTGATATGTCACATAAGGGTGTGTTCCGAAATATAATGTCTTTTTCGGTTGGTCGTCCAGAACCATCCGGAAGAACTCTCCGCGATTCTAAATTCAAATCCAGAAGCAAATTTCTCCTTTTCAGTAGACGAACTGTCAGTTGAGTGTCAATCGAACGGTTTCAGAAGCGTTCTGAATTCTGATTGCTTCCGGACGGTTCTGGACGACCAACCGAAAACGACATAAGTATTTCTTGTTTATAGTCGGCAAAAATTGCAGACGAATATGTAAAGTGTATTCGATGCATTCAAAACATAAAAGCTTTATGGTGGATTTACATTACCACGCCACGTAATTTTGCATGACTTCAGAGGGAAAGATCCGTTTGCTACAGTCGGGGCTAATGACCTGTGAGAGTGAGACCACACATCTCAATAAAAAAGTTATGGCGGCCTAAATTCAACTGTTTAGGCTCGTGGTCCCACTATTTTTTTACTTCCATTCCAAAAGAAAGCATTGATCAGACATTTGTAATCGACTACAAGCTACAAATATTAATCGCAATCAACAATCACAGTTGTCGATTAACTATCGACACTCACAATAGGGGCCATAATGTAAAATCAGCCAAAATCATTTATTTTAGGTATGATACACATAGCTGACTCTGCTCATCAACTGTGAGAGTGTAAACCCAATTTTCCAATGTCTCGTACTCTATTCTGGGTCTAATCGCGTAAGGCTAAAACGATCGAACGATGTCGTCTCGACGATACTTCTACTTCGTGTAACAACTAAAAACCGATGATCGTCAAAACGATTGGACGACCATCGCTTTTTACTGCTTCATGTAAACAAATCAACTGTCAAATAGCGTCGTCGAAACGATTCGATTGAACGATAGCTATTTTGCAATCGTTTCATCGCTTTTGGTGTATTTTGTTTCTGTTTAGGTTTTTTAAAAGCAAACTAAATACCTATTTAAGGAATAATTTTCCAATATAAAGCCTTTTTAATTTTCACAAATAGGACACTGCATTAGCATTTTTTGTATCTATTCCCTTCATATTTGTTAAACGGCATGACAGTTCACATCCTAGTTGTGTTCTTCTTGGAGGCTGTATCATAGAATTGCATTCACAGCATTCACAGATACTCTTCTTCTTCTTTTTCTTCTTTTACAAACCTTATCAATATAATTTCTTGGTCACCAATGCTTATTTTCAAACGCATACATACTTTTCCACATAAAAAGGAACAAAACAAAAAAAATAATATACGAATTTTATTAGTTTTCAGTTGTCACAGTTTGTTTACAGTCCTACTCAAACTGTTCAAAATGAAAACGATGAACGATTCGATTGAACGACGAGACTGCGATGTTATAAGAAGCAAACTAAAAACGAGGTCGTTTTATTCAATCGTCTCAACGACGATAGTCTGATAAATTACGCGATTAGAGCCCGACTAACGATATTCTGACGATATTCGCTTGAAGGCTTGAATTGTTTTCGGATTGTGCGCATAACGTCTGATCTTTAAGGAAAGTTATGTTTGTCTAAAAGCGTTGACTTTCAAAGCCATCTGCTGCGTTTACTGGAAATTCGCACCGGTGCGAATATCCAACAATATATCGGAACCAGGTGCGAATTTCTTTATCTTATATTGGAATCGGAAATTCGCACCCCCAACAAAAGCCATGTTTGATGGTCCGAGTTGATCTTCTTAAAATAGAACTTCCATTGTTTTTATTGTGATCTGGAACATTAAGTTGAAGTTCTTGATTCAGAGGTTGGCTTGTCTACATTATGTTTGGGCTAAGATCTACCTGATATTCACTTGAAAAAAGGCGTTTTCATTGAAAAGTACATTATATTGGTTAAAAATTTATTGAAATTTTCTGATGACAGTGGGTTTACCGCAGTAATGCTGGAACTAATCATAGCTCTACTTTTCACTCATATAAATTCAAGAAGTGCAGCACCCAAACAATTTCTCATTTCTGTTCTCTCTCTCTATCTCTCTGTATGAAATAGCAGCTGTCAAAATAAACCTCAAAATGCGAAACGAAAGTTTAAACGGCAGAATGCAGGCGTTTAACTTAAACCGAGAGTTGAACTCCACTTTGGGTTTAAACGAACACAGTAAAACCGAAAATTTGTTGAACGAAGGTTTAAACCAAAACGAGAGTTTAAACTCTGACTGTACAACTGGGCATAAGTTGAAGTTCTTGATTCAGAGGTTCTCCATTAGTGTTGCATTCTCATAGCACTAAAAAATGAAACACTTTTCGTTGGTGAACAACCGAAAGCTTAAACTTCAAGTGAAGAGTCTAGGTCGAAAATAGACACCTTCATAAAACCTATCATCATACAAAAGCGAATTTCCGATTTCTTTTAAAGAGTACGGAAATTCGCACCATTCCAATCGAACGATGGAAAGTAGTTGATGTGATAAAAGGAGAAAAAACATTATTTTGTACTATTTTTTAACCGGGAACGGTTTGAACATGCATTTAACGAACTTTTTATTAAACGGTCTCTTGCAAAGACAATTGTTTAATAACTAATTTTATATTTCACGAATTCTATTTAAAAAAAAGTAAAAACAAAATACATATCGTATGGTTTCTCTAATAGGTAGAAAATGGTGAATTTCTTTATTTTTGTTCGATATACATGCTTTAAATTAAAAAGAAAACTTTTCGTTGCAACTTACGTTAACAAATCGGCGTTCAGACATTAACCAACAAAAAACAATTAAAAGAAAAATCCCTAACGAAACTCTTATAAATAGTTGAATATCACACACTCGATTTAAGACGTGAATAGAAATGCGTTTTCGTTGAATTAAACTATGATAAAAGGAAATGGTTCGGAACAGCGTCTACAGCTCGTCGTGACCCACGAGTTTAACAATGTAACTATGCAAGTCACCCAGAGAGCGACCACCTTCATATTCGTTCATCTTTTCGCCGTTCTTATAGGCAAAGAGGGTGGGATAGCCTTCTACCTGTTGATCTTGGCACAATTCTTTATTATCCGATTGTGTGCAATCGACTTTAGCGATTTTAATTCCTGAATTTACTGTGTGTGTCTTGGTGGCTAATTGATCCCAGACAGGGCTCAATTTTTGGCAATGTCCGCACCACGGTGCATAGAACTTTACAAATGTGACTCCGCTTTGGATGGTGGCTTCAAATGCATCGGCGTTTAGCTGAACTACACCGCTTTGGTCTTGTTCTTTCTTGACCGAGTCAACGTCCACCTCTTCGGGTTTTTTGGCTGCTCCGCCGAGCATTTTCTTAACGTATGCCTTTAGGTCGTCGAGGTTACGTGACCCAGAGAATTTTTCAATTTTCTTTCCATCCTCAATCCAAAGTAGTGTTGGGTAGCCCTTTACTTCAAAGTCCTGGCAGATCGGTCGGTATACGGTACAGTCAATCTTGGCGATTTGTACAGATCTTTCAAATCGTAGTTCCTTTGCTAGCTCATCCCATGTTGGAGCCAAGTGCTAAATAGAAGAGCTCGTATTGGAGTTTAAACTTTTTTTTTTTAAATCGATCTCATTACCTGGCAATGACTGCACCATGGAGCATAGAATTTTACAAAATGGTTGCCACTGGAAACATGTTTGGCAAAGTTCTCTTCTGTTAGTTCTACCAGCTTGTTGCCGGCTGGAAGCAAACTTTCATCGGGCATATTTGGTCCATCGTCGGTGTGGATTTCATCTTCCTGTAATAATTTGTTATTATATTATGTAGCCTAATAAAATTTATGATTTTGCGTACCGATCCAAGTTGTGTTTGGATGAATTCTGTCAAAGCTGGCATGTCGCGGCTGCCCTTGAACTTTACCGATTCCGTTTCGCCAAGCTTGAAGAACCGCAAGGTAGGATATCCTAAGTAATGGAAAGATAAATATGTTGCAATAGTCTATTGACATTCAGAGAACCCACCTGTGACTTCATGCTGGTTACACAATTCTTGATGTTGTGTGCAGTCAACCTTTGCGATGATCACTTTGGCGTCCTCCTTGACATTCATAATCTCTGCCAATTGCTCCCATTGTGGATGTAAGCGTTTGCAATGCCCACACCTAAAATGTTCAAATGTGTATTTATTATTCCATTGTTATACGACGTAGATCTTATTTAAGAGCTCAGCAAGCTTAGCTCTCGGGCGCTGTTAAAGGGTTATAGGTTCGCCTTTCCCGATTTGCATGTTGTAACCGTGAATGCCAAGTCCATTGCATTCTCGTGTACGTCTTTTTCTAGAACTAGTTGGAAACATTGCTCCTCAGCTTCAAATATTTAAAGAAGTGAACTTTAAACTTCTTGACGCGGTAATTGCTACGTACAACAGTTGCAAAACAAAGCCACATCATACTTTTAATTCAAGTTATTAACTGCACTCAAAGCAGTGGAGATCTCACAACTCGGTGCAGAAGTTTGTTATAAGAGCTCAGTGAGTGTTGAAGTCATTTATTAGAACTTTGTGATTGCTTCATAATCTAATATTTTCAATTATCACAGGACAGTTCGAGGGACAGTTCGATTAGTGTTCCAGAATAATTTCGTTGTTGATGTACCCAAGGTATTCTGTTCGCTGGGTGCCCAACTCATACTAGCGAAAGAACAGGTGGATAAGTGGAACAACTACATGTACAGTGACGAAGAAAAATGGGCTTAAGTTGAACTTAGAGTTTGACCGTTTTTGACAAACTGTACATCAGTGGAATGCTACAATATGCATCAAATTACATGCTAATACTAATAATAACGAGCATAGTTGCGAAGACTATTAGCTCTATGGTATTACAATTGATTTTACACTCTTATATTTTCGGATTCTAAATATATCATATTCATGATATTTTCATGAGTTGTTTTTTTTAGCAATTCATAGATTGAGGTGTTTTTAAACGTATTTTTAACTATTATGCATTGATCTAGTAAGTGGTGTATATCTAGGGTAACATTACATGATTGGCAAACAGGGGGGCTGTCCTTTTTAAGTAGATGTTGATGGGTAACCGAAGTATGACCCATCCGCAGTCGCACGTAGTTAGAGATTTTGGATTTTGCAATGGTATTTATTTTTAATGTTTACTTTTAAATTTAATGGGGCATTAGTTAGTTCTGCGCAATGTGATCATTTCGTCAATATGTATGTATATGAAAAGTCGACACGAATTGAAACTGGTTTGCTTCGAAATAATTTGTATGGCATATTTTATGAAAATGTGACTCATTGGCTCAATTTAATTATGTGCGAGTTCTGATAGCTTCCATTTGTTTGGTTTATGCGCATTACCTTTAAGCGCAATATTAGCACACCTATTTGAGTTCATCACCAATCTAAAACTAGCGAGAAGCATTATGGTACGCAAAGAAGAACTAAAACCCATTACCAAATCTGGCTAGAGTGGGCAGCATTTAACAAACGTGTGCAAAACTGTTGAATTGAAAGAGTTTATTGAAAGTGATGACGTAGCAGACAATTGTCCGACTACAAAATTTGCTTTATAAAGTGATTCTTAAATTTGTTACATTTGTCAAGCCCTAATATCTGATTACTCTGCCTAATATTCCGAAAATAATTATATACAGAAATAACACTTACTATATTAAAAGCACTATTATTTGGATCACATCAGGAAATGAGGTGCTATAAGCAAGCTACATATTTCTATTTAATATAGTCATCAAAAACGGTTGCCTGCCGGCCCAGAAAACGTGTCATACTTTTCAAGAAGCAACAATATGCTTACTAGGTGCTCCCGCCTAAAGTCTTACATTAAAGAATTAGTATAAGTATACCAATGCGAAAGCGTATATATTCTATTCTACACCTTACCCAATATAAGATCTATGGACATGGCATTAAAAAGCAACGAAACGCCGCCGGTTGATTGAGCAGAGGTATCCTATTTCAAAAAGTAGATAGTTGTACATGGCTAGTGAAGATTGATAATTAACTTCGATATGGTAAGGTTTTCCCTTGTTACCAAAGTAATCAAAAATTAAATGAATGTCTAGATAATATGTTTAATTATTGTAGATACAAATAAGGCTCACAAAGAACAGATTGAAATTGCAAATACGGTTTCCGGAGTTACCCAACTGATAGCAACGACCTGTACTTTGTAGATACACAAAATGACAAAACGACAACATGACTATTAATTGGGGCCAAAAATTAATCAGAATGGCAGTGTACGAACAATCAGATATGCCGTATGGATGGAGCTTTGTATTGTTCTTCTTATAAATAATCGAAAAAGTTTCTTTGATAACGACGAATCTTTCAAATGTATGTACATACATTAATAAACACTCGATAATAGTGTGGCAGTTATCTTGACTTCAGATTACAGAACCTAATACCCCTGTTAAGCCTATATAAAATGATTCAATCTCGATGGAAATAATGACAAGGATTTTATATAAAAAATTACGATGATGTTGACGTTGAGCACCAAAATAAAAAAAAAAATCTTATCAGGTCGGTCAGCAAAGCGGATCAAGTCGATTAGGTAGGGTAAAATAATGGACACGTCATGGACGATTTCTCGTCTTCTTTATTTCTTAATAAAATATTTCATAGTTACCAAGGCGCAAAGAACATCACAAAATGGTTGTTTTCTTTAATCGCATTATCAAATGTATCTGGTGAAAGTGCGATTGCAAAATTTTCTTCTTCTGATTCACCAACAACTATAGCTGGACACAAAAGCGCCAAGAAAAGTGTAATTTTTACACACAACTCTACTTTATTTTTACTGCAAAACATGTTTTTGTTTAAGCCGGTTAAGAAAATATACCAATTCTTTTGCGAATGCAGAACACAGAAAACAAGAAACCGAAACTAATCTATCTAATCGACAAGACCGGCAAACTTGGAATGGGTTATTTTTGGTATAATTTTCTATTCATATGGAAAAAAAAAAAGTTGAAACAGAAATGATAATTCTAATCGTATACTTTCTTTTTCTCTCCTAAGTGACAGTTGGTAGGACAGGAACAACAACTCTTGTCTAGCGCTTCTACTCTTTCTAACTGCAGCAAATGGCAATGGCAAAAGTCAGTTACAGTGTGACCAGGCCGTAATCAAATTTTGAAATAATAATTATACACGGTATGGCACCAAGTGACAAAGAACAGGAACAGAAACTGAAACAGAACAGAAAGTTTTTTCGTTCTGTTGTAAATTCTGGTTCTGTTCTTTGTCACTTGGAGCCTGTAGTAGGTGTACCTACTACCTATCTACAAAAGGCAAACTAAAGTAGGTCCATGTAGGTACATAAATGAATACTTCAATGGGCGATGGGCCATGGCCACATATGCCTTCCCATGGAATTCTTGTCAAGCGAGACAAGGTTAGTTGAGAAAAGAAGGGTAGATTGCAGCGAAAATCGCTTCTCTTTTCTATTTACTTAAAATCGACCTTTCTCGCCCGACACAACTTTCATGGGAAAGGCATGTAGTGTGGCCCAGCACATACATATCCCCATAACATATTGACATTAATGCCATATATATCTATGCCGATTTGGGCATATACAAATGACCAATTAGTTTCCACGAGATTAGTTTGACTTTTCAGATGCTGTCGGTTGTCAAATTGAGCCACCGAATTGACCAAAGTATTCTTTAAATGTAAGCACTCTCTCGTAATGCATGTCTTTTAATATTTAACACATATAAAAGAACCAAAATAGGAGTAACAGTAATTTGGAAATATTAGGTATTAGCAATGGTTATTAATAACATAAGTAATTGAATCTACAGCAAAGCGTTTCGACGGATTAAGGCCGACCAATCTTAAATCGATGATTAGTTTACGATCCACTAATATTTAAGTTTTTCAAACGTATTTTCGAAGCACTGGCTATTAAGTTTGTCTCTATGCTAATTCGGATGTGTGAAAAATCTATTATATCGAACACGCCCTTTTTCAGAACCAGTTCGGCAATGAAAAAAACGTACCTAAAGTAATGAGACATAACTTCATTAATATATCAAACGCACCCAGAGAAAGAAGCAACTGTCAAAAAAGATAAGTCAAGTGGCAAAAATATTTTGTATTTTGTTTGTAGTAGGTTTAAAAAAAAGCACGTTTTCATACTAATTTCACCACAAAAGACGTAATTTTAAATACTTTTTAACTATTCCTACTTAAGAATAAACCATTCAGAGAATGACACAACTCACAAAGCTTCATAACCTGACCGGCAGTCACAAAATTGATATTGACGACCCCCGTTTTAGAATACGACCGCATCAACAAATTGCCTCAGCATGCACAGGGGGGATAATTACATCTCTAATAAGTAAGTACTATCATCATCAGATTACAGATTTCATTCGTAATAATTATTACCCTTTACAGTGACACCGCTCGACGTCATAAAAACCCGAATTCAAACGCAACAAAAGTTACTACTTTCAAATAAATGCTTCCTATACTGTAACGGTCTAATGGATCACCTATGTCCGTGCGGACCTAATTCTGCTTCCTTGAAAAATCACGTCCATCTTAATGGCATTATTGTATGCTTTCTCTAAATATCAGTGCAAATAACGTTTAATTTTAATCTTAATTTAGGACGCGTTCCTTAAAATAAGCCGATCTGAGGGCATTAGTGCACTATGGTCTGGCTTGGGACCAACTCTCATATCAGCCTTACCGTCGACCGTTATCTACTTCGTCTCATATGAACAAATTAAAAGATACACAAAAGACGTGCATAATCAGTATATGGGCACAGCTGGTATGCCGTTCTATGTACCCTTGTTGTCAGGGGCAACCTCACGTATTTTCGCCGTTACTGTTGTAAGCCCATTCGAATTGATAAGAACAAAAATGCAATCGCAAAAAATGACGTACAGAGAGATGACGACAGCCGTTCGCAGTATGATAAAAGCAGAGGGGGCGTTGGTACTTTGGAAGGGCCTGCCACCGACAATTTATCGCGATGTACCATTTTCTGGTAATAAATACCATTTTGGTAGACTCGAATAACTTTTAACGTAATCTTCTTGTTAAGGTATATACTGGTCGTCTTATGAAAGCTTAAAGTGGGCCTACCAAGTTACAGAACCTTCGTTTGGCTTTAGTTTTGCTGCAGGTGCCATATCGGGATCGGTAAGTAAGTGAACTACTGTTCGGGCGCGTTGCACTAAATCTGTTAAACATCGAGAGAATCTAGTTATTATGTCTATATATTTTTATTTTGTATCCCTTCCATTTGTATTTTGTACTTTTAGATTGCTGCCACCATTACAACTCCGTTCGATTTAATCAAAACATATCAGCAAATAGAATTTGGCGAACAGGTGATATATACGGGTATGTCATATCTACATTCATCTATTTTTATTGGCATCGATCCAATCTATTTTTTCATCCATCCAACCTATTAACTTTAAAACCTATTTCCATTCACAGATAAACCTAAGCCACACATTCCAACGAAAACTACAATACAGCGATTCAAAGAGATCTATCGGGCGCATGGATTCCGTGGACTATTCGCCGGCCTTGGACCCCGATTAGCTAAAGTAGCGCCGGCTTGCGCTATTATGATTTCATCTTTCGAATATGGAAAATCGTTCTTTTACAAACAAAACGTACAAAGATATCACGAAAACGTGCTGGTCATGCAGAAATTAAACAACGGGGACGGGTAGTGCGTACGCAAAACGTGTGATACTGTTTTACCAAAAAATGTTGATATGTAATTGTTAAAATGTTTTTTAAAGAAAAAAAAAAACAATCTTGTCTATATCAAAAAACTTAAATACATTTATTTCATTAAAGAAGAAGAGCTATGTTACAAAGACAAAAAACCGAAGAAATGAAGCATGAAATGATGAGGGAAAAACACAAACAACGAGTACCAAGTAGCCTCTAGTATTCGTCTTCGCTGGAAGCTTCATGGGCCAGCCTTGATGGGATACTGTAAGTCTTTGCATATGTAAAGTTGGTTTGGCGACCGTTATTGATTCGATTACTGGTCGACAGTCGCCTGTTGTAGGATGACGGTGAACGATATTCAGTTTCGCGCTCATCTTCGCTGATTTCCAAGTCATGGCGCTTAGGTCGACTTGTCATTGGAACCTCTTCGTCCTCACTCAATTCGGAATCCGAAAAGTCTTGTTTAGAGCTTTCGTATTGGAGGATTTCCTCATCGCGAATGTGTGATGCGCCCTCGACGAATGATGCAAAGCGTAGCGGATCACTGAGTTTAGTCATCACACGCCATTGTTTGCAGTCGGGACTGTTGCAATATTCGCGCAACTCATCCAGAGCTTTTGTGGTTTCCTTCACTCCCTGCTCATAGTACTCTTCGTTTGTTAGAAGCCGCGGCTTGGGTGGGAAACGATGGAGATATGCCAAACGAACCTTCCGCAGCCATGACCGAGGAAAGTAGTGAATTACAAAAGTGATGATGATTGTAGCCGCAGATGCTTCTTCAAATTGACTAGAGAAGTAGATCAATATCAATGAAATCAACTGCAAGCCCCACTTGATGAGATCCTTACTGCGTTGATTTTTAGGTGGACCAAGCCGGTAGCAAAACACAAAGCTAATGGTTCCCGTAATGAGGATGTACCAGAAAACATATGCCTGGTATGTGACGACAATTAGCTGGAGATTCTCCCACAACCTTTGAATAATGTATATTCCAATTGTCCATCCACCAATCAGAGCTCCATACATCAACGGACGCTTGGGTAGAAGTTTTCCCGCCAAATAAACAAGCAACATGAAGGATGAACAAATTCCCAGCAACACACCAGTGATGTAGTAGAAAACTGCATTTTGACTTAATTTGGCGGCGAAACTGAATATGAAAAGACCCACCAGCATCTGAATGACTTTCCAGAAGTCCACGCGAATCAAATGCAATCGAACGCGATACGGCTGAATAGTGTCGATGCCGATGCATTCTTGAGCAAAAGGATTTAACTTTCGGCGAGTTTTCTTCTGTGAGAACAAATTTATAGAGAATATGGATTTTTGTTCCTCGTAGTGAGACTTGACGATTTCGGGTGTTTCTCCTTCATACTGTGTAAAGTCATCGTTCTCTATATCCAATTGCAGCTGGATTGTTTCAAAGATCCTTCCAACTGTTTTGCTATTTCCGCGATGGCAATAGATTCGAATTTCGCTGAAGTAAAACCCGATCCTTGGATTCTCTGGAACAATGGGAACACTATCGCCGGCTTCCAAATAAGTGACTAAAAGACAAGAGAACTAGATAAAATCCATGATTGTTTAGTGTAATTGTCTTACCTTTGGTTGGTATTTTTGATAGAACAGTCTGGACAAGTACGGCTAGCACAATTAAAACACAAAAGGAACTCATTGTAGTGACATTTGTACTGAATAATAACGTTTATTTCTTAAATAGGTCTTTATTTTCATTGATAAATAAACAGGTTTTACATTTTTCAGAGGTGAAAATCCTCAGCCGTCGTTGTTTAACTTCAGTTTCTGTCTGCTGTCAGTCTTTGACAGTTGACAGCGTTGGTTTGCTTGCATTTTGAGCACAGATTTCCTGACGGTGTTACCATACTCCAAGACACAGAATAGCGACTGCGTCCAGTACCTACGGGAATTTATAATGTAAAACCTAGAAAACTCCATCTAGTAGAAAAAATATTAACCTAAACGGATAAATGGAAATCTTACATCTGACTATTGGCGTATTTTTTTGGGAAGTGGTTATAACAAAACCAAAAGTGAGTATAACAATTTTGCATTTAAAACCAAAAGTGAGTATAGCAAAACCAAAAGTGAGTAGGTATACAAGTTTTGCATGTAAATGTAAAAGTGAGCTAGCTATAGATTCTCAAAACATACGCCTTATATATGTGTAGAAATGCAGAAATATTGCGAATTTTTAATTAATGTTAATGACTGAAAATTTAAATTTTTGAGTAAAATTGTGGTACAGTGTATAGGCGTATTTTTTTGGGAAGTGAGTATAACAAAACCAAATGTGAGTATAACAATTTTGCATGTAAAAGCAAAAGTGAGTATAACAAAACCAAAAGTGAGTATACAAGTTTTGTATGTAAAAGTAAAAGTGAGCTAGCTATAGATAATCAAAAAAATACGCCTTGTATTAATTCACATAATTTTCTAAGGATGTGAAATGAGGTGTCAATATATAATTAGAAAAGATAAAATTATCTAGACCTAGCCTAGATAATGCTAATATCCTGGGGCCAGATTCCGTAAAATGAAAACGATCGAACGATATCGTTTCGACAATAGCAGTCTCTGTCTATTGCCATATTGCCACAGATATGATAGAGACAGGCTTAGTGAAAACGATACCGTTCGATCGTTTTCATTTTACAGAATCTGGGCCCTGAACATTCACCCCGACTACTCCACGGGAGATATTTTCTTTCATAATGCTTATCATGATATGAATTATCTTGTGGAGTCACTCATTTGACAGAAATTTGTTTTTTTTATTGCTTTTCGTCTGGAAATGTATTTTTTTTATCTCATTTTAGTGTCTTCTTATGCCAGTGATGGTCCGTGGCGTAGGTAGTTTGTGGTTTTTATTAATTCAAAAATTTCTATAAATATATTTTTCAAAAAATATATTACGCACTTAAAATTTGTCGACAAATCAAATAGCCGAATAGTTAATTTGTTTTTCCACAACACAAAACGTCACCTACAACCTCTCTTGCCGTTGCGATACGAAATGAAATGTCATGGCATGATGCGAATAATAAATAGAATCATTCACAGGGAAGTAAATATTTTTATCAAAAAGTCGTTTCGTTCAAAAGTCCTCCATCCACATGTGAACACCTCTGAACGCTGTCAGTGCGTTTTCCATTCTTTATTAATTGAATTGGCGCCCATCACTTTTCTGTTTACGAAATTTGTGCACATGGTCCTCAAAAGCCAAGAACTTGTGAAATAAAGTAAATTTATACAATTATTAATATAAATAATTGTTGTCAGCTACTATAACTGTAGTATATGTAAACTAACCAACTATACTATTCTCAATAACATTAAATTATGTCAGAAAATATAGAAATTATAATCGGCACATATGAAGAGTTTCTGCTTGGCTACAAATTGGATTACAAGGTTTAATTGCTACAAAACACCTTTGAACGTTTAATTCCACTGTTTTTTTTTTTTTTGATAAAACTAGAATGGCGAGCAGGTACTTGCACAATCATTTGCCGACAAATCACATACGGGTGCTATAAAATGCCTATCAGTACATGGAAAATTCATTGCAACTGGTGGCACCGATGACCGAATATTTATTTACGACATGAAAACCAGAAAACAATCACAGGTAACATATAGCAAAGCCATTGTAAAGAAGTTCTTATATACAGCGTCTCATAGATTTTGCTTAATCACGAAGGAACAGTCAACTCAATCGCTTTCACATCAGACGACACTCATATTCTGTCTGCCGGAGACGATGGACGTATGGTAGCTGTACGCCTGAATACTTGGCAAGTAGGTGCCAACTGGAAGAAAGCACATGGTGGTGCTGCAGTCACTCATATTAGTTGCCATCCGAGTGGAAAGCTGGCCCTCTCACTGGGTTCGGATCTTGTGTTGCGCACATGGAATTTGGTAAAAGGTCGTGTCGCCTATAAAACAAATCTTAAGAGTAAAGTATCTTTGGGCGGTGCTCCAGATTGCTTATCGTGGTCAACTGAAGGCAGTTACTTCAGTATCGCCGGTCAAAGAGTCTTCGAGATATGGTGCATCAAAAAAGCCGATGTCCACAAGTCGGAGAAAACAAAATCAAAGCCTGTATGTGTGTGTTGGGTGTCCGATTCGCTGGTATTAGTCGGCTTGGAAGATGGTTCCATTTTGTTTGTATCAACTGAAGAAGATGAGGAAGCAGTCACTATTGAGGCACACAAGTCTCGTGTTAAGGCCATGAGCATTTCTGGAGATATACTGGTTAGCGCATTCAGGTTAGAAAAAGTCGAAATAAAATGCGGTTCTAAATCTAATTGTTAAAATATTTCCAATTTTAGTTCTGGAGATGTGAAAATGTGGACTATGGATGTTGAGAATAAAAAACTTGTTGAAATTGCGAGCACAAATATTGGTTGCCGCCCAACGTGCATTGGCATTTTGGGATTGGATCAGTTTGGCAGTGGTTATGGCGTAAAGTCTGTGCCACTTATTAAAGACAACACAGTCAAACTGAAAGCAGAAACAAACACTAAGCAGGAGCGAGGAGTTGTCACCATTGAATATGGTGCTGACGAAGAGGAAGACGCAACAGCTAGTAGCAATGAAGACGAAAAAAGTGACGAAGAGCCCGTAAATCCTAAAGTAGGAAAAAAGAGAAAACTTGATAAAGTCGAAAAGGCATCAGAGAAACCGACAACAGTTAATGCAGGTGTCAAAAAGATGAAAAAGAAGAAACAAAAGAAAATGGCTTCAAGCAGTAAAACTAAGCATGATTAGTTCTATGCTTTTTTTTTTACATTTTAGACAATAAAGTTTATGCCTATTTTCTAATGAACATTTAAGTATTATGTAGATCGGTTGTGTGCTTGTCCTCATATAGTTGCGTCTGTTTCTCTTTATTCGTAAAGGACTCTAAACCGTTTTAATGCTGAAGTTCGCCAACTACTCAAGAGTAGAGCAGTACAGTGTTATTTGTTAGGAACAGGTAGGTACTCAGCTGAATCCAATCACTTTGCTTCTCATAATCCTAAGCCGATATATGTATGTATAAAAAAACGTCGTACCCTCGTTTGCGCGGTGACAAAAGATCTGATGAAGCTATTTTTTCTTCGTGTTTTTAATACCAAGTGCTCTGTCATCGTTAACGGCTTGGTCCTTAAAACCATGCGTCAGACACCTTGCGGTACTTCATAACCGTACATAAGACCAAAAATGTACACAAATTCGTCACCAGGAAACATTTAAGAATAAGGGTTCTGCGGAGCAATAAGTGGTTTGTTGTTGGTTTGTCTTCTTTATAATCGAACCACTGGGATATGCCGAAGCGGTATTGCTATTGCACGCTGAACAAAATTTCTCTATCACCTCTTGACATGATTTGCTTTTAGCTGTTGCTGGCAATACAGTTAAACACATGTTTTTTTTGTTGTCGAAGGTTGTTACTATCCGATGGAGCACTCAAACACAACTACTGGTCCATTGTACTGCCAAACAGACAGCTTACTTTGCTGTACTTAGTTTTCCCGACTTTCGAAGAAAGATGAGAAGGAACTTCAGTGATGAAGAGCTTAGATGTTCGGCACTCACTACGACAGCCCCAAAGATCCGCCACCTGATGCGAGCAAAGGCAGGACAACTACAGAGGAAGTGTTCCGCTGTATCGTCGTCTTCTCCACAAGCAGGACAGGTGGTGGTTTCGCTCAAGCCCAATACATTTAAGTGTTTGGCAAAAGCTTGGTGGCCCGAAAGGACGTCCACAAGCAGTCTGCACTCTCCAGTCGATTCTCCTGAGAGACTGAAGGAAGGACGCGGACCTTTTGCATCTGCAAAGCATCCGGACGCAGTCGTTTCGTCTATCTACACCCAGAACAGTCACGCCACCGACACTCGTGTTCACGAGAAACCCAAGTATCAATGGATGACCTAACTACAGACGCAAGCAGACCCAACGCAGGTTCAGGTCATGAGGGAGCTTCTTCTGAACCCAGAATGGCAAGCTCATCAGCGATCTCATTTCCCTGGATACCAGTGTGACCTGGGACCCAAACAAGTTTGACCGTGTTTAGCCTACCAACCAAGTTTAAAGCAAGCTTGAGTTCGAGCACTAGCTTGGACGAGGTGAGGAGGTTGAGCAGCGCTTTTAGTGCAGCGGTTGCAGCTTGGCTGTCACTGCAAACGCATATGCTTCTAGTCTTCCACCTGAGGGCTTATTCCCAAATGCGCGGCGGATCGCTTTTCATGGCGAATTGGTATTTTTATACATATTTCCAAAAGCGATTCGATCCATTCAAAATCGATAGAATGTGAAGATTGCTGGCAATAAATCCGCCAGCAATCCGTCACCTGAATAGCTATCGCTTTTGACAGCTTTTGGAAATACAAAAATATCAATCCGCCATGAAAAGCGATCCGCGGCACATTTGGAAATAAGTCCCCTGTTTGTCACAATATAGCGCATAGCCATAAGGATAGTGAAAATCTCCGCTTGGAAGACAGACGCATGGTTACCCAAGGGGTAGTATAGTCCGTGAATACACGATGGCATTCTTTCCCTGGCTCAGGAAAGTTGACGTGGTAGTTTTGTCGCAGTAGGATTTTTGGTGTCATTGCGTCAGACGGCATATCCATAAGACGGGTGTCAAAATTCCAATACGCTTGGTACCAAAAGCCATGCTAAACACATGTACTATTCGGCGATTTTGGAGTCAAAGAGCCTGCGGTGGACTTTCTTATAAAATGTCTGGACTTTGTTTCGATCGCGTGCATTTTCAATCTCCTTGAGCATGTTTTTTTCTACGTAGGGTCTTCATTCACCCATTATTTCCGTTGGCGTTTGTCGTATATTTACACATATGTCACGTCGTTACAATTGATCAAAACAGAAACAGATATTACCTTTAAAAGAATTATAATTTATTTTAACAGATCAATGTAATTATTAATAAATAAATAAACTTTGTATATACGTTAAGAAGGTCTCTATCAGCAGATGGCTGCCTGCCGGTCTTGATCGTTGTTAATAATTTAAACATTTTAAGCATTTAAAACAACTGCTGAATAAAAAAAACACAGAAAGTCTGCTCTCGTTTATCATTATTGCTATTGTGGGGTAATGCCAGACCACCAAAGATGAGACAACAAAATATATATAATCTAAGTGAAAACATATTTTCAGTTGTTAATATAATAAACATTTATAAATAAATTTGTCAGTATAACGTCTTTTGTTTAGTGAGTCATTTTAGATAATTGTTTGAACAAAAACAATTTTTTTAGGACTTCCAGAATAATTAGTAGGTGCCTTGGGTTATATAAACTTGTACAAAGAAAGGATAATAGATATAAATAGTATACGTAATTGTTTTAACTTAAATTGGGTGGGAAAGTCACCCTTATTTCTAATTTCGTTTAATGTTTGAAAAGAATTTTGAATTTTTGAACGAAAGTCATTGAACGTATGGGGCAGAATATAAATATTCGAAACTTGAAAACATACAGGGGTATCGTGAATAAATTCCGATGGAAATATTTCCCTTGTCAGCAATTTAAACCAAATTGCTGAATGGAAAACATTCCGGGGGAAATATTATTCGCGATAGGGGTGATAATAATCAGTAGGTAAATAAGGATATCGGTAGCAATATGTTATAATCTATTGAATAGAAAAAAATATCACTTAGCTTGCAAGACGATATAACCGCTATCAATTTTGTCATCGTCATCGTCATCGCTGTTGTCATCGTAAGACCATACCATATCAATGCCGAATTTATGACGATGTGCTAAATTTTTGTACACGTGTAATTTTCTATTGTCAATGTAGGATTCGCATGGATAACACCACACGGATAAATCACTAAAACTTAATGCTAAAGAATGACTGCTGTCTAGATTGTGATACAGCATGTGTTCCATGACGTAACGTCCGCAGAGGGTTTTATTACATATGAGGCACATCCAATTTTCCACGGTAGAAGCGCATTCGATGCATGGAGCTGTTGTGTCTATTGCTGTGGGTAGAAAGAAAGTGATGGGTGAGTCAAAACCGAAATAACATAGTTTAATGTTAAAGCTAGATAGACTGAAGAATAAAAGAAGGAAAAGTTGGTGAAAGTAGCATTCTGTTACTCTACCTAACTGCAATGCATCCGTCTGTTCATGTACAGTACATCAATCGGACTCGTTAAATCGATCTGAAGAGTGTTTACTATTTCCCTGTTTAATATGTTGATAACGGCATTGGCTGCTAGTAAAGCATTCCGAAAACCGAATGCCGCCCGCAAAAACTAATCTTCAGGAATAATTGCTCTTCGATGTCATACCAATCCATTATATATTTTCTGCAACTATCTCCAGCGTGTTTACTGTTTAGTCCCCAATAACGAATTCCTAAGGAATCACAGTCAAAGGTAATGCTGAACCTTACGTCTCTAGATTAATTGTTTCAGCATTCATCTCGCTTTCGAGAGAAAATTCAATACCAGATATCCTCACAGAAAAAGGGAAATAGTCTCCCATTCTAACATGGTTCAAATGTGGATATCGGCACAAGGGACGGTAACTTTTGCGTAACTCTAAATATAAGCTGATAGCTATCATCAGTTAAACAATGTTACGGCCGACTATAGTTGAAATAATAAATTTACCGCGAAATTAATTTATGCGGCGAAAGGCAGTTTAAATAATAAAACCACTGGCGCTAACTCAAAAACTACACATTACTATGTATAGTATAAGCAGCAGCAAAGACATTACTAGGCCTTCTTAATCGTATTCCTCAAGATTGTGCACTAATAGAACTAAAGGAATAAAAATACTACATGCATAATAGTAGAGCACACGTTGTACAACATAAAGAAATAAATAAAAACCCATTTAACAGATTGTTCCCTTACTTGTGGGCGCATCCTGTGGACGCAATTCCAACAAATGTGGACACGTCTTTAAAGGAACCACTGCGAACATCTCTTCATTTTGAAATGCCTATTAAAAAAGCACACGCTTTATATCAGGATCAATCGCTTGGGTCGTGGACAATTATTTACCTTAAGGTTTTCGCTAACAAACTCCGTCAATGTTTTTGCCTTCTCTGCTGGTTTACTTGGCCCCGGTTGATCGTCAATTTTTTCACCGTCTTGTAGCGGAGGCGGTGGCGTTGGAGCTTTGCCTATCGAACCCCCAGCAGCACCTTGAACATCATCATAAGTGATATTCAAATTTTTGAAAGTAGCAGAAAGAAAATCCTCGTTGTTATTATTTTCACTGCCCTGGCATTGCGGTAGTTTCTTATTGAATTTCAAATGCTTCCAGTATTGTTGCTGCACCGAGAGGCAGCATTGTAGTGTCTCTATACAACTGCCGAATGCAACAGTCGACTTAGTTGCGGCGCCTGGAGTGCTGATCGGTGGTAGTGGATCACCAAGCAGTGATTTAGTGCACATAGTCATTGCATACGAAATGGAGTTGACATTATAACCACCCTCTAGGCAGACAATAATGCGGCCATTTGCCAATGCCGACAGCCAGTGGGTGAAGAGGCCATACGCTTCCGGTGTGACCTTACAACCGCCAAGAGGATCACCGATGGCAGCGTCAAATCCAGCCGATACTAGTACAAGTTCGGGGTTGAACTCGTAGGCTATTGGCATGACGAGTTGTTGGAAGGCCAGCATGTACTCAACGTCACCCATTCCCTTCTGTAAGGATACTTTGTTTATTGCAAGAAAGAGAACAAACGGCGCGGACTCACCTTATTCCAGGGAATGTTCACATTGAAACCTACACCTTCGCCCTTGCCAGTGACGTCGAAATTGGCATCTTTGCTTTTGGGAAAGAAACTTGCATTGTCGTACCTGTGTACGCTGATGTAGAGGACATTCGGGTTGCTTTCGAAAATGTGCTGAGTACCATTGCCATGGTGAACGTCCCAATCGACAATCAGAACTCTGTCAAGGGAACATTCTTAGCGATATGTGTCAGAAACTAAACTCGGTTTTGCATACCTTTTCAAACCATGATCTCGGATTGCGTATTGAGCCGCTATTGCTATATTGTTGAATATACAAAAGCCGTGCGGTACGTCTGATTCAGCATGGTGGCCTGGTGGTCGAACGATACACACTCCACTGCGCGCTTGACCCGTCAAAACGCTGTCCACCACTTGTAGTACTGAGCCTGCCGCCAGGGTGGCACATTCAAAAGTGTTCGGGTGAAAATATACGGAATTGTATCGTTCGCCTATGGAGCCCAGCTCGGCAGCTTCTTTTCCGACAGTTCTGCGCATAGAGTTCATATGGGCTCGAGTGTGGGCCAAGCATATCTCATCCGTGGTTGCATGTCGTGACTTGAGCTTTTCCATTCGCTTTAAGAGGCCATAGTCAAAGTGCATATCGTGGATGTTCTTAATTCGCTTAGGCTGCTCGGGATGCCCTTCTTCAAATAGATTGTGGTGCTCCAGCATCAGGTCATCGTAAACGTAGCACACTCTGACCGGCGCAAATGCAAGATTTGTTGCTGAAAGAGCAAATGCACAATTTTTAAACGGTTACTCATGCTACTAATGCGTACTTACCATCTTTAAGGAACTGCAAACGAGACTCGAGCTTCTCAATCGTCTCGGCAGTCTGGATTGGATGACAGTCTCTTGTGGGAAATTTTTCGGGTAAAGGCGGCCCGCCAATAAACACCCGGCTAACTTTGTGCAAATCAGGCTGTGGATTTATATTGTTCAACTCCTCCATGGTGTAGCTTGAGTGCACTTGAAGACATTTCCAGTAAGACCGGTGAGCACAGATGCAATTTAAAATTGAATTTTGAACACTTTCGCATGGTGGTTGAAGAGCTTCAGCCAGCGGGGGGCATGGATCTCCCAGCAATGTTCTCAGTGTCAGCGCGGCACCTTCTGATAATGACGCCAGGCAGTAGCCACCTTCCAGAATTACTGCTACCCGAGACTGAGCGAGCTTTAGTAACGGACTGAGGAGATGCGGATAAAATGCAGGGGTTACTTCCATTTCGCCCTCTGGACAGCCCAGAGCGGCGTCATAGCCGGCCGATACTATAATCAGCTCTGGTTGATACTCCAATGCAACTGGAACCAATATTTGCTGAAAGATAGCTAGGTAGTCACTGTTAGTCATCCCAGTTTGGTTCAATGGGAGATTAAAGTTAAATCCTAGGCCAGGGCCCTCGCCAACTGCATCGAAATCAGACTCCTTCAGATTTGGCCAGAAAGTTCCGTGCTCATAGCGATGAATGGAGAAGTAGAGTACTCTGTTTCAAAATAGAATAAAATAATTCCTTGGTGCTCGAATCGCAAACGAAACGTACCTTGGATCGTTGTAAAAGAATCTTTGGGTCCCCTGGCCATGATGTATGTCCCAATCGACAATAAGAATCCTCTGCAGCTTTAGCAAATCCAATGCGTATTGGGCAGCAATAGCGACGTTATTGAAGAAACAATATCTATGCACACAGTTATATTGATTGAGTTTGATTCTTTTATTTGTTGATTTTGGTATTTACCCGTTGAATTCGGCTTTCATTGCGTGATGCCCAGGCGGACGAATAATCGCCATGCCATTCTGAATATTACCATTGACAATGTTTTCCACCAAATCAATGGTGCACCCAGTGGCGAGGAGTGACAAGTCGAAGGTTGACTAAGAAAATGTTTACTTTTACACTTGACATACAACAGTCTGGCATAATTTCTTACCGGATGCAGGTACACAGAGTCATAGTGAGAACTTAACTCTTCTAATTGAAGATCGTCTGTCTTATACGCTGTTGATTGCAGGAGATTGTAGTGGTCCTCAGTGTGCCTCAAGAGAATTTCGTCTTTTGTTGCGCTTCGCGATGGAAGTCGTTGACACCGATCGATGAGGCCAAGAGATTTGCATCTAAAAATAGTTTAAAAGGCATTATTCGGTAGTTATTGATTGTAGGCATTTAAAAAAAAAATATTGTAAACCAGGGCTTATTTAGGCTTATCATACGAAGCAGACAATGAATGTGATGTAGCCCTTCCTTGTGCGTGTCCTAAACAAATTAAGAGCTAGTAACTAAATTTCTGAGCAAACAGTTTTTTGTTATGCATCTATGTATATGCATTAAAGTTTAAAGTACATAATTGTTTTGCATTCTAAAATAAGCTTGTTATCAAACAAATTTCTGGGTTATCTGGGTTGTTTGTCTTATTACTATACACCTGATAACAACCCTACATCTAATAAATAATAATTAAGCTCAAATTAACAAGAGAATAGGAACAATCACAGAACGCAGGCAGTCTCTGTTAAAATTAAGATTCTCAACATATAAAGCAGAAACATAATTCTTACCTGTCTAGAATCCTAGTAAATCTCTCGGGACGTTCTGGGTGGTTTTCATCCCACAGGCATTTGTGCTGCGCCATGGACTCGTCGTATATGATCCCCGTGTAACCTTGAACAAGATTAATTGCCCCCATTGCCTATACAAGCCAACAGATTATCAAAGGGATTAAACACACTCTACCTTTTGCAAACACTTACATTTTGGAAAATGTCTTTTACAACAATCTCCTGCTGTGACTGTTCCTGCATCTTAAGTAATTTTGCCTTACGCTTTGCTTCGAGTAGCGCTACGTTCGGCTGCCGTGATTCAACTGATTTTAGCATAGCCCTGGTTTGTATTTTAGCTTTCTGTGCTCCACGGCGAGTGACAACTGGCGAGTTCTGAAATACCAAAAGCGTGTTTATTATGGTGTGAAATTGTAAAAAAGCTTTTTACGCTTCATAATATGATTACATACTTATAAATTTTGTTTAATAAATAAACCAATAGCAATTTGCTCAGTTTTAGGAATTAGTTCAGTTTGACTTTTTGTTTTTTTTTTAGCAACAAGAACTTACCATTTTTCAATAGGTTTTGCCAAATGTGTGTTAAATAATGTGAATATACCGTAAACCTTGCAAATATTAGACTATTGATTATAAATGTTAGCGCTGGAATAATGAAACAATTCTTGTCCTTGGTTTGAACACAAAAATTTCGAAATTCTGTGGTATAGATAGAATTTGTAAAGAAATCCTACGCACCATCCGTGTAAGTGATCTGACCAATGATTAACCACTATTTCTGTTGTAATGAAACAATGAAATCCCACACTCGTTACCACTTTGCTAAAAGCCTTTGTTGCTTGTTATTTGCAGGCGGATAGGTATTCCTTGAATAAAGTCAATACTGAGTATTTTATATTGTGATAAATGAAAGAATGATGGTCGAAATATTAGACTTTAATTTTGAAAAACTGATTTTGCACTGAAAATTTTACTATTTTAGAAGAGTTAAGAAAGTTTATGCCGCCACAAAATCCGTATATGTATACAACACCGAGCAGCAGGTGAGAAAAAAAATTGCCACTCGCAATCGCATATGACAGAAAATAGCCCAGCGCAGAGCAGAACACAGGCAAAAAAAAAAATTGTCGCAAAAAGGGCTGGCAAAGGTGGGAATCTGTCAATTTGCATTATGGGATGTGTTCAAAGAATTAGGTATGTCGAATTTAGCATTAGGGCGAATTGGTTTTATAATTACCTAGTGCCAATGTTATTATTATTGACGAAAATAGAAATGTTTGAAATCTACTTCTGATAGGAAAAATGTATATGTAAAATGATATTTAGAGAATCTGTATCTGATAACTAATCATTTGTGTGTACACTGGTCGGCATAAGTATTTTGACAAAACTAAAGTTAATTCTACTCATAATTGGGTACTTAATGGGTTAAGAAAAGTTTTGTATCATTCAAACAGAATATAAATGACCTTTCCATTGATGCCAAAATTTACATGAAGTAAGTTTCAAATTATGAGCAGAATTAACTTTAGTTTTGTCAAAATACTTATGCCGACCAGTGTACTTCCCATATATAAATAAGCCTAGTAAGATAGGCGATAGAGGTGAAACGCCGAGAAAGATCCCTTCTGGATTTGAGGAATGTATAGGTACTAAAAAGCAAAGCAAAGTAAAGTAGACGAATTCTCAATAAATCAGTTCCGAGATAGATTTGTGATAAAGTTGTATAAAGTGATTTAAACTGGTACATAATATGTATTTTTGGTTTATATCTCGGCTTTTTTTATTAAAAGTTCTTCTTGTACCCACTCACTTAGTGCCAGCGGCAAAGTGACATTTGAAACAGTTTTAATTTTGATTACTTCGTCTTAATGAGCATCAAAAATGTATTTTTGTTGCATTATATATCCACAATATACAATGAGTACAAGCAGAGCGGTTGGATACCTACATATTTTACTGTTTATACGGTTTTTATAAAAAAAAAATTAAAACAAGGTAAGGTGGGGTAAGTGCGACCTATAAAATGTAAAGTTGGACTTTAAATCCACGTCAAAAACTAAGTATTGGTAATAGATGCCTACCGATAATTTTTTCTTAAAGCCATGTTTATGGCGGTTAGTCTTAATCCTGGTTTATTGGTTATTCGACACTTAACATATTTTTTTATAAATAAAAATACAAACCCGCTCCCGTGGTATGCACTTTACCCATGGTTTTAAATTTTCTACGAACCTACATTGGAAACCGCGAAACTTTTTTTCAATCTACCGCCTAATTTTGAGCTTATTGAGAAGTTTCACTGAAAAGGATATTTCACAGTATGTGGCAGAGCTCTAGCGCAAATGCTGAAATGTTAGTTTTTTTTATGGAGTTTTGCCAAAAACACAGTACAGCAAGACACATGAACTGAATTTTTGTTTCACGTAATTGCAATGATTTCTGTTATACAATACCCAAAGGTCATGCTTTTGCTTACAGCTGCTGTGTTTTGTGCAATTTTTATTTGAATACATTATATCTATCATTTTCAATGAAACATTATTTTGCTGTTATCTGCTTTCCAACCGTAGTGGAGCTCTTTTGAATTTGTGCACCCTGTATATCGCAAAGGGAAAATAGAAAACGCATATGGAAAAGCTGTATACATTTCCTTAATGATTTCTATGAATTTTTCCTCCATTTCATCAGTCAGCCGGTGTTTGATGCCAAATACGGTAACATTTTGTTCTTTTTTTTTTTGGTGGTCGTACTGTCTTTTGTCGAGGATTTAGAGAAAGAGACAACTTGCAGTAGTGCAGATTGCAGAATTCAAATATGTTCTCTTTTCTCTTCACTGCATGGAAAATTCTACACATGATTGTGTTTTGTTGGGCATTGGACATTCTATAGTTCAATGGCAAGCGGCGATCATTATCCGAAAACGACGAAACGAATGACGATGTTGAACATGGTAGAGATGATTTATTATTTCTTTCATATTTTATGCATTTTTTGAGCTCAACATTTTTTTCTCACAGATATTTTGCATAAAATTAAAAAAAAAAATGGCAGCTGCATGGTCTCTCGATTTCAATAGATTGATTCTTAGCAAAAAGGTGTAGCTAGTCAGGTACCAAGAATGATATCTTTTTTTGGGTAGGTATCTTACCTACACACCACGATTAAACAACTTCAGTGCTAGATGCTTTCATTGCAGACGAAATAAAGTCGATTGAAACGTGTCCATTATGAATTGACCACAGACAGCGTTTTTCCAGTTGACACTTGACAGAAAGGTTGAATTGTTTACATTTTGGTTTCTATTTTAAATTTTTCTAAATTTTCAAGTTTTCTACGAAATGTAAAGCGTTTTAGCATAAAATGCTCCCTCATTTCATCCAAGAACAACTAATTCACACCAGCGATCTTCATATATCCCGAAATCATCGCACAACTTTAGCTCTTCTACGAAATTTGCAGTTCTACGAACTCTACAATAAGCAAGTGCTGAATGTTATAGATTTACAGAGTACTATCCTAAATAAAGTCCAAACTAAACTAGAATTAAGTGCGACTGAGTTAAATGGTACCCAAAATCAAAGTGATATTCTTGGCAGATCAATCGCTTGCTCGGAGTATTTTGTTGGCGGTATAATATTCGGCAAATATACCCACCAAAGAAGAGGTGACAAAAAATTATATATTCTCATAAAATGTTGGGAGCAGATGGTTATCATTAAAAAGAGTACAGAAGGGTTCACTCTTCAAGCAGAATATGAAGAAGTTCAATCATTTAAAATGTGCAAAGGCAAGGATTATCAAGCGTGCTTAACAATAACATTCCTTCGCAATAAGGAGAACGTAGTAACTAATTTTCAAGATGTAGAAATTTCAAAGTCAGATTTACCAAAGTCAGATGTTTATAGAAAGATGCTAGATACAATTAAAATAAAACAATCTGAGCTATTAGTTCATAAAACCATCACAAAAAAGGAATTCGCCAAGCAAAAGAGTACTGAACTATTCGGTAGTAACTATCTGCGAACTCCCGAACTAGAAGAAATGCAAATCCTCTCGAAATGTGGTAACACTTGGTTTAAAGTAACAGCAGATAATGATATTGTCATTGGCGTACCTCTAGTCAACAACAGCAGTACCCGTCTGACAGTCTTGCGAAACATGCGAGCGGTAGTTAATGGACACAGAGACTTGAAATATAAATTTACATTATATCAATTGAGCAAAAAATTAGACGACATGGAAAGCATTCAGGGTTTCTTTGAGAGCCAAGAAAACGATGACCACAATAGCTACACTTGGAGTCAGTGTACTGACTTCAGTTTGCGCCCTGAAGCGTTCTGTGTTCTTGTTCTTAGACTTCAAATCAATGAGTACCTTCTGTTCGATAACACACAGCTTCCATTATTTGCATTCTATGATATTGTGGTAGCGGGGAAAACGTTTTCGCAGAAATGCTTCCTAACGATGTTATCGTTTCGGGATATCTTTACCAACGAATCATATAGACTTAACTTTCATGAAAAGCACCTGCATCGTGATTTGTTGACTGTCATCGCTACGTCATACCAAACAGGAGTTCGATTGAAATACAATACAACCGGTGCTATATTTGAGGATTACCTTTGCACAAAAATGGGTTTCATTAGAATATCGCGTCCGAAGATCTTATGTGAAATAATGCAGATCGACGGGAAAGATGAAAATGACGACTTCCAACCGGAAACGGTATTCTTTTACAACAAAAACCCTGATTATCAGTGGCACGGGACATTACTTGCCATTACACGCACTAGTGACTCTTGTAGTGATATAAAACTCTACAACAAAACTGCAGAAAAGTCCAGGGTATTCTTAAGGCTGCTCAACGTGGATTTAAATATTAAATGTGGCATCAAAGGGACACTACTCGATACACAGGATTTGTCAGCAACGTTAGTTGGATTTGAGGCTGCTCTGCGAGATGAATTGCATTCGTCCCTTAAGATGTGCACAAACAGCGGCATGGCAAAGGGCACATCTGACATAACTAAGACACAAAATTCGCAAAAGGAGTTAAATTTAAACCAACTAAAGACAGACATTCGACTTAAAGATTTACTTTCATGACAATAAATTTAAGCTCGTCTAATTGTAAAAATATGGTAGCATGTAGATATTAAATGAGATTAAATAACATTGTTTTGACTGTTATTAATTATGTATTATAGTCTTTTTAAAGAAAAACATACATATATGCATTAAAACGTTACATTCAAAATTTGCATCTGGCTTGTTTAAAAGGTTAACCATTTTTTGGGACATTCAAAAAGTGGACTAGAAAAACGATTCACACAGCAAGTTGAAAGGCTTCATGCTCTTCTCGAATGAAGGGATCGTCTCGTCTTAAATCTGAGTATTAAGGTAGATGCTCCTAATCTTTAAAAGTCAACACACTCCTTGAATATAATATGTAGCTTACAAGGGGTCGTGTCGTGTTCAATTCCAGAAACCATTGGATTAAGGACCATTCAAAAAGGATTGACTAGACTATCTGCTATGTACAGGCGCAAAGTGGAGCCTTCAATCAAAAATGGTTCACTGGAGTTTAACAGCCGTAATACGTTCAATCCTATTATCTTAAGTAAAGCATACAACATCATGTAATTGAACAGAGACAGGCGCAGAATGGAATTCAAACCAGGTGAGTTCTATCGTCAAGTCTGACCATTTTCATTGCAAGTGGAGATGAGTGGAGCTGGTTCAAGACCTATTCTACATTCAACGACTCCTACAACGACGACATAACTCCTTGCTAACAAAGATTCCTTGCGCAAATTTGTTGTTTTTATTTAAATATAATTCTGTAGTAATTTTTCAGATTGTAAATAAAATATTTGACGAAAAAAAAAACACGGATTCACTTTCACATTCAGCAGATCAGAGCATAATATAAACGAATAAGTTGATCTCACGTACTATTCCGTAATCGGTGCTCCTCATCCTTTATAATGCTGTCCAAAGCGTTTTCCAAATTTTGAGTAGCCACCGCCAGTTCTGTATTATCACTGTAAGAGTCTTCGACAATTTCTTTTACCTTATGCAGAAGTAGCTTAAAATTTGCCATCTCTGTGTCTTTGCCATCGTCGCCTTCTGTGACCACCGAGAGGGGTGCCTTTGTATATGGTGTGGACATCTTCTTCTGGTGGAACCACCCACTTAAGTCGGACACTGAGTAATCCGATTTGTTTGCATCCAAATAGCTGCGATTCAAATCAGCTCCGTGTACTTAAATTTCAGAAATACACATATAGTTTGTTTATACATCACTGTGGGGTAAAGCAAAACTTACTTGAGCGTGAGAGATTCTGCGACAGGAGATCTGTGGTGATTTTTTTAGCAAATGCCGTACGGTTTGGTGTGCTCGATGTGGGATAGGAAAAACTTGCGCTGTTTTGCTGTGGAAAAGGGTAAATAATTAAAAATTACGCGCGACTGTATAAGACTTACTGTAAAGGTTCTCATTTCACTTATGATGTCAACTAAAAACTGCTGATGGGCAGTCAGAAAATTTGAAATTTCTGTTGTCGTCGCTGATTGTATGCACTGCAATTGCATTTCAATTTTTCTATATAAACAAAGGAGAGAGTATTATATTCGCCGCCGCCTTATCAATAGTTTTACTTACGCGTTCTGCTGTAAAAGTCTATCGATTATGGATTGGAGCTTATTGGATGGATGTAGTGACGATGAACCCGATGATGACCCTGCAAATGAATGCATGAACGAGTCTGCCGACAAAAAGCACTTATCAGCATTTATAAGCATAAATAAAACTACAACAGCACAACTTACGATCGTTCTTCAAGAATTCTCTGATGGTTGGTTCGCATTTGGTTTGCGGCGCTGCTGTTGAGTCAGATACTTTTGTATCGATCGTCACGAGTTCTGTCTCATTGACTGCACCAGTTTCGTTGGCATTGCAGAAACCTGTTGTGTCTTCGCGGGTTCTTTGGAAAAATATGTTGCACAGCTTGGCGAAATAGTGGGAGAATTTTTTCGGTGGAAGATCCTACATTATGACAGGTGAATCAAATGCGATAATGCAAGTATGTATTTAAAAAAATATGCAACTTACCTCTGTGAATACTTCATACATGCGGTGGCCGCTTTCATGTTTGTTTGATGCAAAACCGGTGGCAAAACATTTCAAGCACAAGGAAAGGTTTTTGCATGTTTGGCATTTGAAACGAATTCCGATTATTTTTTCCGATTGGCATGAAGCGCATGCGTTGTTGTGGATTAGCTTTTCAGTGTCTTCTATGCGTTTGACGAGAGCAATTAAATTAGCATAGATCAGAAATCTGGTTTGCGATGTTGACCACATGCAGTGGAACTGGTATTCGGTGATACCGTTTACACTTTGACACTGTAAGGTGATGGAAATAATTCGGTTTAGCAATTGAAGTTAAATTCCATACAAAGGAAACAAGTGATTGAATATAATTTTAGATGGCACTACAGTTTTGAGGGAGATTAAACCGAAACAAGAAGCTTCTGATTTAATCTTTCTAGCTGGCAGACTCATTCGCCTTTACAAAAATAAAAAAAAGCTAATCCTACCTTAGCGAAACACTGTTCCAAAACATTTGCAATATTGTGTTCTCCGTATGCCGACCCTTCGCCAACATATGTCAGGATTTTGGACAAAATATGCAACAAATATTCCAGGGAAAACCGTGTCACACATCGATTTAAATCGCAAACTAACTGAAAAAACTCAGACACTAGTTGCTCTGAAGAATGTACTTTACACAACACAAGAAATGTTACTTTTATCTCTATCGGAGAAATAGAGTGCCGTCTATGTCTGAAAAGTAGGAGAAATTCTAGTCAGCGCATCATGCAGTATATTGTAAGCGAGACTTACGGATCAAAAATGTTCCAAAAGAAATCCGAGAGCACAGCAGTCGCGGTCTCCAAGTTGTATGACACCGACTTAGTAAAATGTCCCAATTTTTCACACGCAAAATAGATATCATGAATTAATGAAGTCAACTGAAATGGTGGAACCATATAGTTACGATCAACTTGCGTGATGTTATAACGCTCCAACACGGCCAATATAAGTTTGTAAGGTATACTGGAGGCTGTAAACACAAATTGTTTGAATAAAATAAGTTATTGTTATTACATGCATATAGATTACATACTGTAGAAGACTTTTTGCAAAGTAACTATTTTGGAGGCGCATCTGTAAACAGTGTACTTGTACGACGCAAATTCATACTTAAGATGCGACATTACGGCGGCCAATTTTGGATGATCATAAACAGGCATTTCGGTTCTTCGATTATTCTGCGGTATATAGCGATTGGTTGCTGTTTCCATTTTACGTAAATGTAACTAATAACTGATTTTCAACTTTTGTTTATTTACTGGAAAAATGTAGTTATCTATTCGTTGGAAAAAGAAAAGTGTCAAATTCAATTTTGAAAATCGCCGACTTTTTTCATGTTTATTTCAATGTTGGCGGCATTGACATTTTGGAGTATTCACAATAATTGGTCTAATGGTAATTGAATGAATTCAAGGCCCAAATTAGTTTACAGTAAGTAAAAAAGTGTTTAGTAACATCTATTCGTGAAGGGTGAAAGTTATTACCTGATTACACAGCAGCAAGATATGAGTAGGTTTGTCATGGTACTAACACACCATCATAGAAAATATCCAGAGGAACTTTTACTCCTCAAAAAACGACATATTAGCGCCCTAAAAGACGGATAACCAACGCACATCCCCTATGCTATCCAATAAATTTGACATCGCCACTCAAGCATTCTGCAATTATTGGCGTATTTTTTTTGGGAAGTGAGTATAACAAAACCAAAAGTGAGTATGCAAGTTTTGCATGTAAAACCAAAAGTGAGTATAACAAAACCAAAAGTGAGTATACAAGTTTTGCATGTAAAAGTAAAAGTGAGCTAGCAATTTGTATGCAATTTTGGTGAAACGATTACGTTTGTAGTTAGCGCAGATCAAAGGATCCTTTTACGAGTGAACTATCAAAAAACAAACCGATTATTTGCAAGAAATGGATCGTTCATAACTATTGGTACAGTTAGGTACATGAGGCCCGTATAGTTGTAGCGCAGAGTTTTCTACTTTACTTTACTTTGCAGAGAAATGTCCAATAAAACGAGTATATTGTATATGGGCACAAAAGATGATCGATATTAAATAGACGACTAAAATTGTTGTCGATTTCATACGAATCGGGGGACTTTTGATTCGAGGTATACTTCGGAAGACCTTTTCGGAACATTTTTCCGACAAATATGTAACGCAAACTGGCGTTATGCGTTTCAGTGTGATCAAGTGCGTTTTTACTGATATTTTTGACAGCTTATCATACGAATTTTCTTCCGATATGCTCCGACAGGAATTGGTTACGGAATTTGTTTACGATTTGCAGTGAAGTGTTGATAAATGATAGCAATAACCATTACCACGCCACGCAATTTAGCATGACTTCAGAGAGAAAGGTCCGTTTTTCCACAGTCCAGGCTAATGATCTGTAAGAGTGAGACCACAAGCCTAACAGTTAAATTTAGGCTGCCATTACTTTTTTATGGAGATTTGTGATCTCACTCTCACACATAATTAGCCCTGACTGTGGAAAACTGATCTTTCACTCTGAAGTCATACAAAATTGCGTGGCGTGGTAATGTAAATCCACCAGAATGCGTTGCGGAGTATTCTCCGTTTCGACGGATACCTCGCTAGGGCCGTGTATTCTAGATGTTACGAGTACCTAGTTTTACTTTTTCAAAATGTTTAAAATAGTGAAGCTGAAGTCACCCATTTGGAAAACACTAGTCAGCAAATATAAACTAGCACCAGCTTCACCTTGATATTAATGTCAGTTTTTGCTTTATCCAGAAACGGAACAGAATTAATTTTTTTGTTGTCTGGCAGTCGTGAATGTTTTGAAAAAATATTTTAACAATTTGGCAATAAAAATAAACTATACTAAACGATTTAAAGAGAAATTGGCATATAACTAAAAAAATCGCGGAAAACTTCCGAAATAAATTAAGTTAAAATGAGTTACAACGATAAAACCGATAGCATAACAAAGGAAGAATGGCTATTGCGTCTATCACAATTTCCTTTCAAACAATCTGACATGAATAGGCTTATAATGAATTATTTGGTCACTGGTATTGTTAAACCGAAATGAAATAAAAACACGGTCATAAATTATTCATTTACGAATATTTTCAGAGGGATTCAAAGAGGCTGCTGAAAAATTTCAGCTTGAAGCTGGTCTAGAACCCAGTGTGGAATTGAGTTCGCTGGATGATCGAATTCTCATTCGAGAGGCTGTACAAAGTGGACGCATACAGGAAGCCACACATTTGGTCAATCAATTGCATCCAGAATTATTGGATAATGATCGCTATTTGTTCTTTCACTTGCAACAATTACAGTTGATTGAACTTATTCGGTATGTATGCACCAAGGTCTGTGTGTTTGTTTGCTTGAAAGAGTGCCTTCATATTTAGCCTGTTAAGCCCTGAAGGTGATCCGATTTAATATACCTACATATATCTACGTTGCTAAGTCATTATTTTAACATTTGATACCAATTTCTACCTCCTGCGTGGAACCTGTCCTTTGCTTTGGCGTACGTTTGCCAAAGCAAACCACTTTCAGGAAGTGATAGCCGAAAACGTGTCTGAAAATGAATCCACTGGGTCTTGTCTACTGTTAGGTATATCTGGGTGTTTTTTTTCTCTCTTACGGTCCTGGGCTTCAATTTTATTCCTTCCATAAGCAGCATTTCTCTCGGTTAGCAGCGTTGCAAGCATCACGAATTCGCCGGCATTTGTCGTGGATTTATTTTTCGTAGTCGCTGGGTGAAATTCAACATGTCGGACTTTGGTTCGCGATTTTTCTGGAATTTGACGAACTAGTAAGACTACAATCGGAGTGAAATTTTCCCTTTACTTTAGTTCCTTTTTCCTTAACCGTCCAATATTCAATATTTCATTAATCATATCAAAGTTCTTGCAGATATTTTTCGCCGTATAATCTACTAACTTATGTCTCTTTTTTTTTATGGTTAGTGCTGGTAAAATAGAAGACGCGCTCACATTTGCCCAAACAAAACTCTCTGAAGCTGGCGAGGACATCCCTGAGGCCCTTAATGAATTGGAGCGAACACTCGCTCTGTTGGCATTCGAGAAGCCACAGAACAGTCCCTTTTCTGATTTGCTGGAGCAATCACATCGCCAAAAGGTTTTATTTTCAGCACTGCTTTTGTCAACTCTTTCCTAACCAAACACCTTCTCATCTAAAGGTTGCCAGCGAGCTAAATGCTGCAATTCTCAAATCTGAACATTGCGAGGACTCTACGCCACGAGTTATGTATTTACTTAAGCTAATCATATGGGCCCAGTCAAAGCTAGACAGCTGTGATGTCAACTATCCAAAGATGAAGGATCTCGAGAGCGCACTCATTGAGCCAAAACAAGTTTAGCTTGTCTGTTTTGTTTATGGTTATTGAAGCAAAAATTATAATGAATAACTTAGCGAATTAGTTTGCGTTACACTTTTATAGTTTTGATCTCGCGTCACAGTGTAGCCAACTTAGGGTGTGCGCCAGAAGCTACTATGGACGTGCGAAAAATAAAAACCAACAAAATATTTCTATGTAACCGATTTAACTTGTTTTTTTTTTTTCTAAATTACTTAATGAAAATTAATTTTGAAATGAAAAATGCAGCGTTTACCATCCGAAAAATAGGTCCATAGCTTTGTTGACTAGTCCCGAGCTCTTTTGTGGCGCGTTTGCGTTGGCAACGACTGCAGATTCATTTTGAGCGCTTTTGTACGCAACCTGGGATAGTGGTCGAACTTTTGATATTGCCCTGCAAGAACGCATTCGATTTAATAGGGAATTGTAAATGGGATTTAGAGTACTCACTGGTTATTTTCGCAGACGTTCTCTTTGTCGATGATGTTTCTGTCTTTACACTGCGTCACGCCAATCATGATGTTGTTGCCGAGAATCTTTTCATTATAGTTCAGCGCTTTATCGCACTCCAGCCTTGAAGAGAACTTTAAATGCACCCAATTGCCATTTTGTGATGGAAATACCTTGTCGATGATTGTTCCACATTGTGAAAAGTGTGCCAAAACCATTGACGTTGCACTCTGAGGAAATCCATAGACGGTAATCCAGAATTCGGTGTATCTTGGCAGCGGTGGACACTGAAGTAAACTGGAGTTGTTGTTGCGGTAGTCGAACGGCATTTGATTTGCAATTGGCGGTGAAGTGATGCGTGATGGATTAAAACTGCTATTCGGGCCACCACCCAAGTAAGAATCATTCAGTGATTGATTCATTTGATATTGATTGCTTAGCGGGGTGCCATATTGCATGGATTGCTGGTGCAGTGCGTTTGTAGTCGACCGTACTGGTGTTTGAACCTGATTACGGTCCGAATGAAGAGAATCGAAGAGGCCCTATTGTTGAAAGTTGAAACAATTAGATGAGATTTTAAGGTATATTTTTAAATGAATAACTAACTTGGGTTGGTGGTCCAGACATGCTGGCATTATGACTCTGCATTGGTGTGCCGGGATAGTTGGGTGCTGCTCCACCTTGCTGGTAGCCAAAGAGGGTTTTCTGGCCAAGTGACGAACGATTAAAGTCTTGTGGAGATGTTGGAACTGGCGAGGTAGCTACAAGGGGAGTATTACTGCAAAATGCTTAGATTTAAAAAAGCGTTTAAATTACCAAATGAAATATTCCGCCCTTTATTTGGTGACAGAGTATTATTTCGAGGAGTTGATGGTGCTGTTGCTTCACCCATTAGAAATGATGGCAAATATGGACTTGCGCCGGTGGCCGGACTACCGCTGGGACTTCCTAATGTCATTGGTTCCATTTCGGTTCTGTGTATTCAATTTTTAAACACACAATTTTAATGTATAAAAAATGTTTTCCTAATGTTATCTACTGCAAGGTGAAGCGCAAGCGGGCGAAGTGCTAAAGATGAATTTTTAAATGCAGAACAACGATGGATCATTGACAGCTGTCACTTCAGCAAATATTTGCCGAATAGCAAACTAGCGAGTAACGATTAGACGGCAAATTTTTTAGGGCCTGTTCACTAATTGATTTGTAATCCCGATGTGCATTTGTATTACCTACCTACCTAGCTGCGTTTCTCTCGTCCACGTCAGTTGTCTCTATCAAGGATTGTCGAAAAAAAAATACGAAGAATGAAAACACTAGCAACGCACCCATGTGATAGTAAAATTGGCATTGACATTACATACACTTTTAATTCAAAAAAATATTATTAATAAAAATTCTAATTCTAAAGAAGCAAAAGTAAACATTTTTATTGAAATGAAAAACTTCTGTACTTAGGATGAAGAAGCAAAAATTCCAGTCTTCAGTAACAACAATTTATTTAACATTCTTGATGTCCAACTTCGGTTCCATTCAAATCCACTGCTAGTTATTTTTCGTCTTGACTGAATTTTTTAATGCTATTCTTCATTAATTATAAACAGTATCTGCAAGGTCTATAAGCTGCAACATATTCCGTATGAAGCCTATGCTTTGATTACTAATAAATTTAAATGAACCTAAAAAAATACACCGAAAACGATGAAACCGTTTCGTTCAATCGAATCGTTTTGACGACGCCATTTGACAGTTAAATTGTTTACGTGAAGCAGTAAAAAACGATGATCGTAAAATCATTTCGATAATCATCATTTTTTGGTTGTTACATGAAGTAGAAGCATCGTCAAGACGTCGTCGTTCGATCGTTTTAGCCTCGCGATGTATATAATTTTTTTTTTTAAAGTCTATTGTGATCTAATAATGAGCTACTTTCACTTTTACCTCCATATTGAACTGTCAATAAAAATTGACAGCAATACATTTATTTTTGTCAACGTCAACTTTAAAAAAAAAATTGCACTAAAGTTGGAAAGTTTTGCGAAAAAAATGTGTTTAATTAAAAACTAAGTGCATCCAATGGATGCGTATAAATCTAACTAGCTCGACATATTGTTCTAAGCTTCAAGAGAATTTAAAATTCCGGTCAACTTATCGATATTTTAGTATTTTACAATGCAGGCGGGCAAACGGAGTAATTCCCGACACGTATTCGTTGTTTTGACTCTGTGCCTCTTATGGTACATAGTTTCGTCTAGTAATAATGTTATCGGAAAGATGGTTCTAAATGAGTTCCCTTATCCAGTAACAGTGACTATGATACAGCTTTGCAGTATTACACTGTACAGTGGACCATTCTTCAATCTCTGGGGAATCCGTAAATATTCCAGCATTCCCTGGCCTTACTATATGAAGTTGATAGTACCACTGGCGCTAGGAAAATTCTTGGCTTCGGTAACATCACATATTTCTATTTGGAAGGTACCCGTTTCGTATGCGCACACTGGTGAGTGATACAATTTGGTTACACAATTTGATGATGATATTCTTTTCTTTTTTCTTATTGATTTGTACATAATATCTCAACTAAACTATATTCAAAAATCAAATTTACGGTTCTTTGCCTTTGCAGTTAAAGCTACGATGCCACTTTTTACTGTGATCCTGACAAGAGTTATATTCAAAGAAAAACAGAACAAGCTGGTATATCTCAGTTTGGTTCCGATAATCGCAGGCGTGGGAATTGCCACAATGACAGAGATATCCTTTGATATGTTGGGACTGATTTCGGCTCTGGTATCTACGATGGGATTCTCTTTACAAAATATATTCTCAAAGAAGGTAAATCGATTGATTGATTATATAGTTGTTGCACAATAAATCTGTACATCTGTGTTTTATATTTCACCCCCTAATCATCGAAATGTATTATTTCTTGCCTTATTTTATTTCGAATGATTGCATATACGGTATAAAGTTCGTTTACTTTTTAGGTATTAAAAGACACAGGAATTCATCACTTGCGATTGTTACATCTTCTCGGTAAGCTCGCTCTGCTTATGTTTACACCAATTTGGGTATTTTTCGACGGCTTTAGTGTTCTACAGCATCCAGTGATTGTAAGTTTTTTATTTTCGCATTTCAAATGGCACAATTTATTACATTGCTAAATTTATTCTATTTTTCCTTAGGCAAATGGCGATTATCGCGTTATAGCATTGCTATTCACAGACGGTGTACTAAACTGGCTTCAAAACATAATAGCCTTCAGTGTTCTTTCGCTTGTCACACCCCTCACCTATGCTGTAGCCAGTGCATCGAAAAGAATCTTTGTGATAGCCGTTTCACTGCTAATATTAGGAAATCCCGTAACATGGATTAATTGTGTTGGCATGACACTTGCCATAATCGGTGTTCTTTGCTACAATCGAGTAAGTTTAGTAGATATACATGGTAGTATTGGAAATACCATATGTTTTACAATATTATTTTGCCGTATACATCTAACAATTTCTACCTCGATCTCTTCTTTTATTGCAGGCGAAGCATATTTCAAGGACCAGAGATTCGGTGCTACCGTTGACAAACAATCACTACATCAAGTATGCACCATTACAGAGCAGCGTCGATCCATACTATCGAGGTGCTCTGCCCGGAAACGGCAGTGTAGCAAACGATCATGACAATGACAACAAATACTATACGACAACCAACAGTTTACTAGCCAATGGCAGTACGATAAATAATAGTACTAGTAAATTACTTTTTGTTTAGATACATTTTAGCGAAATTGTGTTGTGAATCTGTTTTAATGCGTAAATTAAAATTCCCCTTCCTCTTAGATAGTTCAGTATTTTTGTTAATCTGGCAGAGATTTATTATAGAATGTTTGTATATATAATATATGTAGGTATGAACGCATTGCCGCAATTCTTATGTTATCTAGTTAAGACAAAACTGACCGATAGATGGTATATATATTTAAATAAAACACATTGTCTGGGATAGCTAATTAGGGTCCCAAATTGACTTTTGAGCTGAACCATCTAGGCATTCGATTAAATTTTGATTTTAATAATGTTTGTAAATAAATATACATATTTAAAAATATTGCTTTAACAATAAATAGGAAATTGCAATCACATTGTAAATACAAATGTAAAGACACGTTGTTTTGTATAGAAAGATAAATTACATTTATGTATGTATTATGACCTTAATAAATGTGAATAGTTTTAATTACAAACTCGTGTGTATATAGTCGTTTTAATTAACGAGGGACGTTTTACTCTAGTTCTTCAATAACCACTGCTACGTTCTGTCTATATGGCTGTGCTGTGAGTAAAAAATATAAAAGTAAGTCCCTAAAATGCGTTTGCTTATGTTTGGCACTAATCTTAAAAAGCAATGAACGGATTTTGGTGGAGTTTTCACTGTTTTGATCTGCAAATCAGTTAAGGGAGCTTAAGAGAATAGCCGAAATTCTCTCTACCTGTCCTTTCTATTGTACTTTGTGTGCTACAAACTTTTATGTTTTTCAGAGGTATAAAAACACTTTTTTGTTAACATTTAAATGCTACTTAGTAGTGTAAGATAATTTCTTTTAAATATAAATATCTAAAATAAACCGTTTTGTAGGTTTATCAAATTGAAATTATGTCGTTTTCCATTGTGCACATCAGGGGCCGAATCGCCGCATCCGTGAGCGAGCTATACGTTCACGGAATCAACCGATTTTACACTCGAAACAACAACAAACTCCGTCACGTATTGCTCGTTTGCGGATGAGACGATTCGGCCCCAGATTTTTATTTCAGATCTCAGATTTTTCGTGGAACATGAAAGCAGATTGATCTGCTTTTGTAAATGTAGTAGTGTGTTATTTGACAGTACATCGGCTGTGAAAATTGTTGTACGAATGTTGTATTCATATGAATAATGATATCGACGAAAAATCGAAATCCACAGATGACGAATTTCCATGATTGTCCATATCCATTATTAACGTTTCTGTTCTGAATAATTTCTTTTCAAGAGGGTTTTCGTTTGAATTCAAATTCAAATTCAAATATATTGTGAGAGTATGCGTAAATCTCGAAAATTATTGATGTTAATTTCGATTCGCCAGAAAAAAGCACTCTTTCTGTCCCGAGATCACTTTTTTCGTTCGTTTGGTACAAAAAAAGCAATCTTTTTCAGAGTCGAGAGCACTTTTGCGAATCTAGATTTTTTTTCAGAGACGCTCGAGATTTACCAATACACTTACATTATGATGAAAAAAAAATCTTCACAACAAAAAAGGTAAACAACTTTTGGCAGGCACACCACCAACACCAACAAAGAACAGCGCAGTATACTTCTTTTTGTTCGATTGGCCAGACGAAATCTAAAGAAATCTTAAAAAATCTCAGATTGCCAATCGAATTCAACATGAGATCTACAAAAAGTGATCCGATTAAAAAAAAAGATTGATCTTTTTGCCCAATGGAACATGAAAAGTGATCCGGATCAAAAAAAGATTGATTTTTCGTCCCCATGGAAAACCACATAATTTTTAAGAAATAGCTATTGGCCCCCAACTGACTACAAAAAGGACCTTTACTATAGTATCTATTACTATTGAAAAGAAATTTAAAATAAAAAAAACTTGATAAATAGGTAGAATAAAGTCAAAAGCCAATAAAAATATTAGTAGACCAAAAAGGAGAAAGAAAATAAAATTTCAAATGTAACAGTTAATTCCCATTACTATACCTGGAATTTAGTATTAATTAGCAATCGGAGCTCCTTGAAGATGTAACGGTGGATTGGCCGATTTGGCCCCGACCCTTGACCACCCAGACCTTCTGACCTAACATCCATGGATTTTTTCTTCTGGGGTGCTATGAAAGAAACTTTACTTTAGAGAAATACCATTTCTTTGTTAATGTGTCGCAAGGACACTAGTAAAAATAAAAATTATTTGACCGGATGCACCATGCATGTGAAAATTCAAATTTCGGCTTGGATCTAGCACACGATAGTGACCAACAACAACAGAATGAAAAGAAAAAAATGACCAACAACAACAACTTTGTATTTAACTTTGAATTTATTTGACTATTTGCTAATTTGACTATGTCGCTTGATGCTACGATTGGGAATGACAATAATTCCCTGAAACTCTCAAACGAAATCTTCGCATCCACCGGCCTTGACATATTTCACTGGTCATTGCCCTGGGTTTGCGGATCCTCCAACTGCAACGCTCTTGCCGTTTGTGCAAATCGTCATCTAACGCTTAACCGCTGCTTCGGCATCATCGTGCATGCATTGTTTACGTCGGGATTTCATGATTCTTGCCGCATAGACAAAATTTAACGACAATGCATCGCCATGGCCATAGTTGTGTGCGTAGATCGGTAATCGTGGGTGGGTGGAGCCATTGGTAGAGCTTAATTCCGAAAACATATCATTTTTTTTATATGCAGTTTCGGTGTTTCGTTTTGTCATTTGGTTTCCGTTTTGAAATCTGCAGCTTTTCAAATACAATTCAGTGGTAAGGACTATAGATGACTTTTGTCCTCGCGGATCATTGGAATTACGGTATCTGGACTTATTTCCATTTATTCCAAAAGCACTATTAACAAGTATCTCAGTTGGTAGTCTAGTGGACTACTTTGCAAGGTGTCACCGATTTAATCCAGAAAAAAACGAAAAAAAAACACACACATCTTATTGTCCACTATGTATCATCTCTTTCCGAGCATCTGAAAAATATTCAAGGGAAAACTTCCCCAATTGGTCATATGTCTTCGGCATAAAATTGTAGGTCATTCCATTCATCAAATCCTTAGAATACCGATAGATAGATGTTTACACATCAAAATCAGTTTTTGCTGGAGAATATAAATGACATGTCTCTTAAATCTCTGGAATTATCGTCATGGACGTCGTTATTCAACAAAACCTCGAATTCAGATACAATATCTTTCCCTTAGCCTTAGATGAAGTGTCTATACTCTTTACCTGATTTAACAAGTTTTACCTGAAAAATTAGCATTTTATTAAACAAGTCTCCAAGTTACTAGACTACTATAGCTTTGGATTGACGATGCATTTGGCTGGGTCGTATATAATTGTTTTGATATTTGGGATAACGTTAGTACGTTTATTTAACTGATCTCGATTAAGTGGAAATAATCCCAAAACTGCATATAAAAAAAAGTAAGAAGCGGTAGAATAAATAAAACTAAGTTTATATATGTGACAAATGTGACAAATTGTCTAAAAAATATTTTGAGTGTTGGCGTTAATTGTCGCTCGAAATATTTGTAATAAGAATCGTTGAAAAGTTGAAGTTAAATATTCTTTACCGAGGAAGCATTAACCAGACTTAGATAAATAATACGTGACACTATTTAGGGTTACTTTATAATTAAAGGTTTCCCTTTTGGAAAATGCTGGCCACGCAATATGAATCAGTGATTCGTCAAATAGGGATTGCCTGTGGCAACAGCAAGTACGTAATGTGGGCCTCTTACACTGGAGGCTGGAGTCATTTTACTCTAAATCGCTGTCAGGCTCATCAGTTGTGTAAACTTAAATTTCCATTTCCATTCGCTACTATCCGTTGGGAAAAGTTATCAACTGATTATGCTGATTTGACAGCTGCTAGCTTAACTATTGAATTATTGTCGGTGAGGAGTAGTGGGGCGGTATTAAGTTACGTGAAGTGAAAATATCACTACATATTTAACTTGACTGTTTCTTTTCGATATAAAGTGATGACTTCGAAGTTGTAGAAATATCATAAAGGATTAAGATGTAATTAAGATAACTGAACATTTTATCAACGGGAATGGTATGCATTTTTACTCCATTTCACGTTACAAACCTTACATTTTTTGATGGAAAAAATTCTTAAAAAAAAAAACTTCTAAAGAGCGTAGGGCGTATACGTAACATTATTTTTGCATGCCTTTGGTCTTTATGTGATGACAAAAGACCTATGGAAATGTTATGTGGTCCAAATGTGTATGAATTAAAATGTATCTATGGATACATAACTAAATACATATTAGTCATTGGATTTGTTTATTTAAATATCAGAATTGTTGATCGTTACATTTTGACATTTAAAGTGCATAATGCTTGAATGAAAGAAATTTGTAAATAAACGAAAGACATTTTTTTAAGGCAGAGTAACCTGCTATACCGCCTAAAACAAATCTTGTTTTTAAGAAATATTGCACCGCAGCTTATCATGATAATGTAGTTAGATATGGATACAATAAAGCGTCAAAAATTATTTAAATGATGGATGGGTTATCAAAACAAGTTCATAATATAAATATGTAGATATAAACTCAATGGTCTGTTATATATATTTTTTTCCAAATTGGAGGCTCACCTGCATTAATGATAATGCTACTAGATTAATAACCGGCATAGTTCGGACTTATAGCTTTGTTATTAAAAATAAATCTTTTAATGATTACCAACCCTTATATTTAGAACCCTTTTTTGGCTTTCAAATTCCTTATTAGCACCCATTTAGGGACCTTTCTATGTTTTTTGATTACAAGGCCTACTGGTATAAGATTATATATAGAGGACAAAATGGTTATTATACTTATATTATATACTAACTGACCCGTGCTCGCATTGCCCGCTCGCATAAAATTATATTTGGTTCATTTAAAATTACACTTTGAGTGTTTCATTGAAATCTGTCTAGTAGTTTTCCTCCCTCTCCTAGATCTTGCTACTTATTTGTAATACTGCATTTCCTTTCCTGTTTGTTTCCCTCTTCCTATGGAATCCAAGCAACTAACTAACCCAAACCTACACTGTTACCATACCACATATCAGAATGAAATTCTGAAATGAAACCTGTTTTGTATTGTACGTCTGTTATCTTATGAAGATGACGATTATTAATATACCCCATGCTATACTGCAGCACACCCCCCATCCCCATCCTGCATCGGACATACGATCATACTATACATACCTTAATACAACTGACCATAGCACTCACTGCGAAAACAAATAGAATAGAATGTGTAGTATATGTATGATAGACTTGTTTTGTTTTTTGTTTGTCCTGTCGCACGATCGCAAAAGTATAAATAAATCCATTTGTAGCAAGGTATATGTGTATACATTTTGGCTAAAAACAAAAGACATGGCTATAAACGGCATAGCCTATAGCAGTCTCACAGTCCTAAGGAACATTTAAAAAAAAGTTTCATCGAAATCTGTCCAATAGTTTTCGAGTTTTTAACGGCCAAAGAAAATTCCTAAAGTTTTATTATATGTATAGATAATATACTTATATTATATATGTGATTTGTGTAATTTATTATAGAGCTAGGTTTTATTTTACAATTCAGATTATCAAGTACTGTGTAGCCTCCCAACGCGCGCGCACGCGAAATTGAAACACCGTCGCCACAAAAGTGCATACAGCACACATATTATACATAACACAAAATAAAAATAAACAACATAAAACACAAAAACAATAACAACTCAAAATACACTTTTTCAACACAACACCTAATAATATTAATAATAAATTGAAAACAAAATAAAAATAAAACAAATATCAAATAAATTAAGTGTCCAGTGCAGTGCCAATAGACAAAAAAAAAATCGCACACGCGAGTGACCTTTGTTCTTCCTGTTTTTTTTTTTTCTTTCTCCTTTGTTTCTCCTTTCGCCTGTTGCGCTTCTTTGATCGCTGCTGTGTCATAATTTTGGCTAAGCAGCGATCACAAACCAACATCTAATGAATAGCGGGTTGTAAGTGTATATCTTGCCGGATAACTGACTCGCTCTGTTGCATGGGCATAACACCTGTGACGGAGTGTTTTGGAAGTTTGGTGTCGGATATACACGTTGCAATTCTGCTTAGTCGCGTTGGAGTTGCGTTTTTAATTTTTGTGTGTTGTCATGAGAGGTGAGTTCCGTGTTGATTTTTGCAACATTCGAGGCTTGAAAAGGAATCTCTTTGCTGCATATGTCCATGTCTTTCAATTCAGACCAGCTGTTTTGGCACTTAGCGAGACACAGGTGGATAGAAATTCGATGCCCTCGAATTTTGATTTACCAGGATATCGCTTAGTGCCATTATTCTTTATACATCGCGGGCTCGCCATTTACGTCCGTGATGATATTGCTTACGAATTTCCACCACAATATAACCATTGCTCCAATGCGGAATTTAATTACATATGGTTAAAATTCAATGTACGTAAGCAAATAATACACTCTTGTTTTATTTATAGAAGTCCAAGCATTGACAGTTCATCTACTTTTAACGAGTTTGATGAGCTGTCTAACTCCATCTTAGGAATTGTTTCCCAGTATCCTCATACTGAAATTGTCATTGCGGGCGATTTCAATATACACAATTCCGATTGGCTTCGCCATTCTGGACAGACAACACCCGAAGGAAGGTATGTTAGGATTTTCGCTGAGATTAACAGCTTAACTCAGCTTGTAAACGAGCCTACACGGATTCCGGATGCTGCAGATCATGCCGCCAACACATTGGACTTGTTCCTCACCTCTCATCCAGATAAATACTCTATTGACGTAACGTCGCCTCTAGGTTCGTCGGACCATTGTCTCATTTCAGCTAAATTCTCATACACAAACCACACAGTTAAAGAACAAGCTCCCAAAAAAACGGTATGGCATTATGAGAAAGCCAATTGGGACGGCCTTAACTTCTTTTTTGGGAGCTTTAACTGGTCACTATGCTTCCTCGATAGTGACGTGGATGCCGCCGCTGAAATGATAACAAACACCATTCTCCTGGGTATGAGATCCTTTATTCCCAACAGAAGAAAGAGTATTATACCTAAGGAGAATGCTTGGTGCGACTCGAGCTGCAAAGAGGCTATCAGGTTGAGAGAGTTGAGTTTTCGGGCTTACAAAGCAAACCCAACCGAGGAAAACCGAAAAAAGTTTCGACGAGTCCGAAATGACTGCAACTCCGTGATACGACGTGCAAAATTTTCTCATGACCAAAACCTACGACAAAAAATACTTCACTGTCCCAGTGGTAGTAAACAGTTTTGGTCTTTTGTGAAAAATATTAAGAACTCCACCACGTCGTCAATTCCCACACTCGTTTATAATGACACTCCAGCTGTCAGCTCTTTGGACAAAGCAAATCTGCTGGCTGCGCAGTTCGCCGCAAGCTCCAACATTCCAGATTGCTTCATGTCTCCACCTGTGCTCGAGGGCGTCGAATACTTCATGGGACAAATACATTTTCGCACTCGCACAGTAGCAAGAGTATTAAAAGATCTTAACATTCACAAATCCGCTGGTCCAGATGGTATATCCCCCATAATTCTGAAGAGGTGTTCTTCAACGCTGGCAAAACCACTGCGTAAACTTTTCCACTTGTCCTACTCTTCTGGACTCTTTCCGAGTAAATGGAAAATTGCATTTGTCCAGCCCGTTCCAAAAAAAGGCGATTCTTCTTTACCCACCAACTACCGACCCATTGCACTTACGTCCATTCTTTCCAAGGTCATGGAAACGCTGATAAACCGTCAGCTTATGAAATATCTTGAATCACGAAAACTTCTCAATGACCGGCAATACGGTTTTCGTGGCAGCAGGTCCACTGGTGATTTGATGACTTATCTCACCGAAAAGTGGAACCAATCTCTCCACCACTCTGGTGAAACGAAGATTGTTGCGCTTGATATTTCGAAAGCATTTGACAGAGTTTGGCACCAAGCTCTTTTGTCGAAAATGCGTGCATATGGGATCGACGCGTCTCTTCTTCAATGGATTAGAAACTACCTTTCTGGCCGTTCAATTCAAGTTGTTTTGGACGGTTTCAAGTCTGCAATTCACCATGTAAATGCTGGTGTTCCCCAAGGCTCTGTTTTGTCTCCGACACTGTTTCTCATATTCATCAATGATCTCTTATCTGTTACTTCTAATCCAATACATTCTTTCGCTGATGATAGCACCCTCAGTTTTTCATATTCGTTCCCTGACTCACGTCCCTGCTCTTCGGCCGTGGAACAGGAACGGCAACGTATGCTAAACACATTAAATTCCGATCTTGACAGCATTATAAAATGGGGTACAATCAATAGAGTGGAATTTAATGCTTCCAAAACACAATGCTGCCTTCTATCATTAAAGCGAAACCTGAACCCTCACCCATTATCCATGAATGGGACTTGCATCGACGAAACCGAACGACTTTCCATACTTGGTATGTGTGTTACCGACAAACTCCGTTGGAATGACAACATATACGAAGTCGCCAAAAACGCTGCGAAATGTCTAGGTTTCTTAAATCGGTGTAAGAAATACTTTACACCCTCTGACTTAGCTTCAATATACAAGGCTTTTATTCGGCCTAAGCTTGAGTATAACGCTCATATCTGGTCAGGTGCACCAAAAACTTCATTGCACCTACTAGACAGAATCCAAAAGCGCGCGATAAGACTTATAGGTGATAGAAATATAGCGGAGTCTATTGACCCGCTCGAACATCGCAGAAATGTTTCTTGCCTTTCCTTATTTTATCGATATTTTCACCACCGATGCTCTGATGAAATAGCTAACTGCATTCCGCCCCTTCAACAATTCACTCGCAACACCCGTCACACATCGAATGCACATCAGTTTACCCTTAAGCCTACCTTCGGACGTACTGTAAAATATAGAGATTCTTTTGTAAGTCGAACAACACGCATGTGGAATGCATTGCCTCACACGGTTTTCCCCTCTCATTACAACCCACAATTGTTTAAAACCAATGTGCACCAGTACCTCTTCTCTATCCTCCCTATTAACCCTTCCACTCGTGCTGTGCATTAGCATTTTAAGGGAACAAAAACCCCTTGAGCACTAGTGAATTATAAAAAAAAAAAAAAAAAAAAAAAATTTACTTTATTATTTTAAATTCAAGTTAAGTTTTCTTATTTTAAATTCAAGTTTTACTATTTTAATTTCAAGTTAAGTTTTACTCTTTTAGTTCAAGTTAAGTTTTAGAGAAATTGGCAACGATCAAATCGATCGGTACCCAACTGACGCTGCTTGACTGCTGTGCGGCTTGTAATCGACTGTCCCTTTTTCAATGTCATTGTCCAGCAATTTGTATCGTCTGAGTCGAATTTGTATAACGTTTGGTAACTGAATAGTTGTAGAAAAGCTTTTTATGGATTGGATGTTGAGAAGTTTACTTCTGAACTGAACTTGATTTCCACATATATATTGTTATACCAGGGGTTCCCAATCTTTTTCATACTGCGACTCACCATACAAGTTGTAATATGTATTTTTGCGACGCCCTTCTAAAATCATCTTACTGAAGATTCACAGCCCAGTCAGCGAAGAAGATGAAAGGCGTGTTGACTAATTGTCTACCGAATCGGTTGTCTCGAATTTGGCTACCAAAGGTTAAAGAGTCTAATTTGAAAGGTAATCGCGTTTGCCGTACTGACGAACACACATTTTGATAATAAAGTTTTATCATTTGGACGTGCTGCTCAATCGTGTAATGTAACGTGCCATTGTGCATTGGTCTAAATGACTGAACAATAAACACAGATTAAACAGATGCCACCAAAACAAATGAAGCACACACATTTCAATATGAGTGCGCGCATTCACATTAAAACGTGGTGTGTTCTATTTTTTGCGACTAAAAAGACGCGCGATTGAAATCGCATGTGTGTTTCGGGCCTAAGTTGATGGAACGTCGCGAACAGGCGACCTGTACCCCTGTACGTGCCATCTTGCGACGCCCTCTGGATAGCACTATGACCATTGACATACTCAGACATACTCTACATCTACATGAACTGCTAGCAGCCAATTTTTCGTTAAAGCAAACATATACACTAGCTCTTTTGGTTCACGGCGGAGAGACACGAAAACTCTCAAAATTCATCGAGCAATTCGTGCGATTTTGTTTGAGTGCTGGTGCTGAGTGTGCCATATAGAACGTTCGAAATAATTTGAATAAGTACTTATTTTGCGCAGTTGCAATGTTTCTACAATGGAGGGCGCTATGTTCTATGTAAAAAATAGCAATTGCGCGCAGAGGTTTCTTACTTTCGCCGCACTGAACCAAAATTGCTAGTGCTGATGTTTGCTTCACGCATTTTTCTTCGTTTGTTTATATGAAACTGACATTTCACTAGCAGTCCATGTATAGTATGTCAATGACAAGAACAATTTTCATACATAGGGGGGCTATTGCATACTCTTAGAAGGCATTTAGAATAAGGGCCTCCCAGCTCGATTCACATTTAGATAGCCCTGCAGACTTTAATAGCAGATAGATAACAGATACATCATTAATCATTAGAGAATTTGGAGATACTGTTTCCATTACACTGCATAACCCCATCTTGACAGCGAGATGTGTCAGAAAAGGGTCTTTATACGACCATATTCATTTCATGCAGTCTTATCTTACTTTAAGTCCTAAGAACTCGTAAAACCACATATAGTCTTACATGTAGTCAACCAATTTAGTTACTTCGTTTTTATTCTTATATTTGTGACATTTATTTTTATAGCGATCATTACAACTGCAGAGATACTTAAACACGCGCCTTATAATTATATTGTAATGGAATCAATCTCCAAAAATGATATCTTAAGGCCGATGACCGAAGTTGAAGTTAGGGATCTGATCGAATTTTATAAAAGTAAAAATGAAAGATATCATCACGGGTCGATTTATAATAACTACCGTTGGAATAGACTATTAGCGAAAGGTGACAGCGATCGTAATAAGAGATACTGGCCGCTAAAAAGGTTTTACTATACTCATAGATATGGTAATCTTGCGAAAAACGGGACTTTTATATGCCTTCTATGGGACGGGGTCAGTATAATGTATATTTAACTTTAAATAATTGATAAATTCCTTAAACATAAATCTGTTTTTTTTTAGATATTGGGCATACAATTCCATACTTTTGAGGAATCACTAAAGGAATTAAAGGAGTGTTTTGCAAAGACCAAACTAATTGACTGGAAAAGCGGACCATTGCTAATTTCGGTACATTCGAACTATTCGGATGAAATAGCAAGGCTAATTGTAACCCTGGGTGGTATTATTGATTCAGAGATATCGTGCATATGTCATCTTCTACCACAGAGTATTGCTATCAATAGTCACATTCCCGAGTTAGTGGTATATTATAAAGATAATCGATCAAATAATAATGTTTTACAGCATTCCAGAAGGATACAAACTTTTTCATCTCGAAGAGAAACATGCTAATTTGGTTCATGCTAATTGGCCTCACAATGACGAGGCTTCAGTGGATTTTATCCGAGGGCTGATTGAGTTTAATATCACCTTGGGCATTTTTAGACAAAAGGATGATAAACTTGTCGCGTGTATATTTCAAAATGAATTTTTTGGCGTTGGGTATGTATTTTGTGGATACTGTGAATGTAATTATTTCATTATCAAATCATTTGAAAGGATACTACAAGTGGTACCGGAGGAGCGAAATAAAGGATTTGCAAAACTTTTAAGCCAAGCCTTGGCGAAGAAAATTTCTATGTGGGATACGGGTGAATTTGTAACAGCCTTTATAGGAAAAGATAACATTAAATCATTAAGTCTCGCCAGAGGGCTTGGCTATGAGCAGCATTGTATATCCAAATGGATAAGATTTAAAAACTTAAACAGTGATATATCTACGCATGATCCGAATTTCAGCTTGCTTCGCTCGAGGCTATAAAAATAAATCAATTGTTATCGTGTGCTAGTTGCATATTTGATGGTTTTATTTATTTTAGAATAATTTTTGATATAAGACAATGGGCCTTACCAATAAACAATCACTAAACTCGAGTTTTACTAATTTCAAAACTAACTTTAGTTTCGAATTTTTATTTTGCCCTACCAATAACCAATTTAATCGAAGGGTTTACTAAACACGACTTTAGTATAAATTCTAGTACAATTGATGTCAAATCTTGTACGAATTTGGCAAAATTGTCAGATTTATTCGAGCCAAATCAGATTTTCAATTTTGTTTGCTGAAATGCAATTATTTCACACAATTTCTTGTTAGGTATAAGGAGTCAGGACGCAAATATAAATACATCATCGGAAATAAATTGAGCAGATTTCTGGTCGCATAATGAAATGTACAAAACACATTTTTGGCTTGGGTAAACATTTTCACATAATTTAATGTATCCTATCAGCCCAAAATGATGTACCCAAAATGTTCCGATGGTACCTAATCATAATCACAGTCACCTTACAAAACAGAAACCACGAAATAAAAGAAACTATTAGGCTTGCTTGACAAATATTTGTCAATTTATTTAAGAAAAATAAAAATTCACTATTTCACAGGCCACTGCTAAATTTATTTTATATAAAACAATCACATCAAATTAAATCATAAAATGACTTATTAAAGAATTTTAAATGAAAAATGCGCCTTACCAACAATCAAATTTAGACTCGACTTTAATGCAAAAGTCGAAACTAAAAAATATTGCGTACCAATAATCAATTTATCCTCGAGTACCAAGAATCAAATTTAGACTCGACTTTAATGCAAAAGTCGAAACTAAAAAATATTGCGTACCAATAATCAATTTATCCTCGAGTTAACGCTAATGTCGACTCTAACTTTCGAACCTGAGAAAGTCGTGTCTAACCCATGGTTTAAGTATAAGTGCCATCGTAGTAGTGTCATTCAAAGGTGGAATGTCAGTTTTCCAGCTAATATATTTTTATTTTTCATTTGAAATTTTTTAGGTAGCAGTGATTTAATTCGATTTTTTCCATAATTATCTTTAAAATTGCATAGATCGTGTTGGCGGTAGAGTGAAAGAATGAAATCTGTTTTTGTGTTGAAAATAAAGCGGTAAATAATCCTTCATTAAAAGCAATGTTTTCTTTTTGGTATTTGGGATCTTTGTTTTGTAAAGCGTCTTATTTTAATCATCTCCAAATGCGATACAGTAGGATTACCTACAGCACATTTTTCGCCTTTTTTAACTTATTGCAGATGGATACACTTAAGAATTATTCAAGCTACGAAATGTGCTGTGTGCATTAAATTGCAATATTTATTTTTAAATATGTAGTCCATTTTATCTGCGCCCTGACTCCTGTTACAAACAAATTGTGTAAAACTATTGATGCAATTTCTCAAAATAAAAAGTTTCACAAAAAAAAAAGAAGAAAAAGAAAAAACTGAAATTATGATTTGATTGAAATTTTAATTTGCGCTCGAATAAAATGACAGTTTTGCGAAAATCGTACTAGCTTTGACTCATGTTGTACTAGCATTTGTACTAAAGTCTTTTTTAGTAAAACGTTCGATTAATTTGGTTATTGGTAGCTCAAAAGTTAAAGTCGAAACTAAAGTTGGTCTCGAAATTAGTTAAGCACGAGTTTAGTGATTGTTTATTGGTAAGGCCCAATAAGAATAGTGAGTTGAAAGCAGAAGATTCTTCAATTTTTTAACGGAAAGCAATTCTTGAAAAAAGAGCTTATAATGGAACGATACCTTTTACCATAAAACTTAAGCCCGTATTCATAGAAGCCCGTAAATGGAAACACAGCATTTCGAAGTTGACCGTAAAATAAAAACCTGTAATACTGCAAAGCCCGTAAATAAAGGTTTTCAAAAAGCCCCCATACAATTACGGTCTTTTGTTTGCAATCGATAGCAATTCTGCGGCGGTCCTCGCGCCCGGCTTCTTAATTTCTCCAAGTTTCGAAGCACTCGCAGATCTGCCTATTGGAGAGGTACTTCAATATTTCCCATCTATAATGCAATACCAAAAGGAATGCAAAACCATTGGAAACCAGATCGTTGTAGCACAACACACACACACAGTGCAACTTTCCCTGACGTAGCCGCACATTCTAACCTCTAACATGTACATAATTGTACATATGTATATAGGTATGGTTGAATCGAAAAAAAAATGTAAATAAAATGTAGAAAAATATATTTTAAGGCGTCCTAAAACGAAACATGTTTTGGGTACGTTGAACCACAACTTGATCATCATGATAATGTGGTCAGATGGATATACAAAAGCATCGACAATAAATGACACGTTCATAATATAAATATTAATTCAATATTTATTATATTTATATTTTATGAAGGTTTTTACTAGTAGCTTGTCCTTTTTTTGCTGCACGTTTAGGGAACAATATCAAGTTTAGGCCGAATAAAGGCCTTAAAAATTTAAACTAAATCAGAGGGTGTGAAGTACTTCTTGCATCGATTTAAGAAACCTAGACATTTCGCTGCGTTTTAGCGACTTCATAAATGTGGTCATTCCAACGGAGACATACATATACCAAGTATGGAAAGTCTCTCGCTTTTGTCAATGCAACTGCCATTCATGGAAAATAGCCTTAAGCGATAGGAGGCATCATTCTGTTTTGGAAAGTGTATCGGAAATTGGCACCGGTGCTGTGTGTTGTATTGTGTCGATATCCCTCCTGTCCTGTAGCGATTTGCAACATACCACGCTGTAGCGCAATGAAAGGAACAAATATATATAAAAGAGAACACATTATTCACGTAATTACTGTATGTTCTATTAGTCTTTTAATTATAGTATTTTAATTTGAAATATCTAAATAAGAGGGCGGAACATTTTTCTTCCGCCCCGGGCGGCTGACACCCACGCAGCGCCATTGAACAAAACAATTCGTCGCATTTGTGGACTCGCTTTGATTAAATACGTTCACAATTCTCTTTTAAGCAGCCGTAAACCTACCATTTCATGATACAAACCTTTTTTCTGGTTTTCAAATTCCTTTTTAGCTCAGATTTTTAAGATAAGTTTATAAGGTAGTACCTACTTTTTCAACTGCAGTTTCTAAAGCCTACTGATTGAAGTTACCTTACAGAGGACAACTTTTTTATTATTAGTGGGAGATTTTATTTCACATGCAGAAGGAAATTTAACACCAGTACTGCTGGATTGGATCAGGCCTAATATATCTACTGTTCAGGTGAGCTCTTAATTCGCGTTCAAACAGCTCTAAAAACTTTTCGAACGACATAATCGGTAAAAAGTACACAAACCTAAGCAACCGCGACGTATAAATTTCTAGATTGACTGTAGTTTTTGATGTAAAAGTCAGTTGTCACTTACTCCCGTATTAATAAATAAATTTAGACAAGTTACTTACCTATCTAGCAGACGTCAGACACCTTACAAATATTTGAAACGATACAGCGATAAGATAACATTTGTGAGGTCGGCCACGGTCGCTGTAATCACGTAGTTGACATAGTCATAGTTTATTGATATTTTCGAAGGCGCAAACTTTTACATTTTAAAATCATGTATTTCAAAATATATATATATACTTATCGCTTTAGATATCCAACTTCTTAAACTGAATCCACTTGGTTACACAATCCTTTGTAAAACCAATTTTAGTAAGGATGCCATCCGACTTTACGTTTTCTACTACAGCAAAAGATGTTATGATATCGATATCATCACTCATGGCGATTCGCAAAATCATTGCTTGAGTTAAAAGTTTTGCAAACCCTTTCCCTTGCTCTTCCGGGACCACTTGAAGTATCCTTAAAATAGAAAGTGGTTTTAAACTAAGCCCATAGTGTGATTAAATTAGAATATTATTATATAACAACAGTTCAAAAGATTAACAGACTATCAAGCTGTTGTATTATGTTTACAAATCCTTACCCTATACCGTAAAACTCATTTTGAAAAATCCACGCTATTAGCTCGTCATTCCTCAGTCTGAAAATGCCCATAGTTATATTGAATTTAATCATTCCTCGAATAAAGTCTACCGAAGCTTCGTTATTGTGAGGCCAGTTAGCATGAATGTACTCAGCATGTCTCTCCTCGAGACTACGCATTTTGTATCCTTCTGGAACGCTGTAAGCCGAAATCAATAGTCTATTCCAAAAAAGTAATTGTAATTAATTTTGCACCTGGGGACTTGAATCTTTAAGGCGGAGCTCTGTGCAAGAAAATAACATGTGCACGGTATTTCGAAATTTAAAATGCCGCCCAGTGTCTTAATTATCAATTGCACTATTTCATCGGCATAGTTCGTGTGTATTGCTGTCAGCAGTGGTCCACTGTTCCAATCAATGAGTTTGGTTTTAACAATGCACTCCTTTAGCTCCTGCAGCGATTCTTGCAATGTATGAAACTGTATGCTTAGCATCTGAGTAAAAATAGACGTTTATTTTTGACAACAATACATGAATTAGTAGAGGGAAGCGAATACTTACTTTATCCCACTGCAAAGATATGTATGTTCCATTTGTTTTAAGATTTCCACTTCTATGAGTATAGTATGCCCTCTTTAATGGTTTATACCTTTCATCATGATTTTGGTTACATTTTTCTAAGAGATCCATCCAACGGCAGTGATTGTAAATCGACATGTAATGGTGTCTATCACTTTTACTTTTGTATAATTTAATCATGTCGAGTAGTTCGTCTTTGGTCATACATCTTAAGATGTCAGCATCTAAATCGGAATTCGGCTTCATTGTGATGTGACAAAGTAGAAGATATACACCCAAATGATCTGGTCACGCTTGGAACACTGGAAATCTGATTACCTCGCCGCTAGGTTATAAGAAACTAGTAAGAGTATTAATAGATTAGATAAAAGCTATTGTTTTTAAATATTATGCAAGTTTATCTAGATTGTAAATGTAATGTATACAAGTATGTGGTTTGTGAAAGATTGGGCAAGCGTTGCAAGATTTTTTGCCTGTTTTTGTATCTTAATTTTCATTCAAACTAAATTTTTATTTTTGTTTTTGTAGTAGAAAATGCATTTAAAAGCAACGCAGAAAATGTTCTATCTTACGGAAGCTACAGGTCTTTAAATAGAAACAACTTTACTTATTGCCTAGCTGACCCGCAGACGTTATCTTGCCCGAACGTTGGGTTGCAAATGGTGCAGGGAAATAAGTCCCCGGGATTTCCCACCTTTCATGGGAATTAAGTCCACTTTACGAAAGTGGTTTTATTTCCCACTAGGTGGGAACTAAGTCTGCTTCACGAGTGGGGTTTTATTTCCCACTAAGTCCTTCAAGGGACTTAGTTCTCGGGGACTTATTTCCCTGCAAATATCGAAAAACAGCGAATCCAGGAACCCGATGGCAGCGCCATCTTACCAATGAGTAACGAGTAATTTCCTTCTTGGCTATTGAGAAATGGAGGGTGTTCCCTAGCGTCGATAATTTGAACCCAACTGACAAACAAATTTGACAGATCAGCGAAAAAATGTACCCAAAAAAAGCTAAGCGATTGTGAAAAATAAATACATTTGTTAAGTAAAAACATAAAAATTAATTCCTTGCTAGCTTGCAGTAACGGAAAATAAAGAAAACATGTTGCATCAAGCCTTTAATTGTGCTGTACCCCAAAGCAACTGATTGTATAACATTATTCAAAACTTGCAAGAATTTGTAAGATGTCTTAGTTTGATTTCGTGCGGTCTTAAAGTCATCGAGGATGCATTTATAACCAGACCAGTTACATCACTGTTATCTGGTATCACACCTATAGGATAGACCCAACCGGCCTTGACGAGCTCTTCCCCTTCGATCATTTTATGAAGCCAAAATATTCTGTAATATCGTAGATGTTTATCGACAAAGTCTGAGATAATAATAAGCTCGAAATTGGCAATTGCATTCCGTTTCTTCAAGAACTCAACCGAAATGCTCGTCATGGAAGGAATCCCCATCAGTTTAGCCTTGTGCCTATTTTAGGTAATTCTATAAAATATGGAAGATCATTCATAACCATTTAAAGCGTTAACAACAGTGAGCATTGTCAAAATTTACAGAAATTTATGACCACTGTGCATCGATATATAATCTTGTCTTATCTATCCCAATTCCCTTAATTCCCGCACTTTGCATTTCACGTGACATTAAAAGAGTAGTTATAACCTCTTTGGTGCGGGTCTATTATAAAATAATGTGCAAGACTGGGTCGCACATAACTTACTACTTTTTGCATTATAATCACTATATGTCAAGTACTGTTGTTAATTGAAGTTTAATATGCTTAATATGGTATGTACCTACTTACTTTATTTTACTTTTGATGGCGCTACAGTCCGGGGCGGACCTGGGACCTCAACCAACATGCCTCTCCAGCCAGCTCGATCCAACGCTAGCTGCCTCCAGTTGCGCACGCCATGTTGGTTGAGGTCCCCTTCCAACTGCGCGCGCCACCTTAGGTAAGGTCGTCCTCTACCTCGTTGTCCCTCTGGAGTAGAGTTGAAGATTCTCCGGGGCGGAGCATTGATGTTCATACGCTCTATATGTCCCAGCCATCTTAGTCGAATCATTCTAATCCGCTTGACGAGGTCTATATCGCTGTACAGCCCGTAAAGTTCTTCATTGTACCTTCTCCTCCAGACTCCTGAGATACAAACTGGACCAAAGATCACACGGATAACTTTTCGCTCCAAGCAGCTAAGTGTGTTTTTATCCGCCCTTGATAGAGTTCATGCTTCTGCGCCATATAGCAGGACGGGGATGATAAGGGTCTTATACAACGTCAGCTTAGTTGCTCGGGAGAGGGCTTTGCTACTCAATTGCCTTCTAAGCACGTAGAAACAGCGATTGGCAAGAGTAAAGGACTATTCACATGAGAGCGAGCGAACGAATTACTAAAATGCGAACAAACCATTTTTGATGCATTTATGAACAGAAAATTTCACATTTTACTATTCTAAGAGGAGGATAATTAATTGTTCCATCAAAATGTACTAAGAAACCAAGTTTAAAAATAGTCTTAATAACGAAATTTCGAAATCCAAAATTTTTGCCGCGAACGAAAACACCCTGGCGCGAATTGTCAGTCTATTCACAATCCACATCATTTAAATCGCGTTCCACAAAGTAGCGAATAAAAAATTCGTTCGAACTTAACCTTATTCCAAGAGGAGGATATCTTGGAATAATAAAATTTTGAATTTTCTGTTTATAAATGCATAAAAAGTGGTTTATTCGCATTTCATCAATTCGTTCGTTCGCTCCCATGTGAATGGTCCTTAATTCTTCGCTTGATCTCAGCGCTGATGTCATTGCTGGAGCCTATAGGTAGACAAAGTCTATCACAAAGTTGTTGATCATCGGTTTAAGGCGTTCACAAATTATTGCAGACAGGATGTTGTATGCAATGTTGGGGAGACTTATACCTCTATAGTTAGCGCAGATCAGAGGATCTCCTTTCTTCGGGACCGGACAAACGATGCTGAGATTCCATTCATCGGGCATTCTTTCATCCGACCAAATTTTACATATGAGTTGGTGTATGCTCCCTACCAAGTCATCTCCTCCAGCCTTGAAAAGCTCAGCGGGTAAGTCGTCCGCACCCGCAGCTTTATTGGATTTAAGTTTAGATGTGGCTATCCTCACTTCATTTTGGTCAGGTTGATGGGATTCTTGTCTATCATCATCAATGTTGAATGGCTCAGACTGCCTGACAGCGGGATCTTGGTCATCTTCGCCATTTAGCAGTCTGCAGAAGTGGTCCTTCCAAATTCTCAGCACCGACTGTGATTCTACCACGATGTTCCCTTGTTCAGCCTTTGGTTCGGGATTTAGAGCCTTTTTTACATTTTGGTAAAATTTTCGAACCTCATTCCTCGAGTGACATCTCTCTATCGACTCAACCGCGCGCTTCTCGTATTCCCTCTTTTTTCTTCAGAGAAGTTTGTGCTCTTCTTTTCTCCTCTGCCCAAAGGTGTTATCAGCAGCCTTTCTCTCTGCCCTGGTCCTTGTCTGCAGCGTTGCTAAATATGCGCCTTGCTTAGCCGCATGCGCTTGCCGGCATTCGTCATCGAACCACGGGTTTCTTCTTGGTGGTCGCCTTGGCAGCTACTAAGTAGTGGTCGGAGTCGATGTTGGCACCCCTGAATGTATCGACTTGTCTTCTGTGCACCAACGGTTGTAGATTCGATGTGAGTGTAGGGCCTCCAATATGTCGAACTGCTGTATGCTGTCAAGTAGGTTAAGTGAACGTTTTGGGGCCGAGCTCCATATATGGGAACATATAGTTCCAAAAGCCTGAGCTTTGTAGAGAAGGAGAAGTTGCTTGGGGCTGAAGTACCTCTTTGCTCTAAATAGGTAGCTCAACTTAGCGGACGCCGATCTTGCGATATAGAATATGTGGTCCTGCCATGTGATTCCGGAATTGACTGTGATGTGACTCCTAGAAAAAGCATTGAGTCCTTGTGATGGATTGGACGGTCATACATTTGGATCTGAGGAACTGTTGATGCATTTTTCCTAGAAAATGTTGTGAGCTGTGTCTTGTTTGCATTAAATACAACCAAGTTGTCTTCTCCCACTTCAAGATTTTATCCAGGTCATCATTTAGATAACTAAGACTAATAAGACTGTTGACATCAGCAAAGCTGTAGATATTATTATTTGGGGCACTCCTGCACTTATAGCAAACGAATTAGATGATACACCATCTGCAACAACTTGGATCGATCTTCCCAGAAGAAAATTTTGCATCCATCCGCAGAGTTGTTGTGGTAATCTATAAGACGATAACTTGCCTAATAGGGCTCTATGCCAGACTCGGTCAAATGCCTTTGATATGTCCAAGGCTACGGCTCTGTTTTGTTGTTGTTCAATTGCTTGCGTCCATAATTGCGTTACGTAGCTTAACAGGTCTCCAGTGGAACGACGGCGACGGCTCCGAAATCCGTATTGTCTGTCGCTTGTTAAACGATGGCCTTCTAGATATTTGATTATTTCGACATTTATTGCCTTCTCCATATTACTTTTGAGAGCATTGAAAGTAACGCTATTGGACGATAGTTTTGTGGTAGACATTTCTTCCTTTTGGAATAGGTTGAATGCGAACGGTCTTCCAGCAAGAAGGAAACGTCTTCTGTGAGTACGACATGCTAAACAACTTACATAGTACAGGTGCAAGTTCTGGTGCACAGCTCTTGAGTACTATAGCCGGAATTCCGTCGGGTCCAGTTGCCTTATTGCAATCTAGTTCTTTAAGGATGCTTTAAATAAGTCGAGGCCGAAATTTCACTTCTGCTTTCGATGTTTGCACGCTCGGGATATTTGGTGGCTCTAGTTGTGCAGAATCTAGGGTGGAATTCTCTGCAAACATGCTAGCGAAAAGATTTGCATTTTCTTTAGGTGCGTTTGTTGCTAGCGTGCCGTCTTCTTTTACGAGCGGTGGAAAGGAAGAGTAACTAAAGTTATTAATGATTGCCTTTGCCATGGACCAGAATGCGCGTGATCCGTTAGGACATCCAATTATAGCATGTACTCTATAATTTATAAGAATTCAAAATTCAGATCTTTTTTGCTCCGAAGGGTTTGATTGCCATTCACGGAAAGCCTTATTTTTCGCTGCGGTAACTCGCTTGCATTCTTTATTAAACCAGGGTTTATTTGAAGCTAGTTTTTTGATGCAATGTGGAATATAAAGTTCCATACCGAGTAAAATAATTTCGGTTACGGTTTCTGCGCACATATTAACAGCGGTATCTCTAAAGTACATATCAGCCCATGGCAACGAAGCGAAGAAATTACGCAGCTCGTCTCAGTTAGATTTACTCTAATTCCAAATCGAACGATAGCGATCCTGGTTCGCTCCTATTGGTGTCATTATAGAGAGGATAGCAGATTAGAGCATGATCCGAATTCCCTAAGAGAACAGATATTTTTATTTTATAAATATCTGGCTCTGTTGTGAGAAACAGATCGAGAGTGTTCCCGTAATTGGATGGATTGTCTGGAATTCGCGTGGGCTCATCAACGAGCTGAGTGAGATTGCAGCAAATGGCGAAATCTTCAGCTTGTTTCCCTGCCTAGTCCGTTCGGACACACACTTCTTCACAAATGAAACGGCTGTGATAAAAATCATGAACAAATTCTGACATTATTATTTTAATTTTTTCATAGAGCGAGATTTCCTTTTATCCCGATTTCCTTTCATTGATATAGGTACTTTATCAATAGTCGTAAATGTAATCAATCGAACCCAATAAATCGTCAATTCTCGATACCAAGTTAAACAGAATGTTATAATTCCGCTGTTATCTTTTTTCTTACTTACATTGTAGCCACCAATAACAAAATAATTATTTTCATAAATTATTCTTATCTACACTATCCCCTAATACGACGTTATAACTTCTAAACACTTTAAAACAAGGCGCGCACCAAAGTGAAGAGCAAGTGGTGTGCGGGGACCAAGTGGCAAGTGGTATAGGAGGGGTGAATATTTGGTGTGGCGATGGAATGACGGCGAAGTGGTTTGAAAGTAATTGCACACTGAAGTGGCAATCCACGTATGATGACACCAATGTTCTTAGTTTCTAAGTAAACAAAAATACGCCAGAATCTACAATATGAGATGCCTCTACAAAATCCACTTCGTCACCTCTCGATTGCCACTTGAAAATAAAACTTGTTCGAGGTAGCACCAGACTGCCATCACGCCCCCTGAAAAATGACACGTGTCGCCCCAACTCCGATTTGATGCGCGCTTCGAAATTTGCTTACATAGGCTCTAGCGATTCTGTGCGCGCCTTGCTTAACATTTCGTATGTATTTTGAGTATGAAATGGTTATCCGAGTAGCCACAAAATGACTGAAGTCAAACAAAGCGGCCGGTGATGACGGTCTACAGGCGGAGCTTTTTAAGCACGCTGGAGCTGATCTGGTAAGGAGCATGCACCAACTCGTAACCAAAATTTGGTCGGAAGAAAGCATGCCCGACGAGTGGAAATTAAGCACCATACCCTATCCATAAAAAAGGTGATCGCCTTCTATGCGCCAACTACAGAGGCATCAGTCTTTTAAACATCGCCTACAAGATCTTGTCAAGCGTATTATGTGAACGACTGAAGACATTTACAGGCGAACGGATTGGCCCTTACCAGTGTGGCTTTAGACCGGGAAAATCTACCATCGACCAAATTTTCACTTTACGCCAAATCCGTGAGAAGACCCAAGAATATAACATCGATACACACCATCTTTCATCTATTTCAAAGCAGCCTATGACAGTGTAAACAGGAAAGAACTATACCGTGCCATGTCGAGTTTTGGCCAAACTGATACGACTTATCAGGATGACGTTGGAGAATTCTCGCTGGTGCGTCAAAATTTGAAGAGACTCAACCGAAACATTCGAAACCACCAGAGGACTTCGACAAGGCGATGCGCTGTCATGTAGCTGCTTCAATATTGTTCTCGAGAGAGAGTGGTGTGCGCAACACCAACGCCAATACGAATGGCACCATCTTTCAGAAATCCACACAATATCTTGGATATGCAGATAACTTCGAAATTATGGGAAGAACCAAACCATAGTGACGGGTGCCTTTTCTAGTATCGAGTCTGAGGCGAACAAAATGGGTCTTGTCATTAACGAGGACAAAACGAAGTATTTACTGTCATCGAATAGAGTCGATTCGAGGTGGTAAATGAATTTATCTATCTGGGTACTGCTGTTAAATCTGACATCAGCGCTAAAATCAAACGTAGAATAACTCCTGCTAATCGCTGCTTCTTTGGACTAAGCAAGCAATTAAGGAATAAGGCCCTATCGCGAAGGACCAAGCAGACACTGTACAAAGCCCTAATCATCCCAGTCTTGCTGTATGGTGCAGAAGCATGGACCCCCTCCCAGGCGGATGAAGGATCTCTTGGTATCTTCGAGAGGAAGGTTCTACGTACGATCTATGGACCGGTTTGTGTCGACAGGCAAAGTAACATCTGGCGGAGACGATACAACCACGAACTATACGAGCTGTAGAGCGACTTGCCACTGGCCAAAAAACTGCGTGTTTGCAACGGTTCAGATGGCTAGGGCATGTTGAGCGAATGAACATCGAAGCTCCAGCCCGTAAAGGTATTCAACGCTAAGCCTGACGGAACCAGAAGCAAAGGCAGACTTCATATCCGGTGGAGTGATCAAGTTGAGGCCGACGCACGCTGACTTGGTATTCGAAACTGGAGAGAGCAAGCTAGAGATCGAGTAAGCTGGCGAAATCTATCACTTGAGGCCTAGGAGCACAATGCGCTGTAGCGCAAACTTAAGTAACTAAGTATTATAATTCTAAACATTTTTTTGACAGTAGATAAACAACTATTATACCTACGTCGAGATTGAATCCAAGTAGAACAAAAGCACATGTACACTGTTATCTATTCGGAAAGTTCGAAAACTTTGCTCGCCGCATACGGATACGTGACATTATGTGAGCTGATAAAAATAATCAAAATCTTTAAAGAAAATCTCCAACAGCTGATTGCCGTCATAAATGAATTGTGACACAAATAGCAATAGACGTAAATTTATCACCACTCAGGCTAGTTCTCGAGACACTACTCCGCACTTGAAATGGATTCAAAATCGCACAGCGAAGATATTTTAAGGCCATTGACCGAAGCCGAACTAGATGATTTATTGTTGTTGTATAAAGCCAATTATTCAACAACAAACTTTCATTACATATCTCTCTATACGCAATGCAAATGGAATAGACAACTAGAGAAGATAGACAATTGTGAAAAAAAATCATCGAAATGGAATCCTTTTAAGAAGTCCTTCTATACCCATCGCAGAGGCAAGTTCTTAAACGGAACTTACGTGAGTCTTCATTGGGATATGGTAAGTGAAGGAATTCGAATTCTGTCTCTATTTTGTTATAATCCCTAAAAATTTGTTTAGATGTTAAGTGTGCAGTTTTATAGCTTGGAACCATCGTTGACTGAGCTAAAGGAGTGCCTCCTCAAGACAAACCTTATTGACTGGAGAAGTGGACCTCTATTGACAGGTGTTTTATTGAAAAACAATGACTTCGTTATGGACATTTTGGACCAAGTCGGAGCAAAAATTGAACGGGCTCGGGAATGCCATTGCTTGCTTTTATCGCCAGTAGAGGCTTTACGATTTCCACAACCAGAGTACGTATTTAAAGCTTAAAATTGTCGTAACTGAACTTGAATTATGTCTCAAAATCGTAAGACTTCCAGATGGATATACCCTGCGACCACTGGTACCTAATGATGTAGACCAAATTCATTCACTGTGGGCAAATAAAAAGGAGGGCTCATTGGACTATGTTCGAGGATTCACTATACTCAACAAAACTTGCGGTATAATTCGATTAATAGATGGCGCATTAGTTGCATGGATTTTTCAAAACGAATTCAGCGGCTTAGGGTAAATGAAGTTCAAATTATAGAAGAAACATGAAATACGTTATTCGTAGAATACTGCAAGTGCTGCCAGACGAGCAGGGAAGAGGTTTTGGACAGATACTTTGTATGCAGATGAGTAAAGAGATTGCATCAGAGGAGGTTATAGAAATATCAGCCTTTATAGTTAAGGACAATACAAAGTCAGAAGGGCTACTGAAAAAAACAGGTTTTACATATTCAAGCAGCTCTATGTGGATTCAATGCAAAAAGTTTTAATAAATAAAGAGCAGTGTTTAAAACTGATAATATAATATATTATATAATGTGTACCCAACCCAGTTGAGTGATAATACCTAGAGTTATGGATGTAGATGGATGCGCGGTTGGAGTGGTTCAAGAACAGGTGGCCAGAATGTAAATGGAATACCTATTATAAATTAAGGGAACGGAAATAGATATACCTCGAGATCGAAAAGCACTCACTAGCTTTGCTAAAGCGCTTTGTTAATAGTGGATAATGAAGTGTAAAATGTGTAAAATGTCCTTCTAAACACAAGCATTTATTTTGCGAGGATACTTTTATTAACAAATAAAGTTCCTTAAGGATATCTAAACGGAAGGCATTTTCGAGGTATTACTTGTCAAACGAAAATATCTCTTTAATTTACACTTTTCCTTTATTTTAAAACTGTAAACTTTTATATAACTAGTAGAAATAAAGATATAAGGACATTAATAAACAGGAGCCATAATTATAAAAATAACAAATATAATTGCCTAGAAATATGCAATACAAAATTATGTGTGTTAGAGAGTATGCAATACAAAAAATATTTATTGTGAATTTAAAACAAGGTAGAAAATTTGCAACACTCTACAAAAACCGGTTAAAATTCTGGTTTATTTCGAACACAAAGTGTAATTCGCGCAACCGTAGCCCTATTGTCATATCAGCTAGGATTACTATCTCACTAAGTCACTACCCTGCGAATGGGTGAGTTTTTATTTGTTTTTTTTTGGAAGGAATGGAAATAACAAACAATTTGGGACTCACCCCAACGGCTGAATGAGGAAGACTCTTGGGTATTCGTCAGATCCTCGGCAGAGTTAAGGCTTTTTAGTGTATGCAATTAATTTTTTTTATATTTCGTTTTGAAAATCTATATTCATTTTTGAATTTATTTGTAAATATTTTCATAGAATTTTTTTGTTTCTTGTACACTTTTTTTTTCGTGATGGTGCAGTGATGATAACGGCCGAATCATCCATCCTCTAGCATATTCAAATTATCAAAAAACACTGAAAAACGGTGAGCCATTTAGCCCCACAATTTTGCAAAATTATTCAATTATTTATCACATTTATATGAATTAAACGAAATTAAACTCGAAACACCTTTTGACATTTTGCGCGGGAACCAAAGCAAAGCTCAAATCGCTAACACACCTACCACCGTGAGTTAGTTATGTAAAAGTTACGAAAGATAAAGTTATCTTCTAAAAATGTTTATTAAAAGGAATTTAAGTTTAACCAATGTGTGAGTCATTTATTACGGATAACACGAAGTTCCTCAGCTATTACTAATACGCCTGTAAGTAGGTATATTACCTTCAACGGCTTACTCAAAATAAAAATTCGTTTCCAATATTTTTACAAAGTATACTGTGTCTAATTTTGTTCAATTTTCTTATAAGCGCCTTCCCATGATATTCGTTTCAGTTGAAACAGGTAGATTGGATTACTTTTCCTTTCTACTAACATGAAATCGACTACGCCCATTACCAATAGGTCAAATTACAATAACTACAACAATCTCCCGTAAAATTTTCTCAATTATCTCTATTATTACGATCTTATTTTTATTCGTTTCACCTAATCGCTATCTAATTGTATCTTTAATTTTGGAGCTACTTTCCAATTTCGTAAATAAACTTATATGGCAACACTAATCTAAAATTTCAAACATCTCCTTTTCCGACCTATTCACAATTGATCACGTAAAAGTTGACGTTTATATCAGACAGGGAATGTGTCAAAATAGCGCGTTGTTATATACATTTTTTGTGTGGCCTCGTCGTCGTCGACCGTCGTTGTCGCAAAAAAGTTTTATTTTTAAAAGAAATCCCAATAAAATATAAGTCTGAGAAAGTGTTTTCTTTTTTATTTTTCTACGCCGAACCCAATAAAGTGTAGATTAGAAACGCCCCGCATCGGGATCGCGCATTCCGTACAAAACAAAAACCCAACTAGAAAAAGGAAAATCGTATATCCCTTCGAATTGACACTAAATTTGGAAATCAAAGCCTCAGAAAAATGGTGTGAAAACCAAGAAAAAAACTATAAATACATAAAACAACGTCGCGTTGAAGTGTTCTTCGTTCTTTTTTCCTTGTTTTAATTCGCTTTTTAAGTTCTCTAGCTTTATAATTTAAGTTCCGACAGTATAATTTATTTCACAAAACCCATTCAATTCAAAGGTGAGTCGCCATCATAAAGTCTCCCACTTATTGGTAGGATATGTGTGTGCTCTATTCCCTTGTATTTTCGCCCCATTCGGTGCCGTGCCGTCTTTTGACGGCTCCAATGCCATTGACCGCATATTTTTTGACATTTGTGAAGTTTCGTTTTGGGGCATCACGGGGCTGTTTTGTGAGAAACTCAAATGCGTCATTTCTTCGGAAAAAACGGATGATCTAAGTTGAAAAACGCAAGAACACTGCAACTGGCACTTACTTGCAGCAGCGCATATTATTATTGTTAATTCGAGGTTTATTGCATTTTTTGTATACGCAATTAGCATCTCGAATTGTGTTGTGTGTGACATAAAATGGGAGTACAGAGCAGTCAGTAGTGCTTACATATTGGTTTTCATGTGAAACAAATAAAATAAATTGAAAACAAAATATTTTCTATTCGAGCCGTAATTTGTTTTTTTTTTTTTTGTCTTGTTTTGTATGTTTTTTTTGCAGTTATGTCATCCACCGCTGGTAAACGTAAGGAAATCTACAAATACTTGGCACCATGGCCTCTATACTCAATGAACTGGAGTGTTCGTCCAGATAAAAGATTTCGCCTTGCACTAGGCAGCTTCATTGAAGAGTACAATAACAAAGTCCAAATAATTAGTTTAGATGAGGAGACAAGCGAATTTAGTCCTAAAAGGTAAGTGTACATGTTGTATTCGATGTCGTTCCCATAATATTGTGTATTTTTACTTTCTTAGCACTTTTGATCATCCATATCCGACTACAAAGATTATGTGGATACCCGATTCAAAAGGCATCTACCCGGACTTGCTAGCAACTAGTGGTGAGCAATAACTCTTTAGAAAAAATGTAACATTGTTTTTAACGCATACCTACCTACATAAAAAATATTATTTGTTGTTCTGAGTATATCCCTCGATAGTGACTTTGGGAATGTTGTTTTCGAGCTATTTTCTGTGGGATTAATTGGTCGCTTATGTTGAATTAGGCTGTGCTGGTTAATTATGATCGTTCAGACGACCGTTCGTATGTTTATTATTATTTATAATTAGACATATACATTTGTTGTATTGCGTTAAAGCTAACCTAAAATTGTATGGCCTTCTGCAAAACCTGATTCGATTTACATTGGAACTAAAAACTAGATTGGCCAGGAAAGTCTCTTTTTCTATGACTATCGCCTACTTAGTACTCAGTAGAGAAATTCTGGACTTGATTTGGCCACCCATCCATTAAAGTTAAGTGAGAAAACTTAAGTCGAATTACCGCATCCGTAAGGAAGGCAATAATTCATTTTATGCTGATTAGGTAAACTAGAGTTTTTAATGTCCTCATATTATACTAATCGACCACATCGGTTCTTCCCTATTGTTCTGTTTGTTGCGACTAGACGTTATCGGCCTTTGAGACCTTTGCACAGAACAATTACAGACGGTTTATGGCGGTTATGGCCGAGCAGAAAACAGCACAAGTAGGTGCAAATTTGAATGTTGCAGAACAGTTTAAGACGTTGGTTAGGATCTTAAGCATGAATGTTCCTCGATAGTTGTCAGAAGACATAACATCGCCTTTTTTGTAAACGGGACATAGTTCAGTCCTTAAACCATTGACTTATAGGAAAACCACTTCTTCATTGATTAGACGTTTGTTTTCTTACATGTGGGCAATTTAGCAGCATCGTTGACTGGGTTTCCTTCGCTGTTTCGAAAAGTCTTAGTTCAGGCCATAAAGGCAGTTAATTGAATTTTTTTTAAACCTTGTTCAGCTGCTCTTGTTTAGCTGCTGTTGTTTTACTCCTCAGCACTTAATAGGTGCACCTTTTGTAATCTATTTCGGTAAACACATTCTTCGTCATACCACAGCCTTTATTTTCGGAGCGGCTGGGAACTACTTTGACCTCCCTCCTTATAAATCGTATAAAGCTACCTCGTGTTGAAGTCAGGTTTTAAAAATCGCCTCAATTCCCTGCCATACATTTTCCAGTGCTTTTTGTATCAGTCTATCTACTTGCCTGTTGAAGTCTCTTGGAGTACTGTTGCACTTCTTGACTACTTTCGTCCCATGAGCCATGCATTTCTCATGTAACTAGGAACGTTGGCATCTGTTTTTTTGTGAATGTCTTTCGTTATTTCGGGTCTTCCAAGTCAATATTTTCTGTTACATTAAATAGGACCGATGAGAGTTTTTTTTTTTCATCTCCTAATATAGTTCGTATGTAATTATGTATAAGGTTTACAAAACTGGGGCCCTGTTCAATATCAAAATCAGTTCTACTTTCTTATGTCTTCGTCCAATAATACATCTTATTAATAGGTGACTACTTAAGAGTTTGGCGTGCTGGAGAACCTGACACAAGACTAGAGTGTGTACTGAACAACAATAAAAACAGCGATTTCTGTGCACCATTGACATCGTTCGACTGGAACGAAGTAGACCCAAATCTAGTTGGTACATCATCCATCGACACTACATGCACAATATGGGGACTAGAAACCGGACAAGTAAATATTTACTCTCACTCATGCAAATGAAAGTTAATTTGAAAATGTATCGTCTTCTATTTCAGCCCCACGGACGAGTGTATGTCGCCGGACATGTCAAAACACAATTGATTGCCCACGACAAAGAGGTGTACGATATTGCATTTTCAAGAGCGGGCGGTGGCCGTGATATGTTCGCTTCAGTCGGTGCTGATGGTTCCGTGCGTATGTTCGACTTGCGGCATTTGGAGCACTCAACTATTATATATGAGGTAAGTTGAAAATGCCCTACATTTCAGAAATTACAGATGACACAAACGAACTGTTGTCGGTTTTTACAGGATCCAGCTCACACCGCTCTATTAAGACTAGCCTGGAATAAACAGGATCCAAATTATTTAGCTACTGTAGCGATGGATTCATGTGAAGTTATTATTTTAGATGTTCGTGTTCCTTGTACACCTGTTGCAAGACTGAGCAATCATAGAGCGTGCGTTAACGGTATAGCGTGGGCGCCGCACAGGTATGTTTTGGTTTTTATATTGTTATGTTATATGTACATTACATTTGTTAACATTTTGAAAGCAACAAATATTCTCAGAAGCACAATTTTGATTGGAAGATATTTTTTTAATTGATTACTTATACGTTTGATGATAAAACAGTTTGCAAGTTTATTTGCGTTTGCATTCACAAATTGTTGGCTCTCACAGTTTATAAGAGGAAGACTTTGATGCAAGTCAAAAAGACTTTCTTTCTTTTTTCTAATTTTTTAATTAACAAACACGCGCTTACCCTATACATCTGATGATCACAGCACGGCACTTTGAGAACTTTTTACTAAACCAGCATATAGTGGAAGATACAAGAAAAAAATATGAATGTTGTAATCGAGTTTAGAGCGAATGATATTATCGCCATTATCCGAGGCTGGTTATGTCTCTCTCATAACTAGTGTTTTTTTCCATGGTCGGGAAGTTACCCCGACGGCACGACCCCCAACCTGGAGGACCAGGCCCTTGTTTTCACCCTAGGACAGCGGGCCGGAAAAACCGATGTCAGTAACCTATTTTGGAATATGAGCGCTGCCGTTGACCCATTGAGCGCTCCTCCGCCACCAACTCTTTTCCAACACCCTGGCTCAGTGTTGGAAGTCCCTATAGACCTGGTGTTCAAATATGTCGAAGCAGCTCATATAGGGATTACACTTACCAGTGAGCAAGAAAACAATTTTTGCAGACCCTTAAACGGCTAAAACTACCAAATTCCGACATCGCATACAATCATTTACCTTACGAACTGATTGGTCCCTCATTAGTGCGATGTTAGGCCCGGTATGTCTACATCCGACTAAATATTGACACTACTAACAATAATTCTGAAAATAAAAACCGATAAAGTCCTCATCGATGCGTATTTTTATCGATTTTACGGCCGCATGCGACATCATTTATTAAGTCTAGTTCTATGAAGCTATTTAGTCTAGTTTAGTTATCCCCGGTAAACTCATCGAACACTAGCTGTTTGCTGTAAAAAAGGGAATTGACCTAGGTAAAACTTCCGAACATGGCTTCTGTATTAGCGGATTTCTACTTCCTCGATCGCGCTTCTCGTTCTGAGTCCGAACATTCCACATGCAGATCCGAATGCCATTGTCATTTTCCCATTTTGCGGGATCGTCAACAGTAAACCCATCATTATCCAAGCCTATCGGTTGCTTTGTAACCATGTTTTTTTTTTTTGTTGTTGGGTAGTTGTAGTATCCTAGCAACTTAGTGTAAAACATCAATAAAATAAATAATAAAAATTAATTAAATAATTGTGACTTGATCGATAGAGTCAGCAGAGAGCTGGCGGCATAGGATAGGATGTTACAGTAGTAAACCCCATGTAAGGGGTCATCCGGCACCATCTCTGTTTTAGCACACTGACTAGTCCTAAAAACTCCTCACTGACCTTAACTACAATTATGTCGAAGTAGATGAAGTAAGGTATCTGTCATCTTGAATGTTGACACCATTGATACAATCTAGTGAATTCATCCGCCGTACGTTGAAGACTTATAAAACAGGAGCAGTCAGTCTTTCCAAAAGCGCAATATAGTGGTGCTATTGTTTTCGTACTAACAACTCGCGCTTAGACCAGTGCCTGTCGGTTACCATGGCGGACAAAATAGCAAAATTGATTCACCCCTATTCCCGTTGGCGTTTGTCGTAAACGACTCGTATTTCACTTCGTTTTTAAGTCAGTGTTTTCAACTTTTTTGAGACAAATGAATTGAAATGATGGCGAACACATAGAAAAGGAAATAAAATTGTTAACAAAAATTTAAAAAAAAATCTTAACATCGTTTTATAACGACACGAAAAATGAATCGTTTACGACATACGCCAATGGGAATAGGGGTGATTATGTATGACTGTAACAACTGGTCACCGCAGAGTTGAGTCATTAGATTATAATGCTAAGATAAGATAAGAATTTGTAATTTTTTTTATAATTTTAAAAACTAGCATAACTCACAAACCATTTGTCGCATTAATTTGAAGCTTTGCACTTGAATGGAATAAAGTAAAAACTATTCGCATACATAAAACAATTTGTCCTAACGCAACAGCCCAAACGGTAAAAGCTAGGAAGCTGGCATTTTGAAACAAATTTACTTTTATAGCCAAAGTGAGACACTAAGAAGCTATTTGGGGAAAATTGAACTGCAAAGGGGGGGGGGCAGAGTTTGTAAATTAAAATTAATTTTTTTTCCGATCGACTTCAACTCAACGGTTTGTGTACTGTTGTAAGTATAGTATAAGAAATAAAGAAAATAATTTCTATGATTTAGGAAATTTTCCTTTGAGCCCGAGTTTTCATCCTGTCGAGCGCGTAGCAAAGTACACTAGGTACTTCTGTAACTTCTGTACTTCTGTAACCAGGAGTACGATGGTATAGCTTTATTCCGGACAAACTGTTTTACTTATATACTATACATATTTATTATTTATATGGCTTCAAATTCGGTCTGTTTGATTTTGATATATATTCGTTTGTATTTCAGTTCCTGTCACATATGCACTGCCGGTGATGATCACCAAGCACTGATTTGGGATATTCAACAAATGCCACGAGCAATTGAGGATCCAATTTTGGCTTATACTGCAGCCGAAGGAGAGGTTAATCAAATTCAATGGGGAGCAACACAACCCGATTGGATTGCCATATGTTACAACAAAGCATGCGAAATCCTGCGCGTATAAAACGATTGTAGCAAAAATAACAAAAACAAAACTCATACACAAACATCCCTCAGAGCCTCTTTCGTTTTCTTACCCTCCACCTGCCCAAAACTACTCTCCCTCCTCATCACAATGCACATAACAACACACATGAACGCATCTTTGATTTGTAATTTATTCATTTTGTATCCTTTAAGTTTTATTTTTATAATTTATATGAGAAAAATAAGAAGAAATATGACATTGTACCTCCAAACATACACAATGAGCATTACTTTGTCTAGTACATATATCGGGGTCAAAACAGACAGTTTCAACACGTAACTGCGATTACTATTGGGGATGGTTTCATTTTAATTTGTTTTGTCATTTGTTCTGTTTCTGTTTTCTCCCACCCTCCTCCGCCCCCCATTCTTGGGTATAGAAAAGTGGTAATATTATTTTATATTCTATCTTATTTATTGTATAAGTATTGCTATTAAGTAGTAGACGTATTTTTTAAGATGCATACACATCTATGCAAGAAAAAAAAACCGCACCCCTGTGCTTTCGAAATTACAGTGTGCCCAATTTGCATTTGTGTTCATACCTCTACAGTCGCCTTGACTTCTGTTTCGTTATGTCATGCCACTTAATTCAAAAGAAATCAATTAAAAAAATAGTAAGTACGTGAATATTGAGCGAACTGAACACACCGAAAATTCGAAATTCGTACGAATTCAATTTCGGTCGGACTTTAGCACAGGGGTGCGCAATTTATTTCAGGAAAACGCATAGCATTATTAAGCAAAGTAACATAAAACTGTATGTTGTAAGTACACCTTTTAAGTTTTCCTAAAATGATAAGTTTAGTCAATACCTTGACTGAAACTTTGGTAAAACAATAACTTCAATAGAAACATGGCGAATATGAGCGCATCATTTTGATTATAGTAAGTTAGTTCTTTCGGTAAATCCAAGCAGACAAAGCTAATTAAAACAAAAGAAATTATATGAAAATAGCGAGGCTTCAAGCATTGTATGAATTGTATTTTTATATAAGGAAACTTACCAAAACCTTGTTTTGTTGACTGGTTTCAACCAAAAGATCAGCAAAAACTTAATCAGCTGACTTTGCAGATACAAATTACTTTCGTTAAGAATATTTGTTTGAGTAAATTTGGGCATGGGAAACAACTGAAGAAGGTACTCTGTCTCAACGCATTGAAATTGTGTTGGGTCTATCATAATTAACACAACTATTACAAATAAAAAGAAAAAACATTTCTAATACGACTCATACCAATTTAAGTTCCACATAAACTCTTCTCTGACAGTGTATGCCTTCCAAAAGGTGGCACATACAGCTAGGTTCCAGAAATCGAGTGAAATCGAAATTGCAAATCGAGTGAATTCGTTTTCAGTGTTCTGCATTTCGAGCGATTCGGAAACTCCGAAATTTTTCCGAAATCACAATTTCACTTTGTCTCACTTTCACTTTGAAATGTGGAACCTAGCAGATAAGCTTTTGTGCTGTTTGCTAATAGTCTCGGGCTAAAACTATTTATTCGGACTGATTTGTCGGCATAATGTGGAGTTATTTTGGCAATCTGTTTATATTGCTGGCATATATATCCTATTGGCGAGTTAGTAGCGGTGAAAAGGAGAAATATAATTGATTATTCTAATTTTATTGCATATTAGCTTAAGTTGGATTACTCCAACGAAAGCCTATTACTGTTCCCCTTTTAGTTCGCAACAAATTGCTTAATGTTACAGCGCTGAGCAAATATGACGTAAGCTGCTTGATCAGAAAATGTCCAACTGACTTTGAAAAGGGAAGAAGCTCTCACATTCTAATGCACGTTATTACCGGACAATGTGCGATAGGAAGGCATGCCAATCATTCACTACAATGATTTCTGTTTAAGATAAGGAGGAGTGTGCATTAACAATCACCCCTATCGCGAATAATCACCCCTATTCCCGTTGGCGTTTGTCGTATACGACTCATGTTTCGTGCAGTTGTAAAACGATGTGCAGATTTTTGTTTAAACTTTTGTTAACAGTTTTGTTTTGTTTTCTTATGTGTTCACCATTATTTCAATTCATTTGTTTAAAAAATGTTACAAAATCTACTAAAAAACGAAGTGAAATACGAGTCGTTTATGACAAACGCCAACGGGAATAGGGGTGAATATTTCCCCCGGAATGTTTCCCATTCAGCAATTTGATTTCCATTGCTGACAAGGGAAATATTTCCATCGGAATTTATTCACGATACCCCTAAATATGTACGTATCTTGTACACGCCAGGGTCGGGAACGCTATACTCAGTCATTACCTACTTTATTCCGACTTCTAATCGATGTCTCTACGGTGATCATCGATAAAGATAAATAATTTGTTCAGACCTATTTTGGTCTGAGTGTATCACATTGAGAAGCATTTTAAACCAACCAACCATTTAGCTATTGGCATCATATGATACAAGCAGGTAACTTTTCAGACATCACCCCTATTCCCGTTGGCGTTTGTCGTAAACGACTCGTATTTCACTTCGTTTTTTAGTCGGTGTTTGTAACTTTTGTAACAAATGAATTGAAATAATGGTCAACACATAAAAAAAAAGAAATAAAATTGGTAAACAAAAGTTTAAACAAAAACCTGAACATCGTTTTACAACGACACGAAACATGAGCCAACGGGAATAGGAGTGAATCTAAACGAGCTCATTCGTTTAAAACTAAGAAAACTAACAACTCCTTGCTTAGTGCGTAACATTTTGATGACATCGACTTGATTCTCTAAAAATATAAGAAAATTCAGTCATAAGAAATTATTATTGTCGCTAAAAGGTAACATTGAATAGCTACCTTGCTTTGTGTTTATGAAGACGAGGATATTATTATGGTTTGAGATTTAGATTTATTTTATTTATTTTATTTACTTATGTATTACAAGCAGTTGTCAAAACTTAATTGTGGTCGCCTAGTAAACCCAGAACATCGGTTAAATGATCTGGAGACCTCGAAGTTCCATTGTACATATTAAGCTGTGCGAATCGAGTGCGTTTGAAGTAACAAAGGATTGGGACATTCTCTCAATCCCATGCATTACACTCAATGTCATTTGAAGCACACTCTATCAATGATGATATCTCACTTCGGCACAAAGTCGACTAGCGAGAGTTAACGTGCAAAGCAGACTGTGCTATTCGACTGTAGAACCAATAATACCCTCTTTTCTGATGTTGGCCTTAAAGTCGCGTGATGTTTTATAACGATGGTTTACATTAAAGTTTGCCCAAGTCTGCCTCTGGACATCAATCCGCATCTTGCATTGGTAGATCATACCTTTTAAATATTGGCCCAATTGTGAGTGTCGATAGTTGATCGTTGATCGACAACTGTGATTGACGATTTGACAGTCGCTTGTAGTCGATTACAAATGTCTGATCGATGCTTTCTCTTGGAAGTGAAAAAATTTTGTGCATACGAATAGCTAAAATCAATCGACGCAATCGACAATTAGGTCCTTGTGGACCCATTGTGATGCCCTTTTTTGATGGGGGTTAACCAGTGATGTGGGATGGTTAGCCTCGTGTCCCTTCTTCTAGCGATTACTCGACGCTGTCCAGCCATCCTGATATCCTCAAAAACCTGTAAAGATCAGAAAGTGAGACATCAGAAAGTTCATGGAAGGTCATGGAAGTAATGACTTCCAAGTGTTCTGCTCCTCAAGTGACAGAGGCTCGGGCAGTGACAGAGGAATAGGGTGTGTCCTCATGGACCTCTTCGTCTCCACATCCTCTACATATATCGTCATCTTTGAGATTTAGTTTCATTGTATCATTTCTTAGGAAGTTATGACCCGTTAGAGCCCCTACCAATTTAGACAGCGATGACCTGTCAAACTGTAGAAGTTTGATGGTTCGGCCACTGTCGTATTTTGGCCAAAGCTTCCGTGATACTTCGCAAGTAGCTAGTCCCTTCCACCTGTTGTTGGTTTTCATGCAAATTTTATTTTCCACTCTCTCTCTAAGATTACAGAGTGGTAAAAAAAAAAATCCTCTCTTACCTCAGCTCCAAACTTGCGGGATAGGCCATCTAGACGACACCGCATTGATTCAATCTAGTGGATTCATCCGCCGTACGTCCTTCTTCTAAGGGGCTCATATTAGACTCATTCAGAAAATCAAAGTAAAATTCCTCAAGATATTAATAAGATAATGCTACTCGCCTTAAAATTGAAAATCGAGATTCGAGAGCATGAATATCAATTGAATAAAATGCTATAACTTATAACTTTCAGTACACACATTTCCTAGGTAGTTGAAAATTGCAAAAGCAATTCGTTTTGCCGTCATCGCAAAAACAATCGTGCCAGCGATGCCCTATTTTTTACCTAAATCTGCTTGGATTTTGAATGCATGTATAGCATAGGTATATTCTAGTGATTGTTTTTAAAACAGAAAAGTAGTTAAAACACACAATCGCAGTTATGCAAATTGGAAAAAAGAACACAAAATAAAAACAAACGTGAAATATGTATTAAACAAAAAAAACCCTACCTCGTTTTTCCATGGCGGCTGCTTTTAAAAATATTTCAAAAACGTATCTTATCGAAAAGCATATATATATTAAACATATTTTGATTTATATTATGTATTTATTTAGGAAAAAATTATTTTATATTATTACAATTACATTTATGTATATTACTCAAGTAGGTATACATAAAACCTTACTTATCTTTGTATATTTTCTAATTTCATATTAAAATAACGCAAAAGAATAATTTATTCAAAAAACAAAAAAAAATCTGCAGTTACAAATTGAAGAAAAGTAAAAAGTAAATTAAATAAAACACTCATAAAATCAAGACAACCAATAGAACTGAAATAAAATTATATTAATAAACAAACAGGTTAATAAAAACACATGAGAGAGAAAAACAAGATTGTTGCCAAAAAAAAACAGTAAAAAACAAAATAAATTAAAAAAAACAAAAAAACAACTAAAAGAAGAAAAAACAGAAACCAAACAACTTTTTTCTTATTAACAGGAGTTTATGTTGCTGTATTTTACTTTCTTATTTTTGATGAGATATACATTTGTACCACAAAAAAAAAAACAAAGACTTTAGATGCCGATTACAAAACCAATAACAATTCATTTTACAACAACATCTAATTAAACTAAACCAAAAATAATCTCAAACTAAATTCACTGACGACAAAAAAAAACAAATTGAGAAAGCGAACAAGTAAACTGAAAATAAAACAAAACAAAAAAGAAAATTATTTTTTCACTTAATACAAATTGAGTAAAAACAATATTTAAAACATATAGTATATTATTAATAATTTAAACAAGAACAAAATAATCACCAAACAACTATAACTTTAGTAGAGTGCATACAAAAATTAGTTTCCACACTTTATTATTATACATTAAACAAAAAAAAAAAAAAAACAACAACCAAAGAAATTATAAACAAAAACTCTATAAAAAGTACTACCTGTTGGAGACACTTGTAAAAACACACACAAACAAAATTCTTAATCATTACAATAAAAAAATATCAACAGAATTAAAAAAAAAAACATAAAATAACAACAAGAAATTAAGTAAATTTAGTTTTCTTTTTGTACGAATCACCAGGGAGCTATTAATAAAACTTTATCCAGTTTTATATTATACAAAACCAAAATAAAAAATAAACTAACTATAAAGTAATTTCTGTATATTGTAAAAAAAAAAAACCAACCAAGAAAATCATAAACGACAACAAAAAACATAAACTAAAAATGTGAAATAAAGTGAAAAATTTTTACCACACACATAACTGAATACAAATAATAAAGACAAACCCATATGCGGATAACAAAAACTTGAAAGATTCTAATCTTAAGTCATAATAAACGAACAGTATAACAAAATAAAATAAAAATCCTCTCTCATTTTGTACCACATTAAATTATCTCAATAAAAAAGAACAGAAAACAAAACAACATTTAATGCAACATTGTAAAAATGAACAAAAAAAAAAAAAAAAATAAATAAATAAAACCATTTAACTCGAAGTTCAAAACAAAATATTATAATAACGTAATAATAATGAAAATAATAAGGTATACATATATATATTTTTTGTTTTCGTTTAAACGACAGTAAGCATTAATCATTTAAATAATAATAATAATACTTACCACGTAATTATGAAAGTGACAAAGGTTTTTATTTTACTTGAAAATTGTATTTTGCAAGACGATTAGATTATATATAGTTTTATGTAATATTTTTTTTTTAATATTCACTATAGGTATACTTTTTTGTAAACTTATTTATTTCTACATCAATCAACAATAGAAATGGTACTATACGAAAAAACAAAAAAAAAAAGGAAGATATTAACCAAATTGTGACACACAAAAACGATGATATGAGTAAAATATTTTTTATTTTAGATGTATACTTAAAGAAAAACAACAAAAACAAAAAAACAGAAAATATACCGAAAGAAACGATTTTTTAATTACAAACCGTTTTTGGTGTTTGATTTAGACGTTTGCCAGTTTTGGAATGATTGTCTTGTAAATTTCTACCCCTTTAAGGTAGGTATCGGCCTTAAGAAACTCATCGTGATCATGAAGGAGCACAGGAGTGTGATTCATTGGGGAAAAGCCGATAGCTGGAACTCCAACCTGAAAAGAAATCGATTTAACTATAGGTATTATCAACTCAGGTCAAAGGATATAGGATTTTTATTGATCGACAAGTGGAAGAACTGCTTGTTCCGCTTTAAAATTGACATTGAACATCTGGCATGGGAAACATATTACAGAAATGCAAACTTATTGTTTGGGATGAAAGCAAAATGACACACAAGAGGTGCTAGTGCTAGCTCTTTATCCATTCAAGATTTGCGTGGAAACATGAGACCATTTGGCAAAGCATTAACACTTATGTCGTTTTCAGTTGGTCGTCCAAAACCGTCCGGAAGCAATCCGAAAATCCGAACCCTTCTGAAAGCGTTCGATTGGCCCTCAACTGACAGTTCTTCTACTGAAAAGAAGAGAAATTTGCTTCTGGATTTGAATTCAGAATCGCGTAGAGTTCTTCCGGACGGTTCTGGACGACCAACCGAAAACGACATTAATGTCGTCGTCGTTTACTGTCGTATTGCCGACTTAAAATAAACGACTTCTATCGCACCGACGACGACCGACATTATGAAATGTCAAAAAATATGGATTGTATTTTTCGACGACGATTGCCGGTATTGCACGAGACGTTTTGTGACGACGTTTGTCGTAGAAAGGATTCATTTTTGTCGTCAATAATTCTGAGGACGACTGTGCGTGATGTGGTGTTAAAAAAGAGTATGTGACTTAATTTTTAAGACAGTTATAGTTATTTTTAAGAATGAAGATAACAAATCAAGGAAAATTTATACATAGTGAACGAAATTGAGAAAAATATTCCTTTGGCAAAATAATTCACGAGGGCCTTACAAAAGTGGCGTGAATCGGCAATGGGAGCGATTTTAAATTTGAAAATAATTGTGATTCAAGCATAAGTTTGTAAATTTAAATTAATTACCTTCTACCAATCACTTAACGTCGGGCAAATCCAATTTTGTTCGAATTTCCTTCCTTAAATTTACCAGCTCTTTTTTATTATTTTCTTCTTCGTCGCTGCTTTTAAAAAATATCTCAAAGCTATTCATTTTTGATTTGTTTTATTAAATAATTCACCAAGTGAAGTCAAGTCACAAGCAAAACAACAGACCAAATACCTACATATTCGTCGACTGAAATGTCGAACCACATATTGGGTCATAGTTAGTGGAATGTATGTGGAGGCGTTAGGCAATATAACGCCCAAAAAAATGCATAGCGCCCAAAAATAAATAACAAGATGGAAATAAAACCCAAAAATAATTTGCAGTTTAATACGTATGGGGGGTACGCTGCCCTCTTGCAACCCCCGAGTTTTTTTTTTGCACAATTTCCTTGAGTGTTATTGCCTAACGCCGTATGTGGAATGTGCGAGTTCAGAGATTCGAGTCGTTTCAGTTACGCAAACGCAATACCTAATTACAAACGACTCGACACGACAAAATGTCGCCGGTCGTTTGCGACAGACGACAACGACAATAGGGGTGATTAATATTACGTACAGAAGATTTCAGGAAAACATTACCCGGTATTCCTCGATCGGCGACAAAATTAAAGCTTTTCTGAAGTAGTGTATTTTGTAGCGATTCGTAAGGACGCTGAAATTAACTATACCTTCTATATAACTTAAAACTCTTGCAACATAAGTAACGCTAAAAAAGAATAGGTTGAAAAAACAAATCACATTTCCCAATTTTCAAACCAATTATAAGAATCACAATTGACTGACCTAAGTAGCTTTTCTTGCCGAGAAGAACAAAAAAGTTTACTCTTTCCCTTCACCTTTTCGATTCCCTTTCACTTTCTTTGCAAATCGAGTGAATTCGTTTTCAATGTTCTGCATTTCGAGCGATTCGGAAACTTCCAAATTTTTCCAAATCATAATTTCACTTCGTCTCAATTCCGAAAATTTTGAAATCGAAATCGAATACAGTGAAATGTAGAACACAAAAATTCAATTCCGATTTCATTTCGAGTGAAAGTGAAATGTGGAACCTAGCAGAAAGTGTTCAATATAATAGTGGCAACTGTTCACTTTGCGAATTGTACGATACCGAAATATTTTTTTTCGTGAATAATTCTCCCCGTCGGATTCTACGATAGGACTGATTATTCAGTCTAATATATAATATTTAAATCAAAGCAGTCACACACAGCCAAGTCCGTCGACAAGTCGTAGAAGCAGAAGAAGCGGTTAGTTGTTATCTAACCGACATTTTGAATTCACGCGATCTCCTAAGGAAAATAGCAGGTATACATACTACAATTCAAAATCCACCAGCTAAAGCTAAAAGCACGCTGCTGCACCCCTATTTGGAGTGGCGTTTTACTTTCATGTCGTTTGTCGATATTTCATGCGTTTCATTTTACAAGACTTATTCCATAACTTCGACGACAGGGTACGACACGTGTCGGTCGTCGGTAAGTAGTTCACATTGTTTCTGGTTTGTTACTTTTAACCCTTGAAAAGAATCTAATTTAATTTAGTTATGTATTTGAATAAATGAACAATTCAACAAAATGTTACATTTTCAGTCGTTTTTCATTACTTGGCGATTACTAATTTGTTAACGACAAAAATCGTTTTGTCTCGACTTATACAGAATGACAGTGAAATTTTTCACATGACGTTCGTCGTACACTAATGGGATCCACAAGGTGTTTAACGACAACAACTGGCGTCCCTGTGTCCACTACTACAGACTATCTGCCTACGAAAATCAACTTCGAAAAAGGCTTCACCCATGAAATACCGGACAGAAACCAATGGGATTCACAAAATGTCCTATATTCACAGACGGTTCTAAGACACTAGAGGGAGTGGGCGATGGAGTCTTTTCAGAAAAGTTGAATCTGAGCCTCTCCTTCAGTCTTCCGAAACAGTGCAGTGTCTTCCAAGCCGAAATTACAGCTATATTCGTCAAGCTACAGCGTGGCTGTCGTGTATCACAAGGGAATATCGTCATATACATTGATATCCAGGCTGCAATCAACTACCTAATATCCAGCGAAATAAGATCTAAGGCGGTGAAAGATTGCCGCGTATAGCTGGATAGTACAACCTCACCCTTTCCTTTGCTGGGTTCCTGGTCACAGTGACATCCTAGGGGACTGCGCAGCAGACGAACTAACAAGGCGAGGCTCATCTGGCGCGGACAAAAGCAAATAATTCACTCGTACGCAGCAAGCAAACATTTATGGAAACATTTAGGATACTGCGATATTGCTAGGCTCACCTGGCCAGATCTGGACTCAAAGCTATCCAAGAAGCTTCTTCGACTTAAAAGATCCAGCATCTCGAAAGTCGTTAATGTGATCACCGGGCACTGCATATTAGGCAGACACGCGCAAAGGCTCGGTCTGCCGGACAATGACTTCTGCAGAAGCTGTAGAGACGAACAGGAGGACGAGTCCGTCACTCACTTTTTTGCAGTTGCCCTGCCCTACTGGCCAATCTAAGAAAGGCCCACTTATGAAACTATTTTCTCAATTATCTCAGTGATCTAGGCAACACCAGCGCGAGCGCCACTAACAGTCTTAGCTTTATAACTGGCAGCAAATGGTTTACAAATTCCCAGTGATATGCACAATGGCCATTTTAAACTAACTAACTAACTACGGGCGCATTATTTCAAATAAACTACATATAACTAAACCTCCTAGGGCGGACTTGCCTATAGTACTCTGCACTTCTGCAGCATGTGCAATTTAAAAGGATTCGTTTGGTAGTTGTTTATCAATCAAGCTATGAACTTTGAGCAACCAACAAAATAAAAACAAATTCTATCAAAATCCTTTATCGTAAAAAAGTTATGTTTTCGTAGTTACGACCGCAGCATTTGTTTCCTTAAAATCAACAAAGAAACTAATAGAAACGCTTTAATAGCGTCTAAAACTTACCTGTCGAATATAGCGGCTATCCGTTCCTCCCGGAAATACCTCAAGTTCTATTTTGAGACCGCTGTAAGTTATCCAAACAATAAAAAAGTCTCATTTCTCTATACTTTCCGTGTACTTACAGTTCATCTATGCCATTTTTAAAGGCCATCCAAAATGGGTTGCTGTCATCAGTTCGAGTTGGTTCAACAAACGGTCTCTTATCTTCGAATTCTATAAAAATACCACCGCCTGCTTCTTCACACCATTGATTTAACTAATTTAAAGACACTATTATGATAGCAGGTCATCAGCAAACGATGCAAAAGTACCTGTTTTTCGAAAAGACCGTGATCCACATTAACAGCGAGGCGAACATCGAAGGCAACAACCAAAAGCGGTGGCACCACATTGGTTTGTACGCCTCCACTCAGGCGAGTCAAATTGATGGTTGTCACATCGCCGACTTTCAAGTAAGGATTCGTCTCCAAACGTTGTACCTCCTTCGCTCGTAGTTCCATCATTTTATTGACAATATATTGTAGCTTCTCACCAGCAGTGTTCTTGTGCAAAAGCGAACCATGCCCAGTGGTTCCATTTATATTGAAAAATATTCCTGAAATAAATTTTCCTTAATTTTTGCGAGTTTATTTGTAAACTAAGATAACATACGCCAAATGCTTCTTTCCGCATAGAAAACTGGGTATACCTCATCAGGAGCAGCGATTCCCTCGTCTAGAGAAAATCCAACATTTAGCCTTTTGAAGTCATCGGTGTGGACGAATGCTCGCATGCCTCGTTTTCCACCTAGTTCTTCATCTATACAGAAAAACAAAACGATAATTATTTGAATGATCGTTAAAACATTGTACACATACGGACCTGGCACAAAAGACAGATGTATGGTCCTCTTGAACGTTTTTCCGCTGCGTTTCAGTGCCCGAATTGCCGCCAAGTATTGCATTCCCACACATTTCATGTCTTGAGACCCACGTGCAAATATTCTGCCTTCGGCGTCCATGTCGGCACTAAATGGCGGGTGAGTCCAGAGCTTTTCGTATACTGGCACAACATCCATATGCGAATTTAGAATGACCGATGGTAGTTCAGGTTGCGTTCCTTTCCATGTTATGATAATGATTGGATTTTGTGGATCTACCGGATGGTATATATTGAACGGTAGGTCTAGATCAACGGCCTGTCTCTTAAGAAATGCGATGCATGGTTCTAAACAATAAATTTTGTTGTTAATGCATTATTTGTGTTGTCGAATTAGTTTAGAATTACATAAAAGCAAATTTGTAACTCTATAAGTTTAATGACTTGTATCGAATCATGCGATAGAATGATTGCCCTATTGATGACCTATGATGGGGCACAGAGCGTTCCGGCGCGCGTTCCCTTTTCTACTCACTTAAAATCGACCTGGCTCGCCCGACACAACTTTGATGGGAAGGCATGTGTGGCCCTGGCCTTTCGACTGCAAATGGGTTTCAATTTCTACTGACAGCCATATTCCTTTATGAGTACTGAGGTCGAGGTGAGGAAACCGTGGAATATGCTCGCTGTTGTAAAGTAACTTTAAGTCTATAGTCTAAGTCCGTCCAAACTAGCAGGCCGCAACAAGTGCAGCCACACTTAGGCCAGAGGAGGCCCATTGTGATGTCACATGATATTATGACCTCACCACTACCCGTTGAACCAGCTGAGAATGAAGCGTTGGAGGCAACTTATGCTTGCATTAGCGAGTTCGCCGAGATAGTTGAAGAAGTATTCTCCGAGATATAGTTTTCTACGAGCTTAGAGGACTGATGGACACTTACATAGAAGGTAAAGAATATCCAACCACTTCTCCTGTCTCCGTTTTGGAGCCATCTGTATAAAAGCAGACGGATCTCCTGTGAGACACTACATCACTCTCCCAATCAATTCTGGAGGGTATGCAGGTTTCAAAATTATTGTTGAATTGAAACTGAGGGAGGTTGTAATCAGTATCTTTTGGGATGCATTCTATTTTATCTAGAATAGACGAGTGACCAGCTTGTCGACTGGTCCACAGACAGATTTCTTTCATACCGGTGGCTGGATTTTCTGCCACTTTAACAGTATGTCCATCGACGCTGTTGGAGTGGTCCTAAGCGCTCCACTGATGCAAACACATGCCGTTCTTTCTTTGAACATGACTAAGGTGCCCTTTCAAGCGCAGTCCACCAGACGACGAAGCCAAACGTGAGTATAGGTCTAATAACGGAAACATAAAGCCAATATGTAATTCGAGGCTGGATTTGCTACCAATAGCTTTTTTGCAGCGGTATAATGCCGTGGTGGCTTTTTGAACCCTCTGCAGCAGGTATTTTGAGTTGGTGCAGGGAAATAAGTCCCCCGGGAACTAAGTCCACTGGGGGAAGCTACCAATGTATATTTTTTACAGTCTCGTCTCTAGTCACTGAAGTGCTACAGAATGATACCTATTTCTAAAAATTTTTAATTATTTTTTAATTGAAAATTGTAAAATATTTATTATAAATTTTGTATTAACATTTTAAGAAAAAAAAAGAAAAAAAGTCTAGAGATTTCTGAATAGTTGATACAAGTGAGTGAAGGGCCGTTTCAACCGATTTCCCTTTACTATATATGCATGTTGAGAGGCTGACAGAAGATTTGCATTAACACTGCAACGTATATGACAGTCTATCAATTTATCCAGAGTTTTCAGTAAAAATAATGACGAAGTTATGAGGTCTTGAGGTTAACATGCGAGATTTTACCAGCCTTGGGTATATGAAAACCACATTAACCTCCGTCCATGACTTAGGAATGTGAGACAAATCCAGGCGCCAATCTAAGTTTGTTCTAATCTTACACCGCCCACATAAAAGCACATTTCGAATAATTGATCATTTTTAAAACATAATGGTTGTGAGCATTATGAAATGAACTTCTTGCCTGTTTATTTACAGTAGGTATGAATGCTTTTCTCACTTAAACTTCCCACTTTAAAGCTCATTGAACTTCCACTTCAGAAACCATCACCCTCAGTAGTCTCAATGTGTACTAGTACACACCGACCCTGCAGACGATAACGAAATATTAGACAAAGCGAATCGTATACCTACCTACCTAATATATAAACTTGGGATTCTAAATAGAAGTTAAATTAAGTGATCAGCTCTATAGAATGAGATAGGTGCATGCATATCTATCTACACCCTACCCATCCATAGCCAATTAGTTCCAATTCAAGCGTAGGTACCTAGGTGTGTAGCTTGGTGCTCATCCATTACTTCTTTGGAAATACATAATTAGGTATTTTCGAAAATGAAAGATTATATCTCATACTATTATGACGCTTTGCTACACCATGTTCACACTTTAATTTAACGATCAGTGGTGACGAAACGTTTAAATATATGTCAAGGTCATGATCAGAGGTTAAAGTATTTTATAACTTATTTTATCGTTGTACAATAATTATTATTTCTTATACAAATATTTTGTGATCGTGCAGTTTTATTATGTAGGTATGTGCGTTAAAGGGGGCTAACAGGTTTGCTATAAATTATTCAAATTTACTTGCCATAATCAATGTTTGGATGAACACTTGGTATTTGAAGATACTCTCGAAAGTATTTAATTTCTTCATTTTTCTCCCATATATTCACTTCACCCATTGTATACAATTTCTGGAAAATTACTGAGAAAATCTAAAACAAAAAAAAAAAAAAATAAATAAAACAGAGAAAGTCGTCGATTCACAGCGTTGCTTCACTCTCAGTGGCGTTCGGTGAACTGAATGAACAAAACTTGATAGAACACTTTTGAGCGGAAACAATTTAGTGAGATCAACACCGTGTATATTATTTGCTTAAGTGAAGTTATATCATGGTCTTACTTAGTTAGACAGACTGCATTTATATTGTTGTGCAGGGTAGCTTATCATACGATCTACATAACAATGGGATTATGGGAATTTATAGCTAACTCGGGTGGCGCTGTGGTATTCATACTGTTAGAATCGCAAACCACATAGAACTAGACCGCCAACTTCCGTGCATCTACCCGATTCTCCTCGGAATTAATTCCCCTCTCTGTGAATACATGTGAAATGTCAAAATCAATGGCGGCAATGATTATATTAATGTCGTTTTCGGTTGGTCGTCCAGAAGCGTTCGGAAGCAATCCGAAGGTTTCTGAAAGCGTTCGATTGGCACTCAACTGACAGTTCTTCTACTGAAAAGAAGAGAAATTTGCTTCTGGATTTGAATTCAGAATCGCGGAGAGTTCTTTCGGACGGTTCTGGACGACCAACCGAAAACGACATAAATGGGCCTAGGATTATTCAAATATGCGTGCGTTAATGGCGCCCCTTTGATTTAGTACAGGACCAATACATGAAAAATCCTCGGACCGCAGGCAGCTTGTAGGCAAAGTCCGTTAAGTGGGAGGAGTCGACGGTCTATTCTATGTGGTTTCTGGTCAGAATGCTTAATTTATAAAAACTTTTTTCCTACATACAATGATACCCTAGTGTTTGACTCAAGTTACACGATAGAGATCTAGTAGATAAATAGTTAAATTATATCAAATCCCGCGATAAGAGCGAATAGAGTAAAGGCACTATACTATTTTACAAACAAAACTAAAAAAAAATCATATATCTAGGTATAAAAAATGTACAGAGGTGTATCAAATAGGAGTGCCCAGCAGACATGCTTTGTTTAGCCTTTTTATTGGCCACGTGGTTGCCGCCGTTGCTGCTCTTGACAGTTGCATGAATTAAAGATTTGCAGTTGTATGGCTGTTTGAAGGGTTGCCGTTTTGAAATCCGCCTTCCAGTCAGATTTGACTGGAAAAAAATCAGTCAAAAACCTAAAATCCAGTCAAAAAATCAGTCAAAGAAATTCAAACAAAAATCCAGCTAAAAATCCAGCCATGAAAATAAAAATACAAGTAAAAGTCAATGGTCTGGCCGTTGCTTTTGATACCCTCCACTGCATACATATACAAGTCATGCAAAAATTTAGCCATGTGAGGCATGGGCTGGGCATTGGTCTAATGTTGGTTTGGTGTGAGGTGAGGGGTACCAGAACCAGAACTACTTGACCGATATAGCCTATATTTTCAATATCAACATGAACGGTACAAAGAAGTCTTCTGACAGAATTTCATTCGCCTAGGTCGATTTCTTTCCTTTTGACGCTATATTGTGTTTTCAACAGAAAGACAGACAGGCAGACGGACATGGCTGAATCGATTCAGATTCAGAACTTGATCCTGGTCAAATCCGGTGATTCTTACTTGAAGTTACAAACGTAATGATAAAGGAAATATTCCTTCATGTGGAGGGTATACAAAATGTATTATCTTATAAATGAACTTTATATAGCAATCTCTCTGAGCGCTTCAATTGTCTCCTCATCATTTGCATCAACATACATAATGTCGAATATTTTATTGCTGCTTCTGTCAGTAATATTAGTACCAACCAATTATTTTGTTACTTCGGCCGGTATAGGAAAGTTGAACCTCACACAACTGCTAAATTTTCAGTCTCAAATATTTGTTTGTAAGTTGGCAAAGGCTAAGTGCAAATGCAAACGCATAAATTGGTTCATTGTATGAGTGGGATATGCTTCCAAGCTCAGAGCAACAAAAATAGTGAAATTTAAGCAATATTTGTTCGTTTTTTCTATTTTTTTCTATTTCCACTTTGAATTTAAAAATTTATATTGATAGAAAAGTGATATTACACGAAACATTTAAAAACAGTCAAACAAAATTCGTATCCAGCTAAAAAAACCAGCCGGCTGGATTTTAAAAAATCTTCCAGCTAAATGCATATCAATCCAGTCAGATCTGACTGGAAAGCAGTCAAAATGGCAACGCTGTGTTTGAGGCGTGCTGAGGCCTTGAGCGGCACAATACAAATTGCAAATATCTGCCCAATGCATACAACATCAAAAAGCTGGATGTTAGGAGGAACTCAATTAGGTACTAATAACCCTGTAACCTGTAACAAAACTATTTATCTATCTATTGTTCTATGGGTATGTACATATCCCTGGCGATGCCTGTGATCACAACCGGATACTGTTCTAACTTGCTAAACTTATAATCGCGAATTTTGAAGACAAATAGAGTAGAATAGCAACACTAAAAGGTGGGCCATCTGGTGGTTTCTTTTCAAATCATAAGTTATTTTGACACTGATAGCTGTTTCCCATCACTCGAAATCTTTACAGAAAGTCAGTACCTACAGTATCATACCTCAGCGGAACGAAACGAGTCGCTTTACGCTAAAACAACGTTGGATTTTAGGCGACTCCTGGTTCATGCAGGATGGCGCGCCATGCCACAAAGCCCTGCCACAATCGATATTTGCGCACCAAATTCCCAAATCGAATTTGAATCGAATCGAAAAGTGAATTAAAAATTAAGCTTCAAACACCACCATAAAATCATACCTATTTTATTTCTCATGAGTAACATCGCAGACCCAAAACAGAATAAGAGACTACTTCTCGCAAATGCTGCCCGATAAATAGTACTCATGTATAGAAATATGTATCTATAATAGAAATTATGATCTTACTTACTTTCTTAAGGTGGCGCTATAGTCCGGGGTGGACCTGGGCATCAACCAACAAGCGTCTTTGGTCAGCTGTCTCCAGTTTAGCACGCCAAATTGGTTAAGGTATCCTTCCACTTGCATGCGCCACCTCACCTGAATCTAGGTCGATGTCGCTGTACACTATACAGCCCGTACAATTCGTCGTTGTATCTCCCCCTTCATTCACCAAAAATTACTCGAAGAATTTTCCTCTCGAAGCAACCAAGAGTAACCTTATCCGCTTTTGATAGAGTCCATATGCCTCTGCACCATAGAGAAGGACTACTGGGATGATTAGGGTCTTATATAAGGGCTTTGCTACTCAGCTGCTTTCTTAGCCCAAAAAACAGTGATTACCAAGAGCTATTATTCGTTCAATCTCGGCGCTGGGTGGTGTCATTGCGTGAGTTCATAGCGGAGCCTAGGTAGACAAAGTCCTTAACCAACTCAAAGTTATATCTGTCTATACTGACATTCTGTTCGAGACGTCGGTGTTGGATGTCCTTTCTTGATGACAGCATATGCTTTGTCTTGCCCTCGTTGACCGCCAGACCCATTTTCCAGTGACATCACGCTGCGTTCTACCGATTATGTCGATGTCATCGACGGGCGTAGGCGAGTAGATGGACGGACTTTTAAAAGATAGTACCTCTATTGTTAGGGTTTGAGTTTTGCACAATTTTTTCAAGAACGATGTTGAAGAAGTCACATAACAGCGCATCGCCTTGTCTTAGTCCTTTTTTTTGACATCGAAGGCCTCGGTGAGTTCTTTACCGATACCTTGATGGAGTAGCGTGAATTCTCCATTGTCATTCTGCACAAAAGGACGAGTTTGATGCCAAAACTAGACATTGCTCTGTATAGCTCGTCTCTATAAATGCTGTCATAGGCGGCCTTAAAATGGATGAAAAGGTGGTTGGTATCGATTTGGACTTCCTGGGTTTTCTCCAATATCTGCCGCAGTGTCAATATTTGGTCGATTCGATGGTAAACTTTTCAGGCCTGAAGCCACACTGATAGGGACCAATCAGGTTGTTGACGAAAGGCTTCAGGCGTTAACACGGCAGAAAATATCTTGTAGGCGATGTTAAAATAACTAATACCTCTCTGGTTGACGCTGTTTAGGGGGTCTCCTTTCTTGAGAATCGGGCAAATAATGCTGAAATATGATCATATTATAGTAAAATTAAATTTAATTAATTAAATCTGTCCATGTGCATTTGGAACTCTATCGAAAGATTTTATCCACATTCGTCATCTTCAAATGCTATATTGTTCGATTTACGCGCTTAAAAAATCGAAAAACTTAAAATCAAGCAAGTCCGAAACAAACTGCTGTCTGACTCAGTCATTAACTTGGCCATCCTTAATGATGAAAGTAAATTTGAAAGTGAGTTCCATTTAATAGGTTCAAGTATCTCGAGGTCTTATTCACGAGAGGGGAAAGTAACAATGCTGGGCTTTCCTGTTGGATAGATCATGCGAGGTCATTTTGTAGGCAGCAAGAAGGCCAATCTTTTATCAGGAGGGGCTTACTTTCCTAAGTTATGTATCAGTCTTTAATTCAGTATTTCCAAGACGTGCTTTAGAATCTACTGCCTTCAGGCAGGCGTCCTCTCTATGGAGGCATTTCTAGTTCAAATGAAGTCAAATGATTTGAAGTCATGACTTATCGCGGTTTTTGGTCATTACAGTTTTTTTTTAAACAATACAGAAAAAATTAAAAATACTTTATATTTGAATATAAATTGTGTATCCAGTTGCTTTTAAATGATGTCAATGCTTTCTACGGTCATTAATACCTTTATGATTTCTTGTTTATAGAAACCAACACATTAAATTTATCCTTAGCCACATGGTAAGTCTCGTATGTTCATGATAGACGATGGGTGGATCTCCAAGAAAAAAACAAATTTAACACTGACAGGCGAATAAAAACTTATTGGTGGATACCTCAATCCAAAATACTGCTTAGGAGGAAAAAACGCATAGCTAAACAATGAGCAGGTACAATAGCACTAGGAATTAGCCCTGAAATGATGGCAGCTTTCAAGTCCGGACTGTGGATATAAATGCTTTCACGTCTAAAAGCTCTCTCTTTCTCTCTCTTATACTAGCAAACTCCCGACCGGAATCAAAAGCCCTGTCTAAAGTTGACCCAATTTCGCGACCCCTGACCTTTGAGATATTTTTTTGCCAGCATACCCGACAAATTGTATAACACGTCCTTTATAGGTAAATGCAAATGACCTCGGCTGCCAGGTCGTAAATTCATTCCTATACATCACCCACTGTTCCTTTTCGAATACAAATAGCATGCACAAAGTGGAAATGGCAAAGCACTGTATTATGTACACGTGCATAACTATATGCAAGTAAACAATCTACACGGGGTAGAAACCCTGAACTTGTATATTGCGAGAAAGGATTGACCTTACCCCAATCTACATTAGACATCTAATAAATAAAGTGGTCCAAAAAGTGTTCACCTATGTTCTTAAAAGATGCTCTTATGTAATAATGTGACTTCTTTATAATGGCATAATTCAATTTATAATTCTCCTAACAAAAGGCCCTTGAGACATTGATTTTCTTGGACATAATAATTTGATGTGCCAAATAATTGCACACTTTCTCACGGATGTAAACTGTGACGATAAAAATTGATTTTTAAAATATCCTATTTGCTAAATAGTTTGCAATCGGCTCGCAGACGGTTAACGTCGATGAAATATTTAAATATTGCGATTATTCGGAAGTGAGTAACCGCGGCTGAAGATAAAGGTTAAACGAAATGGTGTCGTGTCGTTCAGGCGATAACCCCATGAGCCAGATTTTCAAAACCTTCTATATCTATAGCATTGTCTATTAGTGGATTTTCTTTAGTGCTCTTCCTTATCTGAGTTTAAAACCAGCTTGTGGTCAGTGTCACATATGACATTGACTTTTCACAGAAATGGTATATTGTTGCTGTCAGAAAATATTCCACTGTACTATCAGAGTTCTGATAAAACTATCCGTTGACTGAACTAGATAATCCAAACGATCAAAATAAACAAACTAGTACATAATATTGTTTTTTTTTTTTTTATTTTATAATTTATTCACGCATGTGTTGGTGCTTTTCTCTTTTGTGTACAAGGCAAGGCAATCGCTAGCGCTGCCTAAATAAAAATGCTACACGAAGAGCAATATCAATTTTACTGCATAGAGAGGAGTTAAGTAATAAGCCAACTCAGTCGGTATTCAGCGTTTCACTCAGCATATTGTCTTCGAAAAGACTCTCTAACTAAACTTATTTTTTGTTTATTATATTTGATACAACGCAAGTGTATTTTGAATATAATCCTGTTAATTATTATCAACCCGATTCATTGCTTGCAATCATTTACGGCAAACGACAGTGACAGTTTTTAGTTATATCGAATGATATCTCCATCGTAGAGTAAAACAATTATTTTTAAGCCAAAAAGAAAAAGAAAGAAAGAAAAGAAAACACATTTCAATTGACATCGAGACTATATTGTTCAAACATCAGCACCATGAGTACGTGGGAGGACAACGAAGAAATTAAATTATTTCGAGAATATCTTCAAATACCCAGTGTGCATCCCGACATTGACTATGGTAAGATGAAGGTTCTTATAATAATTTGTCATCTAAAGTGCTCGTTATTAAAAAAAACGATTTAGCGCATTACGTATCTACGAGTATGTCGGCCGTTTGAATTTAAATAGATTTGTATGGTTAGTTATTGATTCGGTTGATATAAATAGGCAAATCGTAAACAAATAATTTATATAGGCTATTTCTGTGGATAGAAGGTATTGCCGTATTGGTGCAATTTATCGATGTGCTTCAATATAAATATGGGTGTGTATTTAAACTGGGCGAAGCACTTGTGTTGTGCATTAAGCCAGCCAAGGGACCGGGGTTAGCCTTGGCCAGTTAGTAAATTCCATTTGTTTTGGACATCGAATTTCCATCAGTGAGAATTATGTGTTATCAAAGTCTATGTGGTGGAATTGAGCTGTGAATACACAAAAATGTCCAAAAATAAAATAACAAACGAACATTTTTCTATAATGTGATTGTGAGACATAAATACTCGTATCTATTACACGTGTATGTGTTTTTTGTTTATTATTTGCCGCATATAAAATGGTCCAATAATAACACATTTTTATTTTTGAAAATCGCGTCGATATTGATATCACGTAAACATGGCGTTACGATAGAAAATATCATCTGTTGCCTGTCAGGGGCACAAACAAAAGGTACCTACCTATTGATTGTTTGTTTTGACATAATTCATACTCAGCTCCAGTAATGTTCTTTTAATTTGAGCAGCTGAAAGACTCACCCAAACTGGACCGACACATATCGCCGACGACAATCTTAACCTTGATTACGACAAAGCAATTCGCAAGTCTAACCATATCTACCCAAGGATTATCGTTTGTGACAATTATTTTTGACTGAAATTTTGAATTATTCAGTTGAAAGAAGACATTACATATGTATAGGTGCATATAAACTAAATGGAATAGCTTAACGCCTTACTGCATCTAATACATTAAATATAGCCAAAAAAGATGAGCTTTGAAAAATGCTAAACAACTGTACAAGCGGCTGATGGATAATTGGCATGTTGCATTGAATGCAATCGCAAGAGCGTTGTCTGGACAGTTGAATCTTCATACATAAATAAATAAATCGGTCCGTATAGACACATTTGGCTTAAATTCTTACAACCATTCGTTTCTGTGAGTTTTGGAAAGACCTACCGAGTCCGAACGGCTGAATTAAGAAGCTTTTCCATGACATTTATACTTTCGAAGGTTTGTCAGACGTTCGCGAGAGGTGGCGCAGTGGGAAAAACCTTAATATGTAACTTGTGTGTTTCCGGAGATCGAACTTGGTACCTACCCATCACAGAAGTCCAGCACACTAACCACTCAGCCATTTCGCTAAATTTTTCCTCACAATAACCCACGAAAATGTAAGCTTTTTTGGAATATGCACCATCGCCTTGCATCCGAAAATTCGCAAACGATTCATGCCCTGGAGTCTTTTTAGACCACAGGAACCCTGTTGCAATATTCAGAACCAATATTGGTGAGCAGAACTTTGATTGTCTTGAAGTCTTTGAAAACTATTCCGAGTGCGTACTATTGGCTATGAAGACCTCCTTTTGTGGGCTTGACTGACATCTGTCATATATCTTCAATAGTCTCATATGCGCCGATGCAATGGAATCAATATACTACCCACTGATAAGTTGCACTGCGCTTACCTAAAATTATGTGTAGAACACTCCTTTTGTATTAAGGGAATAATTTCGTGCAATAATGCCCATAATATTTGCAGAAATAGCATCTTGGTCCTCTGCTGCTTCCACTGGTACTGCTGCTCTTTTGCAGTAAGCCCTTGCTATTTTTTTTAAAGCCCAGTTGAGCTGTCCTTTTTGGCCATTAAATACACCTTTGGTTTCATTTGCATTCACTTTGACGTCCTAAAGAAGTTTTGAACACCCGAACTCCTGATTACCATAATCATAGTTGTATACTCCTCCCATAATCCAGCTGGATAAATAGTCCCAATGCAATTGTCGCACACATGCAAGCCAATATCGTTGAGAAGATAGGCCCAGAGTCCTATGGAGCTGGTGGGCCAAATATTAACCTCATCGAATTAAAAGATAAATCTGGCGTAAAATTATGAAAAAAGTTATTCTCCGACAGACCAAAAGTACATACATATTTCATTTTGTTTTAAATGAAGAGCTCTCTCTGTATGTATCTTATACATATTATGTTTTTACTATGTTTGCCTTAATATGAATACAAACAAAAAACTATAGTGTCCAACGGAAGTTCACTTTTAAAATCCATCAGTCGGATAGACAATATCTTGCTGAAATCATGCGTATGGCCAATTTTCTGGGCACTAGTTGCATGTTTGAATATTATGTTTTCTTTTTTCGTTAATATATTCTGGTATAAATCAATTCGTTTTTTTTTTCAGAACCCTGTGTGGCATTTTTAAAAAAGCAGGCCCAAAATCTTGGATTACCAGTACAAGTCTTTTCACCCCAGTCAGCTGATAAACCAATTGTTGTAATAACATGGATTGGAACAAGCCCCGGTCTGTCATCTATAGTACTAAACTCGCATATGGATGTAGTGCCAGTATATGCAGAGAGCTGGACACATCCGCCGTTTGGAGCTGAAATGGACTCCGAAGGTAGAATATTTGCTCGTGGCTCACAAGACATGAAATGCGTTGGAATGCAGTACTTGGCTACAATTCGTGCATTAAAAAAAGCCGGAGTAACACTTAAGCGAACTATTCATGTCGTTTTTGTTCCAGGTAAATATTAATCTTAAAGTAATAAAATAACGAATATGAACATGCGAATATGGGAGGCTAAGATAACGTTTACTAAATAATGTTTACTAAGAAGCATTTAATCTTCATTAATTGTGTTAATTACTGATAAGTTGTACCTAATAAGAGATGTTTTTACTCAAACAAATGTGACAGATCGACAAACAGTATACACTCCGCACCACTTGAATAACACACCCCCTAAGGTCGGTTTTCTATCGCCCACTGGTCCCAAACCAAGCATGCTAGAGACCTATTTTTTTTAAATTAAATTCCATTTAATTGTTGTGATTAGACCAGAAGGAAGATTTAAAACTAAAGCTTTAAGTATTAACAAAAATTTGTTAACTAAAAACTGACAAAATATGGGGTTCTAATTTTGGCCACTTGAATGGAACACCTAAACGAAAAAATCATTTTAGAGACTTCTGCTTCTTTTTAACACAAACATTACTTAAATTTAAGGTTATTGGATTATTTTAGATTTTAAAAAAAATTTCAACTGTGTTTTGAGCCACCTTTCTGCTCCAAAATTCACACATCCGGTTTGGAAGGGATGCATATACAAATTGGCTCCAAGCTAATTCGATGGCTTGGGTTAGTTTAGATACAGTCGAATATTGTTGTCGCGATTCAAAAACTTGACGTGTCAACCATTGCCAAACATTTTCGATGATATTCAAATCCGGTGAGTAGGCCGGTCAGCTTATAGCTCCACAAATTGGCTCTGTAAATACGTTTTAACAGCCCGGGCTTTATGTATTGGCGCATTATCATGTTGTTAGATCCACGGCAGAGGTCCAAAAAGGTTATGAAAGTATGGAAAGGCCTCTTTTAATATACCATGTTAAGACAACGCATCCATTGTGGTTGACAAAAATTGTAATTTGCAGGTGCCATAATACAAAACGGTCCTCACTCCATCACTCCATCTCACCTTTAACTCTTCTGTGCAGCCGGTCCAAATGTTTAGTCTCATTGAGGAGGTTATAGAAATAGCAGCTATAGCTTCCAAATTAAACTCTTTTCGTATGAGAAGACCCCACAATGCTTCTAGTTCACATGTGCACAAAAACGAAGGCTTTGCGCTTTTCGAAACGGGTTAAGGGGTGACTTTGTCTTTTTGGCATTCGAAATAATACGACGCATAGTTGTGAAACTTGCTTTGATAGCACATTTTTTTTCAGATTTTTGGAAAAAAGCCGTGAAAATTTGACGACTTTTTTTAATAAAGGTCGCCTTTCCGCATTAGTAAGCACAATGTGTATCCGGCAATTCATGGTTTTGTCCATAGTTAGACTCATTAGGTACTTAAAAATATTTTTTCTCCACCCATTTTATTTTTTTTTAACTAAATAGTCGAAATTAACAAAAAAAAATGTATCAAAGAAAAATATGAGTCCACGTGCCAAAGATAACGGCCAAACTAAATACATGTTCTATTCAAGTGGCGCAAAATTAGGGCCCCACATTTTTGCGGTTTTAAATAAACGTTAATTAAAAAAAAATTTGGTCTCTAGCATGCTTGGTGTTGGTTTGGAACCAGTCGGTGATAGAAAACCAACCTTAGGGGGTGTGCTATTCGAGTGGCGCAGAGTGTAGATAAATACGTATACTGGTGTTTGGGGACACGCTTTATTTATGGGACTAAAAATAGTTTTAACTTCGTAAACAGTTAATACCCTCCTAGATATTTCTTATTGACATTATTTAGATTGTCTCGACGCGGAATTTATTGGTCTGTGAGTATATACTTTTTATAGGACACGAGCTCAAAAACAACAATCTGTTATCACAAACTTTTAAATTTGAGTTGGCCTCGACTCCAGTAATGCGTTTCGCCCCGATGTGGTGGGTTGGCTCTTCCAGTAGACGACCACCACGTCTGATCTAGACGCACTGTTTGCTCGATTTTTATCGAGACTAATGATTTTTCTATCAACAATCTGTTAGTTTGTACGTAATTCCATTTCAAAATTAACATTACCTCCATGTCATCAAAAAAACACTCAAATATAATAAATGTATAAAAAAAAACTCGTAGTAATTGCACTAGAACTTCCGTTAGTAGGAATCATATTAAGAAATCAAGAAAAAAATTAATTAGAGAAAAATGTAGTTGGTTGCGATGGATGAAACTATATTTTTTCGAACCACTATTCAAATAAATATTTTGTTTAACTTCCGGATAGAGGCTTTAACAGCCACTTGAACCGGCTGATAGACTATTCGAGACTTTATCTGTCAGATATCACTATCCGAAACCTCATTCATTCATTCATTCATTTTCAATGGTCCGCTTGTCCATTAAGTGGGTCGCGGGTGTAGGTTGCTCAAGTGGACCCTCCATAGCTCTCGATCCTCCGCCATCGACTCTAAATCATTCAATTGCGATTTTTCGTACGTCCACGGCTTATTTTTAGAAGCGAAAATCGTTCAACTCAGTTTTTAAAGTTTTAAATCAATGGGCATAAAACGGTTTTTCTCTAAAACACAGGAGTCATTTTTGTCAAAGTTTGTATGAGAACATTTTCATTTTTCATTCGATCGACTTCAAACTCGGTTTGTGTATTCTATTATAAGAAATAAAGATAATAAAATTTTTCCGATTTTGGATATTTTGCTGGGGGCCCGAGTTATTGGCGACTTTTAAGTGGCCCTATTCTTAACTCACAAACCATTCGTCGTATTAATTTATAACTTTGTAATGCGTCCTAAACTCCGTCGCTGTTGAATATGCTTATCACTTTATCTAACTCCTAGAGTACGTACATAGATACTCCAAAGATATTCAAGCGTAATTCTGTAAGAATGGGACCATACTGCTAGAAAGTGATACACATCCTCACGATGTTTCTGTTGCATGTTAATGTTTAACAGTATAAGAAGATCTGGGTGTGGAATATAAATTAAGGATTTGCTAGCTAAGAAATATGTTTCGTCCCGTAGATAGTGGCTCAGTCTGCTACAGTATGATTTGTGTTGAAATGCCAACGCTTTACTTACAAATTGGTCGTTATATTATACTCTTTGACCTGTTTTCTCCAATATGGTGTTAAAAATATTTTTCAGAGATAGGTACTAGCTAACTAGGTATGTTTCCCGCGCGATATGTAAATATTATAGAGGAAACTAACTGACTGTAAAGAAATCTCTGTGTACCAAATCATGAGTGCTTCGCGAGCAAAGCCGCCGGAAAAAGCTAGTATTATACACACAATTAAAAATTGTTTCATTCATATTGTAACTTGTTAGATTATGCTCCCAAAGTAGAAGCAAGTAAGAAAAAAGGCAAGACAATTAGATTAGTTCTTCCTCCTGAAACTTTGGAAAGAGAAGTTTTAGGAGTTGACGGAATTGTCAAAATAAAACACATTATAGGTTCGTTCGGGTACTTTTTTGCAAACGTAAAATTATTAAAAATTTGCTAAGAAACTGTGCAAATGCGACGACCACTGAGTAAATTAAAAAAAATAAGAGAGAAATCCATTTCACCTCTATTCATTTTTTCGTAATTTTCTAAACGCCGAATTTCGACTTACAACCCGTACGAACTGTCATCTCAAAAGTTTGACAAATAAAACTCCATTTATTTTCGTCTTCAACGATGTCGAAGGAAGAAGTTGTAATTGAATGTTCTCCTAGAACATATCAGCGCATTCAAAATGATAGGTTTAATAGGTATTTAGCTTATAAAAAATTCAAATCCAACTTATTTTGTAGATTCTGCCGTTAATGTTTATTTAACGAATGCCGAAATGACATTTCTTAAACTTTTCGTAAGAAAATCGGTCAGGTACTTCTCTGGAAATTGAGAGATTTCTCTCTCGATTTTTGAGATTTGACATTTTTCATTTTTCTATGCTGAGTTTCCAATTGTCATTTATTTGATAAAGTTTGACTTCAGTTTTTGATAAAAGTTTGACTTCAAACTCTGTCATTTAAGTAATTAAAAACCGAACTTAAGCTTGACTATAGCATGAATCCAAACCAATTACACAAACTGCTAGTTAGATGAGCTTCTAAAGTTTACTCTTTATATTATATACTGTACTCAAAAGAATTTGCAACATTGAAGCATTTGCTAAGTAGGGTCTATCTCGCTTCGTTTAGGTGGGAGGGTTAATTTACAAAAAAAAAAAAAAAATACTTAAAAAGAAAGAAAAAAAACGCGTAAAAGCCTCGTAAACTGCGTAAACTGCAGAAATTTACACCCTCGTAAATGAACTGTCAGATTTTGTATGGAGAATAGTTTACTCAGACATCATAATTTTCCGCGACGATTTAGACTCAGAAACCAACCGCGGAAAGTTACGCAAGTCACAAATGTCAAACAACCCGTACGAATTGTTTGTTTGATTCCAGATTTACGCGGTTTACTCAATAACATTTCCGAGCGGTGTTCCGCACCGGTGCACCGCAGAAAATTATACATTTACGAGCTGCATAAATTTATCGTGAATACCCTTAATATTAAGAAGATAGATTCTTAATTTATTTATAGTTTTTACTGCCCAAATCAATTCTTAATCTTCTAGTTTTTGAGAAAATGGAAAATTACTTTTATCTTGCTCCGCTTAGAGTACAAATTTCCTAGAAAACCCTTTTACCTTAAATTGTGTATGGGAGGGTATGCTGCCGCCCTGCAACCACCCTGATGCTTGGGGTCACTGTTGGATTATGGGACGGGTGCAATTTTGAGTACATATATGCAAACTTTCTTTAAATTATATTAGTTTACCCAATGTCAACAACATTCTTTAGCTTTAGTCTCTGGCACATTACAGACAAAATTTTGCTGATTTGCATTGTAGACAAAACCATATTCAAAAATACTATAGTACATCCAGGATGATTTGATAATCCTGTATTGCAAATTAATTTTTCAGATGAAGAAATCGGTGGAAAGCCTGGAATGGGAAAATTTGTACATACAGAGGAGTTTAAGAAACTAAATGTTGGATTTTCCTTAGACGAAGGCGTAGCTAGCGCTGATGATGCGTATCTCGTTTACTATGCCGAACGTAGTATATGGCGTAAGTATTGAAATAATCAATTAACAATTAATATTTTAAAAATATTATTATTTTATTGTCAAGATGTTCACTTCAAAATTTCCGGAACAACTGGTCATGGTTCCCTCCTGCATGAGAACACTGCTGGTCCTAAACTTACTTATCTTCTAAATAAATTTAATGATTTTAGACAGCAAGAATGGGATAGATTAAAGAGTAACAGTAAACTTACAGTTGGTGATGTAACAACAGTGAATCTAACTTTAATAAATGGTGGAGTACAAAGTAATGTTGTGCCACCACTAATGTTGGCTGTTTTCGATGTTCGTCTTGCGATTACTGTAGATCATGTCAAGTTTGACAATATGGTTAGTGGTTTGCCTACAAATTTGTCTTTTACAAATCAATTAAATATCAATTTTTTTAGCTAAGAACATGGTGTGAAGAAGCCGGAGGTGGAATTGAAATAATGTACGAACAAAAGGAACCTGCCGTGCAAGCAACAAAACTAGATTCTGGCAACATTTTCTGGACTGCATTTAAGAATGCTGTTGAGGAACTGTAAGTTATTTTTAGTACTTTGTTCTAAAATAATGGGCCAAAACAGTGTTCGTAGTTATGATGCGTATCGAGTTTCGTATTATCTTATTTATACTTTGAGGTCGGCACATGAAATACCGAAGTTACGGTAACCAAAATCTTTACATTTATTTTATACAAATCGTACATACAGGATTTTTCAATAAGAGCGCTACAAAAGTTTTTTTTTAAATAAAACAAAAACGGTTTTGGATATCAATGAAATTCTTTATTCCTGTGAAAGTACGTTCGATGCCATTATGTATAGAACCACGGGCACGCTTGCAGAAGTCCAGACGCTGAACCCAATTTTCGACCCAATTTTCAAGCATAAATCGGCCGAAACTGCTGCAATTTCACGTTCGATATTCGTACGAAGTTCATCAATCGTAGCTGGCTTGTTGGCATAGACCATAGACTTGACGTAGCCCCACAGGAAATAGTCTAACGGCGTCAAATCGCACGACCGAGGCGGCCAAGCGACTGGACCATTTCATCAGATAACACGTTCTCCAAACTTGGTTTCCAATAAATTGATTGTGACATTCGGTGTGTGGCTTGTGGCGCCGTCCTGTTGGAACCACATGTCCTCCAAGTCCATATCATCCAATTGGGGCCAAAAATATTCGGTTATCATTGAACGGTAGCGATTCCCATTCACAGTAACGTGCCGGTCTTGATAATCACGGAAGAAGTACGGCCCAATGATGCCGCCTGCCCATAAACCACACCAAACCGTAATTTTTTCGGGGTGAATTGCTGCCTGACGAATACCGCATATTTTGTTTATTGACGAAGCCATTCAGCCAGAAATGAGCCTCATCGCTGAAGATGATTTTTCGATGAAAATCCAAATCATTTTCAAGTTGTTGCTTAGCTCAATTCACGAACATACGACGCTTAAGTTCTTGCGTCAATTTAATCTTGTAAGGATGTAGGCCAAAATCTTTTCGCAAAATTCGCCACAACGATGTCACAGAGATGCCCAACGCTTGAGAACGACGTGTGAGAGACACATTTGGGCTTTCTTCAACTTAATCCTCAGCGGCAGCAATATTCTCGACACTACGGGCACCTCTTTGTCTCACTGGCACGGGAACATTTTGTACTGTGCCTGTGGATTCAAATTTTTCCACTAGACGCTCAATTGTTGATCTGCTAGGACGATTATGACGACCATAAATTGGACGTAGCGCTCTTAACGTTGAGGCCACTGACTCCGAATTTCGGTAGTAAATTTAATAATTTCGACTCGTTGTTGGCTCGTATATCTTTCCATCATGAAATGCCAAACTTTAGTGAAGAGAAATGTCAAAAAAGCGGCAAGAAATTCGGCGTCGTTTGCTGTCTCTGTCGCTCTACTTTTGTAGCGTCCCTGTCCCTGTTGAAAAACCCGTTATAAGCTATTTTTTTTTGTAACTTTGCTTGAGTGTGCATTTTTACTGTGTATATTCGTGAAGACTGAAACAGTAAGCTGCTCTTAGACTTTGAGGCTTTGAACTTCAGTTTTGAATTGCAAGCTGTTATTTTCGTATAGGACCGCAGGCCATATTATATGTCTGTCTCGCTTCGGTAAGGCGGGAGGGGCAATTAAAAAAAAAATCTTGAAATGAAAATAAAATATTAAAACACAATGGCAATACTGGCAATAAAGGCAGTAAAGGACTTTAGGATTTTTAAAGCCAAGAGTCTGTTATTTTATATAATGTTTAAATTAAGTTATTTCTATTAATGGTTTTGGCAAAACCTGCTTTCAAACTTGAAATTTAGGGAAAATAATAATAATAAAAAAAAGTTGTATACTAAATTTTTCAAAATATTGAGAAAATAGATACTTAATTTGTCTGTAGTTTTTGCTCTCTAAATCAATTCTTAATCGAACATTGAAAACCAAATTGATTTATAGTTTTATAGTACAAATTGTTACCCTTGCACCTTGAAATGTGTATGCGGAGAGCATGATGCCCCCCTTCCACCCCCCCCCTGCTTGGGGTCTATATTGGATTTTGAGATGGGTGCAAGGCTGAGTATATGCAAAATTTCTTTAAATTATATAAGTTTACCCAATGTCAATAACATTCTTCAGCAACTGTCTCTGGCCTAAAATTTCACATTAAAAACAAAATTTTGCTGCTTTGCACTATAGACAATTTAAAACAGATTCTTGGCTATGAAAAATGCTATAGTAGGTACTTTGTTGTTAGTGTTGCCATTGATTTTTAAATTTAAGTTATCGTACTTTCCCCAATAGTAAAAATATACTCATAAATGAAATTAATTTCAGTGGCCTCAAGACGAAAGTAGAAATCTTCCCAGGGGGAACAGACAGTCGTTACATCCGAGAGGTAAAGTACTATACATTCATTTTCTATAACTAATTCTCATTTAACTTAAACCTTTTCAAATATATAATGTTAAGGTTGGTATTCCCGCTATTGGTTTCTCACCGATGAATAACACTCCTGTGCTACTACACGATAACGATGAGTTCCTAAAAGCCGAAACTTACCTAAACGGAGTGGAGATTTATAAAAAGATCATTCCAAAACTAGCCAATGCTTGAAACTGTGCTGTACTATAAAAACAAACTTAGATAGTTTAGTAAAAATATTAAATAAAATATTTCTTATAAAAGACAATTTTATTGATTTTCTTTACCATTTTTTGATTTTTGATTTTTTTTTTCTGATTTATAGTTGTTCGCCAAATTAGGCTGTAGGGTAGGTGAAAATTGTAGAGGTTTGAAGGGGTCGTGAGGAGTAAGGGGGATCCCACGAACCCTTAGCCGTATGAACTTGAAAGATTGTATGTTGATACATAAGTTAAAATTATTACATGCCTCATTAATCGTTTTCCAAAATTCGTCCTATACCTATGAGCTAAAAAAAAGTGGATGAAAACTTTTCTATTTCAACCTTACTACACTCAACTCTTAAACCTTTATAATTGTAAGGCAATACCGTGTATTTTGAGCTTACGTTCATCTTTCTGGTCCATTCACTACTCAGAGGGTGAGATATAATAAATTGAAAATAGATCTTATTTGGCCAAGTGCGAAAAATTGTTTTCTCGATTGCAATTCAGCAGTTGTGCTGAATTATTACTCGCACGGCGGGCATTCAAAGTGCACATTGTACATGCTTATGAATGGCGTAGTTGAATTTAATGTAGGGAATGGATATGCATAAATAAACTATGTACATAATGTACATACATATAAGTAGTTTTTGATGCGAAAGTAGATATGCACAATCGTACATACATAAATTTGAGATCTTTAGCTATGGAAAGTGTAAGGATATAATCGCGTAGTACGGCTAGTCCGTAGCTCGCAGTTTCAAAGTTGGAAGTTTAAACTACACTTTTAGTTTAAAATTAAGTTCAACAATTAATTCAGTTTCACAGATTCGTTTAAATCTTGATCAGAGTTGATTCTGTAGCTTAAGTGCTGCTTTTAAACCCAGAATAACTTGGCATATTGCCCTTTTAATTTGGAAGCTGCCGATTGTCAAACGCACAAGTTTTGTGTGTTCTTTGAAAGAAAAGACAAGGATCGATTTTGGAAAAGTCGTATAAAAGCTAAATACTGTACAATACTGCCATATTCTGTTCATTAAATTTCATTAAACTGCGTTCAATTGAACTGAAGTTCAGATTCAGCTAAAATTTAGTTTAAACTTCCACTGTGAAACTGGGGGTAACACTTAGACTATTACCTTAGATTCAATTATACACTCGCATGCACATTAATAGAGGCAAGATTTTATTAAACATTTCATGTTGTGTTTCTCTTTCTCATTCCTAAATATCGGTATTTCCGGTAGTTGTACTTGTAACCGCAGAATAGGAAGGCAAAATACTTGGCTAAAACTATATGGAAACAACATGAAGGGAAATCCAAAACAGCTACTACATGTACTGAAAATAGACGAATTGTAGTAGAATCATCAAATTCTCACTGTTCCGCCTCGATGGGAATCATTGCTAGAGTTGACGCGGTAAGACAAGTAATTCGGAGAGCTGGATATCTAAAAAGATTAAAATTCAAAAAAATAAAAATAAAAAAAAATAAAAACCGCCTCTTACCACTAAACGTAAGGAGACTCGCATCGTTTTTGCTCTGAATTGCATGACATGGAATAGCTAGTGGCATCAAATAATTTTATTAAATTCAATTAGTTTTATCGGACGAAAATCGCTTTAATTTAAATGGCCCTGATTATTAAATAACTAAATTCATGTCATACCCATACGCAAAGAAAAACACTATCTGTCTCCCTACCATAGCCGTGAAAAGGGGCGTAATGGTATGATGTGATATCTCTCTCTCATTATGTTAATTGCAGTTTCAGTTATCATCATCAAGAATGAACGCGAATAACTGCAAAGTCGTACTGCAGAATGCTTTTACTTATTACGATAATGTATTTGGGCCCATTCAGTGGACTTTCCAGCAGGATAACATCCCAATTCATACCGCACGCGTGGTAAAAGAGTATATCCGTACCCAAAACGTGCCTATACTGGGGTGTCCACCTTTATTCCCCTGATCTCAATATAATTGAGACTGTTTGGGGATGGTTGTCACGGAAAGTATACGAGTCCGGTAAACAATTTTTAGATGTTAAATCATTAACAGCAGCCATCAATGCCGCATGGAGGGAAATTTCCTAGAGCTACCTAGACTTCCAAACGATATTTATGAAGTTATTTCCAATATATGCGGCTACACCCATTATTAAATAAGCCCAACAAGATAAAAAGAAATGAATTTGAAGGGAATTTTGCAACGTTTTGTTATTGATCCTTGTTTCCAGTTACTGTCCCTATTCAAGTGCGGCAAGAGAAAAAATTTATTTTTTAGACTACATTTAAAAATAACGGAAATATTTTGGTGCTTAATTTTATTTTCCCTTTAATACAAAATTGAAATCAAAACATAAAAAATATATGTCCATACAAATATTATGTTGTTTTATTGAAAAACAGCAAAAGAGAAATAAGAAATCGTGTCCCTATACAAGTGCATGGGAGTGTATTCACTTTGTCATTAGTCATTAGCATTACATTTCTAACGCCCGCCGAGAAGAAGTCACCTTACCCCATAAGCTATTAATATTCTGAATCAGGATGAAATTCTAAATCAATTTAGCCATGTCCGTCTGTCCGTCCGTCTTTCTGTCTGTTGAAAACACAATAGCGTCCAACCAAACGAATCGAACCAGACGAATAAAATTTTGGTGAAAGGACCCTGTAACAAGTGAAGGGTATCAAGCATCTTTGGGCCGATGATAACACAGATACTTTTTTTTGGTTTAATAAAACATTTGTTTTTAATGTTTGCGTTTGGTTTTACACATTTTAGAAAATCAAGTACTAGGGGTATTCACGATTCGGTGTATCAGGTCTAGTATCGTTATGAAAGTGTAAAAGTGTGAAGTTTTCTTACACAACAATAAAAACAAAATAACTTGCCTCATTTTTTTGTTATTTACTCCAATGTTGCTACAGAGATTAGAAAAAGTGTGCTCACGATGTGATAAAAAAAATGCAATTTCACAATTTTACTACGGTGTATCAGCCGAATCGTGAATACCCCTTATTTTGTATGATTCAGTACAATTTTTTTAAGTTTTCAGTACAATTAAGAAAAGTCGATTTTTATCATCCCTACACGAAGAGGAATATCAATTTTACTGCATCCCAACTCAGTGTCAGTGTGTATTCAGCGTTTCACTTAGCATATTGTCTTCGAAAAGACTCTCTAACTAAACTTATTTTTTGTTTATTATATTTGATACAACGCAAGGGTATTTTGAATATAATCCTGTTAATTATTATCAACCCGATTCATTGCTTGCAATCATTTACGGCAAACGACAGTGACAGTTTTTAGTTATATCGAATGATATCTCCATCGTAGAGTAAAACAATTGTTTTTAAGCCAAAAAGAAAAAGAAAGAAAGAAAAGAAAACACATTTCAATTATTGATATCGAGACTATATTGTTCAAACATCAGCACCATGAGTACGTGGGAGGACAACGAAGAAATTAAATTATTTCGAGAATATCTTCAAATACCCAGTGTGCATCCCGACATTGACTATGGTAAGATAAAGGTTCTTATAATTTGTCGTCTAAATTGCTCGTTATTAAAAAAACGATATAGCGCATTACGTGTCTAAGAGTATGTCGGCCGTTTGAATTTCAATAGATTTGTATGGCAAATCGTAAAGAAATAATTTATATAGGCTATTTCCTGGAAATCGCGTCGATATTGATATCACGTAAACGTAAGTATGGCGTTACGATAGAAAATACCACCTGTTGCCTGTCAGATGGCAGTGGCACAAACAAAAGCGGTGGAGCGATTTGTTTTGTTTAAGTTTGATATTTTGGATGTATTTTCTGACATATAGGCCCCTGAAATCCTTATAAGGGCTTATCTTTGTAAAATATCCTAAAAAAAATTGTTTGAGGAAGTTTTGATCCGACGTCCTGGAAAATTTCATTTTTACCAAAAGGTCATTGAAATCCAGAAGGAACTTTTCCAAAATATATTCGGAAATCATGGAAGATTATTGTTTTCCAGGATATACGCGTTTTAACTCCATTTAAGCACCATTGTTGCAATGACAAGTTTGCAAGACCGGTTTAACAAAGGGCGGCATCATCACATTTCTGACTTTTTTAACTTTCTCGTAGGTATACGTAGTAAGAGAAAGATATTGTTTTCGTACAAAATTTCGAACTTGAGATTTTGATCAATTTTGATATTACAATGAAAGGGGAACTCAAAAAAGTGGGTCTCGCAATTCTGGCCGTCCGTATGTCTGTCTGTCCCACCCCTGGGGAATCTAAACGCTTGGACGGATTTGCTTCAAACTTCGTATTTAGAGTTTGTGGGCTTCCCGCTAGGGAGGTTTTTTTTTATGCTAGCCCTAATATTAACAGTACCTCCGATATAAAAATTTTACAAAATATTACGAAATATGTCTAAATTTAGTTTTTTTCCAAAACGGCTCTAACGATTTGAACCAAAATTGATAGTTGAGTTTATGTAAGCATGCTTAATATGACTGCATACCCAGTTTTTCGCTAAAAAGTCCAGCAACGGCAGTTTTGAAAATTGGGTTTTTTTCGAAAACGGTAAAAACCATTTTAAAAAAAAAATTATTTTTTAAGGTCCTATTGTCATTCTTAACTTAATAGTAAACTCAGTTTTTCTCTAAAAAGACTGCGTCCTTTGATATCCACCCAAAACCCTAATAATAGTGCTTTAAAAAACTGCTCATATCTCAAAAACGCCATTTTCGATAATGATAAAAATGTTACTTTCAGGTAATGCTTAAATCCGTAGTAATACCATTTGCTCAGTTTTGAGCTAAACAGTTGAAAAACTGTGTTTTTTGAGCCAAGAATGCATCCTTCAATTTTCACCCCAATCGCTAAAAACGGTATTTTAAAAAATGCACTTATCTCGAAAACGCCATTTTCGATTTGGTTAAAAATGTAACTGCTAGGTAATGTTTATATCCTGAAGAATACGTCGTACTCAGTTTTCAGCTAAACAGTTTAATAACAGTGCTTTTCGAATCCAAATTGTAACATTTGTAGGCATAATTTTACAAAAAACCGCTCTAACGATTTTGATCAAAATACATATTTAAGACAACATAAGCATTCTAAACATGATCACGTACGTAGTTTTTCAGAAAACTCGAATATTGCCGTTTTATGAATATTTCTCAAAAATGACTACCCAAATCCCGATCTTTATTCACACACGGTATATTTTTGCAAAGCCCAAAACTTCAATGGCAATATAATTCGAAATTCATCGAAATTCAAGTGTCAGTGTGCTCAGTTATCTTAGTGCATCTTGAGTGCGTATGGTTTTAAACGTAAAATTTGCTGAAATGACTCTGAGATTCTGCGAGATTCGCAATAAACGAGAAAGTTACGTGCGACCCAGTCGTGCACATTTTTTTTTATTTCTCGCCAAAATTTGAAATACCTACGAAATCAAAAAAAAAATATTAAAACGCTTCAGAACCTTCTTCACAAATCACACAGCGCATTTGAATAAAATAACAACATACTGTAATAAACCAAAGCTTAAGCCACGTAAAAATAGTGAATATGACATAGGCAGGTTTGAATTTTTTGGGTTTAAAAACTGATGTTTAGTTCGGTTTATTTTCGCGTTTTAAAAGCGAGTGAATAATACGGCCGTAAGCACATTTTTTTTTGGTTAAAATGACTTTTTCTAAGATGTACATACTTGTAAAAGAATTTGTCTGCTGAAACTTTGCTTCCTATTTTTTTTTTTTACTTTTAAAGATTTCAATTTATACAGAAAAGTGCATGTATTTTTATTGACTGAAAACATTATACCTACTGCTAAATACCCCAGAGTAAATAATATTAAACCTTAGCTCTTGGCGCGCGGCTAAGCCCTGCGAAAAAAAAAGGTTAAAATCCTGTTGTTTTCTTAATACAATTTGATGGACTATTTAATTATCCTACACTTGGAATAGTAAAATGTGCAATTTCTATTTATAAATGCATCAAAAGTATTATAAATGCATGCAAAGTATATTTTTTCTGATTTCGCGCCTTTATTTCAAACTAGCTGGACCCGTGCTCGCCTTGCCCGCTCGCACAAAATTATATTTGGTTCATTTAAAATTACAACAAAAGTGCAACTGACCATGATAGCACTGCGAAAACAAATCAACCCTTTTAGAATGACAGGTATCCGTATGCTAGTGTTGTTTTGTTTTTGTTTGACGATCGCAAAAGTACAAACATCCATTCGTAGCAAGGTATATGTGTATGTATATATTTTCACTTCAAAAAATGCATACGTCATATCAGAATGAAATTCCTACTGCGTTGTGTGGCGATATCGATAATGGATGTAATGTATTGGATATATGCACCCTCTGCATCGCCCTCCCTCGCCGTACTCTTGCTACTTGTTTGTAATACTGCATTTTCTTTCCTATGGAATTCAAACAACTACCCTAACCCTACCCTGTTACGGCAAAACAACCAAAATAAATTCAGTCACCTAAACTAATAACAATATACATATTTAAATAGTACATTTATGTGTCTCACTTGTTTTGTTTTGTTCACACACAAACAATATAATCAAAATCAATCCAAACGTTTAGATGAAAAATAAAATAATAGTTTAAAAAACTAAAAAACGCTTTTATAAGTACATAGGTACTGCACTAAAAGCAAAAAAATAAGAATTAACCAATCTATTTTTAAGGTTTATCCTGGAAGGGGCTTAGTGTAAGCCATGTTTGTGTAGTTTACACTCAAATAATACAATACATAACTACAAACATGGCTTACACTAAGCCCCTTCCAGGATAAACCTTAAAAATAGATTGGTTAATTCTTATTTTTTTGCTTTTAGTGCAGTACCTATGTACTTATAAAAGCGTTTTTTAGTTTTTTAAACTATTATTTTATTTTTTGCTTTTTAGTGCAGTTTAATATCTACCTACATGCTTACAAAAGGTTTTTTTTACTGCATATTAGTTTATTGTATTGTCATCAAAACTGAAACATCAGCATGCAAAATTTCAAAGTCCTAAGTCAATGGACATAATAGATAGGTATGTATGTATTTCACATAAATGAATGACAGGTATGGTTTGATTGATATTACTACGCGTACCTACCTACCTATACACTTTCCATAGCTGCAGATCTCAAATATAAGTATGTACGATTGTGCATGTGCATACCTACATATTTACGCATCACAAACTCCTATATACGTACATATGTACATAGTTTGTACAAATCCAAATCCATTCCCTATACATCAAATTCAACTGCGCCATACATATGTATGAGCATACATTCTGAATGCCCGCCGCAGTGACAATTCTATTTTTAGAACGCAAATAAAACTACCCTTCCCAAGCACAACTGCAATCAAGAAAGCAATTTTTTTCGCATTTGGCCGAATAAGATCTATTTTCAATTTATTATATCTTGCCCTCTGGATGGATTAGAAAAATGAATGTTAGCTCAAAATACTCGGTAAAGTATTGCATAACAATTAAAAGGATTTTTTGAGTTGACCTACATATATTTATGAGCATAATGGCAAGTTGAGCGTAGTAAAGTCAAAATAGAAAAGTTTGCACCCTTTTTTCAACCCTTATAGGACGAATCGGTACAAAGTATCAATTAGGTATGTAATAGTTTTGACTTACCTATTGACATATAAAGTTTCAAGTTAATACGGCTAATGGATCATGCGTTATGAAAAAGCCTACCTCAAAGGGGCAGGGGAAGTCAAAATCCAAAATTTCTTTCTAAATATTGCATTGTCTTCACAACCCAACCAGCATGGAAAATTTCAAAGTTCTAAGTTTAGAGAAAGTGGTTCAAATTTGACTTGCAAGATTTTGACACAACAAATTTTTCACGAAGTTAAGTAAAAGCCTTTAAAAATAGTAAACTTCCTGGAACCCAATTGCAGCGCCACCTATCGGGTCCATTTGTGAATCTAAACCATCCAAGGACCCACTCAAACACAACAAAATTTCAGCAAAATCGGTTTTTTATCTCGCGAAGGAATAGTCTGAACTAATTTTTTTTTTTAAATCAGAGCTTAATTTTTTCGGACTTACCTTGCTGATGAAGTTTAAATTCAGAAATCAATAGGTATCTATGTATTCAATTTAACTTCTAAAATCAATAACAATTCAAGTATGTATCTAACAATCGGCTTTCGTCTTTACTATGATAATATATGTATATTTCACAAACTGGATGGACAGAAGTAAGTCACTCATACACAGTACCTATCTGTTCAAGAAAAATTGCTTTCGATGTGCGACAACAACCCCAAAGTAGAGCTATGGAATCCAAACAACTACCCCAACCCTACCCTGTTACGTCATATCAGAATAAAATTCCTACTGCGTTGCGTGGCGATATGCGATAATGGATGTAATGAATTGGATATATAATGTGCACCCTCTGCATCGCCCTCCCTCTCATTGATCTTGCTACTTGTTTAATATACAGATATACTGCATTTCCTTTCCTTTCCTTTGCTTCCCTCTTCCTATAGAATCCAAACAACTACCTACCCCAACCCAACACAGTTACCATACCACATATCGAATGAAATTCTGAAATGAAACCTGTTTTGTATTATACGTCTCTTCTCTTATGAAGATTATTAATATACCCCATGCCAATCTGCAGCACGCACGACTCACCCCATCCCCATCCTTAATCGGACATACAATCATAATATACATACCTACATAATATACAACTGACCATAGCACTCACTGCGAAAACAAATCAACCCTTATCGAATGTGTTTGTTTGACGATCGCAAAAGTATAAACGTCCATTCGTAGCAAGGTATATATGTATGTATATAATTTTCACTTCAAAAAATACATTTTGGCTAAAAACTGTTCCTAAGGACGTGGCTATAAACGACATAGCCTATAGCAGTCTCACAGTCTTAAGGAACATTTAAAAAAAGTTTCATCGAAATCTGTCCAGTAGTTTTCGAGTTTTTAGCTGACAAAGAAAATGCCTACAGTTTTATTATATGTAAGGATGTGAAATGTAACAATCACGTCGTCGTAAGTTTACCATCTCGGTTTTCCACACAAATTCGCGTAGTAAGTTTACTATCTCGTCGAAAATGATTTTCCATACAAATTTTGACAGTTCATTTACCACGTCGTAAACTTACTTACTCGACGTTTACGACGAGTTTACGACGTTGCATGAATACCCTACCCCTATTATGTTTTCTTTTTCACAGAATGTTACCGTTAAATATTCAGGTCAATTCGTTTCTTTTTTTCAGAACCCTGTGTGGCATTTTTAAAAAAGCAGGCCCAAAATCTTGGATTACCAGTACAAGTCTTTACACCCCAGTCAGCTGATAAACCAATTGTTGTGATGACATGGATTGGAACAAGCCCCGGTCTTTCATCTATAGTACTAAACTCGCATATGGATGTAGTGCCAGTATATGCAGAGAGCTGGACACATCCGCCGTTTGGAGCTGAAATGGACTCCGAAGGTAGAATATTTGCTCGTGGCTCACAAGACATGAAATGCGTTGGAATGCAGTACTTGGCTACAATTCGTGCATTAAAAAAAGCCGGAGTAACACTTAAGCGAACTATTCATGTCGTTTTTGTTCCAGGTAAATAAATCATAAAGTAATAAAATTACGAATGTGAATATGCGAATATGGGAGGCTAAGATAACGATTGTTTACGAAGAACAATTTAATCTTTATTAATTGTTTTGTTTACTGATAAGTTTTACCTTATAAGAGATGTCTTTACTCAAACAAATGAGACAGATCGACAAACAATATAAATAAATATGTATACCTACTGGTGTTTGGGGACACGCTTTATTTATGGAACTAAAAATAGTTTGGACTTCGTAAACACTTAATACCTTCCTAGATATTTCTTATTAACATTATTTAGATTGTCTCGACGCGACGTTTATTCGTCTGTGAATATATACTTTTTATAGGACATGAGCTTAAAAACAATGATCTGTTAGTTTGTACGTAATACCATTTCAAAATTAAAATAACCTCCATGTCATCAAAAAAACACTCAAATCCATATCCATACTACTTATAAAATGCAACGTCCGTCTGTTCGTTTCTCCATAACTCGAGAACCATTTGTCCGATTTTCATGATTCTGATTAATAGATGTGTTCCCAACTTAGTCCGTAGGGTGGGTGAGAATTGCTCAGGAGTAAAGGGGTCGCGGTGAATAAGGGGGGTATCACGAACCGTTAGCCATATGGACTTGAAAGTTTGTATGTTGATAGATAAGTCAAAACAATTACGTACCTCATTAATCGTTTTTCAAAATTCGTCCTATAAGGATTGAAAAACGTTTGCACCCTACTTTTCTATTTCGACCTTACTACGCTCAACCTGATATTATACTCATAAATCTACGTATGTCATTTCAAGAAATGCTTTTATTTGTTAGCCAATACTTCACCGAGTATTTTGAGCTAAAATTCATCTTTTTGGTCCATCCAGAGGGTGAGATACATATAATAAATTGAAAATAGATCGTATTTGGTCAAGTGCGAAAAAAATGATTTCTCGATTGCAGTTGTGCTTGGGGTAGTTTTATATTGCGTTCCAAAAATAGAATATGATTACTCGCACGACTGGCATTCAGAATGCACATTGTACGTACATACTCATGTATGGCGTAGTTGAATTTGATGCAGGCAATGGATTTGTGGTGCGTAAGTGATAGATACATATCTACATATATGTATTTGAGATCTGCAGCTATGGAAAGTGTAAGGATATGATCGCGTAGTATAAATAATTAGATCATACCTGTGACGAGTTTTAATTTATGTGAAATCTTATGTCCATTGTCTTAGGACTTTCGGATCAGTACCAGGTTACGTAAGAACTAAGTTGGTGACGGGGGAGGGTTAAAGGGGTGGTAGTGACTAACTCTGAAACTATGTGGCCAATTTTAAAAAATTTTTCAACATTGTACCGGATACATCCTCCTGATCTGTATAGGTTAGTTAGGGTGTCGATGGGGGAAGGCAAAACGGGGGTATTGGAGCTACCCTCGGAACTACTCGGCCATTGCCGGAGTTGACCTCCGACACTAACGTTCTCCACATGGACATGTTGCATGTTCGGGTTCGCGTGTGAGCTGTAGACATAATTTGTTTATAGCACCCACTAAATAAATAACATGTAGGTACCTATAGTTTATGAAAATGCATTGCGATAACATATTTTCTAAACTTAAAAAAGAGGACAAAATATAAACAAACGGGCATTTATATGATAACTCAAATAAGTTTTAATTCAATTTAAATGAAAAGAAACCGGCGGGCGGAGCCGCGCGCTTTGCTAGTATAATATAAATTAAAAAAAAACTCTTAGTACTTGTGCTAGAACTTCCGTTAGATAATTGGAGGAAAAATTGCTTTGGTTGCGATGAATGAAACTATATTTTTTCGAGCCACTTTAAATAAATATTTTGTTTAGCTTCCAGATAGAGGCTTTAACAGCCACTGATACGAGGCTTTATCTGTCAGATATCACTATCCGAAACCTTTGAAACAAAAAGTTGAAGTTTCTCGGACATATAAGTTCTTAGCTAGTCTTGAAACTGTCCCTAAAATTAATTGGAGTATTCGCTAATGATTACGTTGTCTAATTCGTCTCCACTTCGATCCATACCACCTTGTGTTTGAACAGAATACCTACCTTCATCTTTTTCAAATTGATGTTGCTCAGCGTTGTCTAAAAGTCAATATACACGACATGTTTAATTGTTCAATTTGTTCTTAGTGTTTAAAATGACTTTCAACCTTTAAACTTACAACTGTGATTTTTCGTACGTCCATTAAAGCGAACAATCGTCCTACAAAGTTTTAAAAGTTTTTTTTTCAATAACGCATGATTTATTTTTCTATAAGATTTTGTTTAACATCTTTTGGTCAGCCATGTTGATATTTTTAGCAATTCTGAAATCCTATAAAATAAAATGGTTTCCGGAAGTGGATAAATTGCTGAATATTTTTTATTTCGTCGCAATTGTTAATGGTGGTAATGGATATTTTGTGATTTAATTACAAAGGTTTGTTCGTAGGAACATGTGATTTCATTATCTTTATATTCTCTTATAATTATAGAAGTCCGTGACACTTTAGAGCGATAATATGCGATCTCGATATCGTATAGAAAACTGCATGCATGAGCGACTATACCTATTATAATATTATGTAATCTAAATGTGTCATACATTTTGATAATTACACTACCTTTATCATATTTTTGTTTATAATCAAAAAATAATGTCTATAGAAATAAATTAACTTTTTTTAATTTTCCACTTGTTTTCGCAGAGTTTGTGATATTTTTGTATGCATAAGTGCATAATTGTATATTATTAAACATTTAAGTGGCCTCAACTCCAAATGCGTTTCGCCCCGATGTGGTGGGTGAGCTCATGAGTAGACAAACTACCACATCTGCCTTGCCTAGACCATTGACATACTTTACATTGGGTCATATGAATAAAACGTAGCAATTGCTTTTACTCAGAATAAATGCCAACATGGAAGCAATTGCTAAGCTTCGTATGAATAAAATCTGATTCGAGTTAACTCCAACTTTTGACATCTTCGAAAAGCGGCGCCACCGACCTTTTTATAAAACAATTGCGGTGCAGGGAAATAAGTTCCCGGGAACGAAGTCTACTGAGGGACTTAGTTCCCACTTAGTGCGAAATAAAACCACTTTCGTGAAGTGGACTTAGTTCCCATGTAAGGTAATAGTTTGCAACCCCCTGCCTGTGGTTACTGTAGAATTTGGAGGTGCGAGTTTGAGTATTATGCAAAGTAGTACATATATAAAAATACAATTTCCTCTTAAAAGTGGTAAAAAAAATACATGCTGATATAAACAAGCTGCTAAATAATTCGCATGGCGCGAAATAACGTTTTACAAAATAAGTAAAAGCAAAAACACCAAAAGCTAGTTGAAAGAAGAGCAAAACATAGAAATGCTAAAGAAAAGATACGAATTAATCTTACAGCTAGATGAATTCAAGACGAAATGGAAGTTTTCCAAATGACTTCTGCGAAATTTTTTTTTTTTAAACCTCTGACTTGCTGGAGCATTAAGATGCATAGTCTGCACTCTGGTGAGTCGATTAAATGCATTTTATTTAGGTGATATCGCAGACCGTGGTGACCCGTTAGGTAGCCTACTAAGTTTTTGATATGGTGCCTATGAAGATTTAGTATCTTATTTTCATCTGCTTTGAAGCGCTGAATAGCTCTTTTGGCCTGTCTATGTTCTCCCAATATGAGATACATTTGTTTTGTTCCCAAAATAGACAGATTTATGGCTGATCTGGAGATTGCACAGAAGGGTTCAGGTACAATGAAAGGAGTTTCCGGGCCTTTTCTGGCTAGTTCATCAGCTTTTTCGTTACCTATGTCCGGGGACCCACCATAATCTGGTTTTGTTCCTTAAACTAAGTGATTGGAGGGAATTGAAGCAGTGTAGAACTGATTTGGAGTCAATATTATGTGAGCTAAGAGCATTTACAGCTACTTGAATATCCGTGAATATATGGATGTTAGCGCCTTTGATACCTGAATTGTAAAGGTTTGCGCATTCTTTAATGGCATGGAGCTCTGCTTGAACTTCTGCGAAATAGTTGAAAAATATTTAAACCGTCGGTCGCGAGATAATAGTTTTCGAAATGAAAACCGTGAATTGACAGGCACCCGTTTTATAGATTCATCTTTCATATCGCCTTTTCGTCACTAAGAAGCTTCTCTTATCTCGCCAAGTGCGAAGTGTAAGCTCTATGTATGGGGTGAATGTAAGCCATTGGGGAACCTTTTTTTAACTAAAGCCATATAGCAGCCAGGATGATTCGATAATCCTGTATTGCAAATTCATTTTTCAGATGAAGAAATCGGTGGAAAGCCTGGAATGGGAAAATTTGTACATACAGCGGAGTTTAAGAAACTTAATGTTGGATTTTCCTTAGACGAAGGTGTAGCTGGCGCCGATGAGGTGTATCACGTTTTCTATGCCGAACGTAGCAAATGTCGTAAGTATTGAAATGATCTTAATTCGACGTTATAAATAGGTGGCGCAACAGGCGGTAGACACCCTAGGCCTAGCTTTTCGCAGCCATTCGTTTGTGAGTTTCTATTTTTGGGACAAATGGAAGGAACCTACAATTTTATGCCGAATCCGAACGGCTGAATTGAGAAGCTTTTTCAGGACAGTCATACTCTCGGATGTTTGTCAGACGTTCGCCAGAGGTGGCGCAGTAGAAAAAACCTTAAGATGTAATTTGTGTTTTTCCGGGGATCGAACCTGGGATCCCTCGCACAGTAGTCCAGCACACTAACCACTGCGCTACTGCGCCCACAAATTCGACGTTGTGCATTGTTAAAATTTATATTTTAAAAATATTATTATTTTATTTTCAAGATGTTCAATTCAAAATTTCCGGAACAACTGGTCATGGTTCCATCCTGCATGAGAACACTGCTGGTCCTAAACTTACTTATCTTCTAAATAAATTTAATGATTTTAGACAGCAAGAATGGGATAGATTAAAGAGTAACAGTAAACTTACACTTGGTGATGTAACAACAGTGAATCTAACTTTAATAAATGGTGGAGTACAAAGTAATGTTGTGCCACCACTAATGTTGGCTGTTTTCGATATTCGTCTTGCGATTACTGTAGATCATGTCAAGTTTGACAATATGGTTAGTGGCTTACCTACAAATTTGTCTTTTACAAATCAATTAAATATCAATTTTTTCAGCTAAGAACATGGTGTAAAGAAGCAGGAGGCGGAATTGAAATAATATACGAACAAAATGAACCTGCCGTGCAGGCAACAAAACTAGATTCTACCAACATTTTCTGGACTGCATTTAAGAATGCTGTTGATGAACTGTAAGTTATTTTTAGTACTTTGTTCTATTATAATGGGACAAAATGGGGTGTGTTTCGTGTTATCTTATTTATACTTTGCAAGAGTGAGTTGCTCTCAGGCTTTAAGGATTTGAACTTTAGTTTTGAGTTGCAAGCTGTGATTTTTTAATAGATATTAAAAATTTAATCATAAATAAAATTAATTTTAGTGGCCTCAAGACGAAAGTAGAAATCTGCCCAGGGGCAACAGACAGTCGTTACATCCGAGAGGTAAAGTACTATACCTACCTATATACATTTTTTTTATATAACTAATTCTCATTTAACTTAAACCTTTTCAAATATATATTGTTAAGGTTGGTATGCCCGCTATTGGCTTCTCACCGATGAATAACACTCCTGTGCTACTACACGATAACGATGAGTTCCTAAAAGCCGAAACTTACCTAAACGGAGTGGAGATTTATAAAAAGATCATTTCAAAACTGGCCAATGCTTGAAACTGTGCTGTACCACAACATCAAACTTAGATAGCTTAATAAAAATATTAAATAACACATTTTAAAAGACAAATTTATTGATTTTCTTTCCCACATTCACAAATCATACTGCTTCGACCAAGACCTTGGAACATTTCAATCGGAAAAGGAAAAATGATTGTAGAATTTCTCTCAGCAGAGATTGTATTCAATGTTTGCAAATAGCGCAGCTAAAAATTATAATTTAAGTTTGTAAATTAAGCAAATGAAGACATTTGTACCTGTAAAGCAGCGGGACTTTCTGATATTATATTGGCAGCATCTTTTAACGCATCTGCTGCATTTTTCTCACCTTCGGCTGCAACTATTTTGGCCTTAGCTTCGCGATTGGCTTCAGCTTCTGCCGCCATAGCCCTCTGCAGGGCTATAGGCAGGCGAACATCTTTTCTGAAAGCAAAAAGCAAGTTTTAACTTGTATTTCTAGCTTGTCGAGCGTATTTAAATTTTTAGTTCTTGAAAAAGCTATCAAAAATTTCATTCTTAACTGTGCTATATTAAGATTCGGACCCAAATAGTTAAACTTACATTTCGACCCTCTCAACTTTAACACCCCATGGATCAGTTGCTTCATCAAGGATTTGTTGCATCGAATGCGATACTTCGTCTTTTTGGGCTAGCAACTCATTAAGCAATTTTGTACCGGCAACATTGCGAAGAGTAGTCTGCCCCAGCAACATTGTTGATTCACGAAAATTTGCCACCTGTATGACAGCACTTAATGGATCTTGTAATCTATAATAAACCACTGCATCGACTTTGATGGTCACTGCGTCTTTAGTGAGAATTTCTTGTGGTTCAACGTCAAACGTTGCCGTACGTAAGTCTACATTAATGTAGTCATCAATGCATGGTAAAACGAATACAACACCCGGTCCTCGAGCACCACCTTTTCTGTAAAAAAAAGATGGTAAGACTTTATAGCTTACGCAGTGCATTGCATATCCTACCTAAGCCTCCCTAAACGAAACACCACAGCCCTCTCATATTCGTTTACAATTCGAATACAGAAGAAGAGGGCCAACGGAAATGTTAGCATAGCAAAAAGAATTGAAACAAATGTTGCAGTTATTTCAAAGCAGTCAGCCTTTTCTTCTTCGGCTATAATAAAATAAATCTTCTTATTTTAAGCATTATAAAAGAAACCAACGAAGAATCTTCTTACACGTTTCAATGTGCTTTTTTGCTGCTGGGTAAGGCGATGGAGTGGACATCTCCTAAAACTTGATGGAAAGAGCAATTTAGAAACTAGAAAAATATTCTTTGATTTGACAAGAACGCCTATACAAAGCTACTAGTTCATGTCATACATTTTTGTATGCAGTGTTTTAAATAGAATAATATAGCTAATATTTCAACCATAGTTTACGCCTGCATATTAGGCGTTCAAAATTTCAAATAAAACATTTATTCCCTGTGATTCTCAGATAAACTCCCCGTCGAAAGAAAATCTTCGGAAAGACTGCTAGCTAAGAAGCATTTATGCACTTCATAAATTGAATTTAAAATAAAGCGATAAAGGAAATCTGTCAGTACACGGAGAAATTTTGGGGTATAAGGACTTATGCGGTGTCAACTTTTTGAACTTCGGTAGTACGCTGCTGTTGTGAAACGAAATTTTCCAATTGGACAGCCAAACGTCTGCGAAAAGACAGTGGAAAATAATTTGTCAAGAGTTCCATCAGCGTCGAAGTATTTTTCTGTCGAAAGAGCATGTACTTAGTCTTGTCGTCATTTACTTCAAGGCCAACGAATTTCGCTTGTTCTTCAATCGCCGTGAACGCTTCTATCACGGCAATCCTTGTCGAAATCCAGTGCATGCTTGAAATAGTTCGGAGGAGCTACTTCCAAACTGCACGTTGCAGCGCGTGTTTTCCAGCATCACGCGACACAGCTGGATCAGTTTTGCCGGGATTCCGAATTCGGCCATCGCCATATAGAGCGCCTGACGATGTATGCTAGCATACGCGGCTTTGAAGTCGATGAATAAGTGGTGAGTTTCGACTTAATATTCGTTGGTCTTTTCCAGGATTTGGCTCAGTGAGAAAATTTGGGCTATAGTCGATCTATCGGGCCGGAAGCCACACTGGTACGTGCCGATTAGTGTGTTGCAGAACGGTTTTAGACGTTCCCACATTACATTGGATAGGATCTTATATGCGACATTAAGCAGGGATATGCCTCGATAGTTCTTTCAAAATATAGGATCGCCTTTTTTGTAGATGGGGTATGTATAGTTCTGTCATCCGGGTATGTTTTCTTCCACCCATACTTGGTTGATTATTCAGAGCATGCTTCCTACAAAATTGAAATCACCACCGTGTTTACAGCTGGTAAACCATCAGAGCCTGCGGCCTTGTTGTTCTTAAGCTTTTTTATAGCTAGGCCAGCTTCTTCTGTACTAGGTGGTGGAACTAGTTCTTCATTGACTGGACGTGGGTTCTCTTCTTGCCCTATCACTCTCTTTACATGACGCCCATTAAGCAGCTACCAGATTGACAGATGATTTGAAATTTGATTGAAATACTGAATTCCAATTAATTAATAGTGAAAAATTCGATAAATCGCTGTTGTAAGATTGGAGTTTGGTGAACTTCTCTTCAAAAGTGTCAGAAAATTATCCGAAGGTACGTAATTATTTATCCCAATTGACACATGGCCTAAATACGCGTTTTTACAAATATTTTTCACGCTAAAATGTCACATTTTAAAATCCGCCAGACAATGAAAAAGCATGGTTTAAGACACATTATTTTAGCACAGATTTTGCTATTAGCTGCGTTTTTTTTTTCGACCCCGTCACGGCTATATAGGATAAATAAAATAAACAAATCCTTTTGTTAAATACATCAAAGACTTAATCTGGATAATTATCGGGGTTAATAGCTTCACGGGGATAGAGAAAAGTGTAGCCAACACAAATTTGTGAATGTTATCGATAACTTGTATGGAAATGTCATAAATGACATTTGACATATTGACAAAAACATAAAAAAAAACAAAACAAACCCAGAAAAAATATTTTATTTCCACAAAAACTGCGTTTTAAAGATGCCAAGATTGTTTTTGACTTCCTCAACAATTGTATTTTTAACCTTTAAGCCCATCAGTATCCTGATCGCTCTAAATTTTTTCTCACATACAAAAATGTCTACAGAGATAAAATTTAGCGAGGCAGTTTAGCAAAGCAGTATCCTGTTCCGCACGCTAAATTCTTACTTTCATAAGATGGGACACACGACTTAATGTCAGTCCGGTATAACAATATTAGGCGTATTTTTTTGAGAATCTATAGCTAGCTCACTTTTGGTTTTACATGCAAAATTGTTATACTCACTTTTGATTATGTTATACTCACTTCCCAAAAAAATACGCCAATTGTGTGTTATACGTACTACGTACAATTTTGTTGTACTCGGCCAAGGAAATGTCTCTACTGATTTAGCTCGCGAAAGAATTGCCTGGTACATTAAATCGGCGATAAATTTTGACATTTTCGAAACAAAACAATTTTTTAATTGAATATATCATGGAATACTTGATAATCGATGTAAGTGAGTAGGAAAAAAGTGAAAAAAATAACAAAAATCAAAATACATGCGGCAATAAAATATGGGTGTGTGTCCTCTCTATATCCTGTACAACGAATTTAGCGAGCATTTATCTGTGCTGTGGAGAGAAAAGCGCTTACTAAAATTAAGCGCAAGCAGGATACTAGGCTTATGAAAATGAAATTGAGAAATTGTATCTGTTCATAAATAGATTACGAACCTTGTTATCCGCCCATGTACAGGATTGCTTAAATATAGAGAAATAAATCAATTTGATAGCTTGGCAGCACTATTGCAGAAAAGTCAAAACTGTCAAGAGGAAATTCAGCTCCATATTTGTTTAGATTTTTTGGATCAAAACGTAAATTGTGAATACTTTAAGACAAAACTATGAGCGCTGAAGTATCTTCAAATGCTGATGACTGGACCATTTCCTGTATATCTGATGGTGAAGAATTCGCTCCATCCGCTGAAGAACTGGAAACATATTACCTCGCGTTAGAGAACGGCAATATACCTGAATTGCAATGGCAATGTCCTGGCCGTAGAGCACCATCACCGGTCAATAATAAGGAAGAACCCAAAGTAACTGAAACGGTGGAAAAGGAAGCGTATGTTATTATTCTTAGTTGCCTTCCATTATTGTTACTTAAATTGTTTTATTTTAGTCCAGCGAAAAATGACTTTGATTTTATGGACGATGTGGCGTTACCACAAATGCGTGTCCGCAGTCAAAATTCCACACCCAAATCAGCGAAAAAGAAAACTGCAAATTTCGCCGGCGTTATAGAAACATTTAAGAAAATGCAAAAAAGCAAAGAAGGATCATGAGAATTTAGATGGGACATGTACAGTACACAGATGGATATTTTTGGGATTTTTAGTGACGTTTTGTATATTAAATTTATAACTAAAGGTTAACCGTACAATGTTACAGTTAACAGTTTTCATATCTGCAGCACTAACTCACGACAACACATCGTCACAATTTTCTGCTCGATGCAGCCTTTTTTTTAATTATTGTTAGAATCGGTTAGGCTTATTTGATATTTAATCGGGAAACATTTTTGGTAGAATATAATACAGATCATGCACACTTTTGTATTCAATTGCTTTATGGCTCCTAAACGGTTTCTATACGAACTCCGCTTCGACCATTCGGAGGAGGTTTTTCGATGTTTGAGTATTCGAACTTTCTACGGCTGTAAATAATTTCAAAAATAAAAATTAGACTTTTCATGGTTTTTAATTAAATTAGTTTTATTGCTAGATCATAATGGTCGTAACTAAATTAAAATAATTATCTTGTTCACCTTATTGAGGCGTTTAAAGCAACGTTAAAAATTTGTCCGATCATACGCAATTGAAGCCTTAGTAGGTGTACCTTCAACGATATAACTAAATAATGTTTGCACACATTTATCACAATTATTGTTTCTTTTTTTGTTGTTGGCAGCGAAACGTTAAATAAACGAACACATTCTTATTTCAAGTATTTGCGGTACGTATTGTCCATTAAATAGTCGATGGCCTTATCGATGGGTGTGATTATGAATGGAATGGAAGCAAGACCAACTGCAGTCGGTATATATTTGGCATTCGGCACCCGAAATCGTTTAACGATAAATCGAGTCCCCTTTGCTATCCTGAAATTCCCAGCAATACTTTGTTAAATTATTATTTTCAAGTGTTTGCACTCAAACCTGTTGATAGTGTATCCGGGTATCACAACCGAAGCTAACATTTGCCATGCTAGAACATCTCCGGCCTTAATTAAGACATCCGATGTCGTCGAGTCTGGTTTATGATGAGCTTTAATACCTTTATCAGCTGTATCGGCGAGAACATAGGCCACGGCTATACCATACGTGAGATTCACTAAATTTCTTGGCCAGAGCGGTCGAAATGCTTCGCCAATTTCATTGCTGTAACCTAAATAAATAAATCCAACTATTATGTATGGCCTCTACTGTGGGCGATATGACAGAGAATTTCAACCACTTGCTTGTGGTTTGAGTAAATTAGCAACAAACCTAAATAACGCAAATAGCTATCACGATATAAGTCGTATTCCTTTTTATTGTCGTTTTCCATAATTAATTTGTTTATTTTTATTAAATTGTTTTCACGCGATTCTGGAAGTTATGTAATTAAAGAATTGAATATTAGCAATCCGTCAATGAATACTAGTGGTAAATTATTTTGCGATAAACAGGACAAGGGATTAGTTTTTGCAGCACCAATTTGTACTATTTTCCGCCAACTATCATTTTTGAGCCTTTAAAATAACCACTTCCTCTATTAAAAGATTTAAACAGAACTGAAAAGACAAGGCCAAATAAAATAATAAATAAATACATATAGCTGTCAAAATCACTTAAAAAATAAAGTACTAGAACACTTTTGATTCGTACTAGGTTGGACTGGAAAGCTAAGATCTCTTTTACATGGGCCTTTGTACTCACCACTGGACGAAAATGTCTAATGACTGCAAACAATAATTGTTGAGAAAATCAAAAATAATCTTGACAACTTCAAAACACAGATTTTATTCAAATAAAATAATAAATCGTATTATTGAATGTTCTAAACTGTTTGAGGTTTGAGTCTTATTGATTTACAATAATTTACCCTTGAAGTTATTTGGGGCGTTCATGAAACGATTGTCGTCAACTTGACATTTTACACAAATGGTAAACTTACGACGTTGCATGAATACCCTTAGGGCTTGTTAATGTTGCATCTGTGATAAGCAGCAAAAGATCGACTAGGAACTATATGTGTATTGTAATTTACAACAACTATACTTTACTTGACACTTTCGAGATTCCCACGAGGATATATCCCAAGTGACTTGACAGAAGCAGTTCTTGTTGACTTTCTGGTAATGTGTGTATTGCGCTGGATACTTGGAGAATGTTAAATCAAACCAAAAGCCGAGATATATAAAAAGATATACTATATTACAAATGCCACTCGCAACTATTTCATTGAGCATTCGTAATTGCAGACAGTAATTGCTCCTTAACTCTTGTTTTACACATTTAGCTATGACTTTTGGCGTATTTTTTGGTAAGTGAGTATAACAAAACCAAAAGTGAGTATAACAATTTTGCATGTAAAACTAAAAGTGAGTACCTATAACGAAACCAAAAGTGACTATAAAAGTTTTGCATGTAAAAGTAAAAGTGAGCTAGCTATAGATTCTTAAAAAAAATACGCCTATACATTCTTCTAATGTCGATTTCCATTGGGCAAAAAAAAAGCACTTTTTTAAAGATTCAGATCACTTTTGCGAATCTCGATTCGAGGGCGAGATTCACACATACTTTCACCAATACCAAAGCAAGAGACATTTGTTAACACAAATTGCAATAAAAAATATAGCCGGCTGTCAAATAACACACCAACACAAATGCAAACAAAAAGTAATCTCATTTCATGTTCCATTGGGCAGGAAAAATCTGAGAGCAAAACGGTAAAAGCCCAATGGAAATCGACATAAGACAACGTACCTACAGCAATGTTAATCTATGTCATGTGAACTCATCTAAAGCTTTAGTTAACGATGTTAACATAGTTTCCCCAACAGATGTCAGCACATCTTTGTTTATGATACTTTCCAAGTATTCCAATCTGCTTTCGATGTTTTATAGCAATTCCACTTCTTAATGTTGGCGTACCTGCTTTCGAATAGATGTAAAAAAAAAATTAATTTGTGCACTTTGGTTTAGTAGGTTTCCATTCCAGACTGTTTTCTGTACTTTATTCGTTCAAAGTAAAGCCAAGAAAAATAAAAACAAACAAGCAACTACAAAAATATAAACAAATTCGAAAGTTTCGCTTTAGTTTGCAAATTTCATTAGTTCAATGTTCTACAAAAGTGTCAAACCCAAAACTTGTCCAGAGATTCCCTGAATAAATTGCAAATATATTTCTCGTTCGTTGTGTGATTGTTCGTCGAAAATAAAAATTTTCTCAAGACGACGTGTCAAGTGGTGGTGGTGTAGTGATTAAATCCAATATCAAAACAATAGAAGGGTGAGTGTTTTCGAATATAGATTTTCCACCCGAAAAAAAGAAAAACCAACATTTTATTATACTTTTTGTAAAAATTGCGTATTCGATAACTTTTTTTTTCTTGTTGGATACTACCTGGGACATTTTATTGTCGTTTTTGTGTATATATTTTAATCAGTTTTTCCAGTGCTTTTGTTTGTAAAATTTGCACAAATATCTATAATAAAAAAAAATATTTTTCAGAAAAAAATATTTTCGAGTTGAAAACGCAATGTCACCGTATTGGTTTGTTTTTTCTTTCAAGTTCTTTATGTTTTTAAGCTTTTTTTTTTTCTTTTGGTATTTATCTCTCCCATTTGCAATTTGCTTTGTTATATGTGTCGTGAGTTGTGTTCATCGTCGTCGACGTCTGCAGTAAGTGCATTTGTATGCGTTACCATCACCATCATTTTGACCCTCCTTTTTGAATCAGTTTTCTACCTTTTATTTTCGCTAAAATCATCTTGCATTGAATTTTCCGATTGGATTATGTATTTGGTGCGAGCCCCCCTTGGGAAGGAATTCCTATAAATTCCAAGCGAAAATCAAGCAATAGGCAGCTACTAAAAAGTGATCATGATCATAGAAGCTGTACATAAGAAGGGTCGGGACGGAACGGGGTACTGAGCTGAGTGGATTGGGCGCTCGGCGAATGAAAACACAAAAGAACATCAAAAATATTTCCAAAGGTCGTCTATACCGCAAGAAATGCCATACATATCGCACACACGACAAGTCGACAACGTCAGTGTCTAGCATTTTGTACACACAGGGTGACACGAAATGTGTCTGCATAGTGGATATACAATTATTTTAAAGCAACACCTTGCAGAGTATTGAAATTAAGTACATGGTATGTTCATATACGGAATAAATAAGGAATTTATAGCGAGCGTGGGACTATTTTGTGTACCTACCGGCAAATGAAAATTGCGCACATGTTTTCATAGGAACTATGTACAGTACATACATAGGTACAAAATTGTTTCGCCGTAGGATAGATACCAAAGCACTGGTAGCTACTGTAATCATTGACAAACGTATAACTGCGCACATTCTCTTTTAAAATAAGAAAAAGTGTAAGTGAAAGAAATTGCATCATCCCTCTACATCCTTATTGACCTCGTCTCATTGAAAAAAACTCATGATTTTGAAAAAAAACTAAAACTTGTTAAAAAAACCAATTATCCTTTTGTATTGAATATAAAAGGAGATAATCTCATGCAGATACCTAATTCATTTTGAATCAAATAATTTAGTTTAAAAAATTGTTTGCAATTTGTGTGTTTTAAAAATAAATCGAACAAATTCGAATTTAATGCAGAACACCAACATAGATACCTACCGCTACCATCCCCTTTTGATGCCTTCCGGATTGTTGTTTAGAGTAGGTGCATTGCATACCTAGAGTCCTACACTTTAGAAAAGTTTCTTTGGCAATAGCTGGAGGCCGTTTGTTGTCTTCGCATACCTACATATTGTACTTATGATTAATACGAAATTTTTAAATGTTAGTCCACAAATTACGAGGGCCTCACTCTGACCAATGAATGTCACCCTATTGCCGTTGGCGATTGTCGTAAACGACTCGTATTTGACTTCGTTTTTTAGTCGGTGTTTGGAACTCTTGAGAAAAATTAATTGAAATTATAGTGAACACATAGAAAAGGAAATAAAATTGTTAACAAAAGTTCAATAAAATTTTGAAAATCTTTTTACAACGACACGAAACATGAGTCGTATACGACATAAGCCAACAAAAATAGGGGTGAGTATCCTGCCAAAGCGTAAACCAAGAATGGTTACGCGCATACGGTGGGAGGGACTACAGAACGATGAGATACGGGGGGAATTTGCACGGCAGTTATCTGCAAGGTTTGAACAAATTTCAAATGTTCCATTGAATGTAGAGGAAGAATGGCAGTTGTTTTCAACAGCAGTTATTGCCTCTGCAGGACATGTTTGCGGAGTGAAGCGGCTCGGTGTGGCGGCTGGTGGTGAGAAAAGAACTGCGTGGTTTAAAACGCCCGGAGTTCAAGAAGCTATCAGAGAGAAGAAGAAGGCTTTCAAGGTGTGGATTCACTTGGGGGACTCTCCTTCTCGAAACCGGTACATTGAGGCGCGAAGAACTTGCAAATTGGCTGTTAAAGCAGCCAAAGAACAGTCTTGGAAGGAGTTCGGCGAAAAATTGGACCGTGATCACAGATCTGCAAGCAAGGTGTTCTGGCAGACCATCCGCCGTCTTAGAGGAAGGAAGTGGAACATTATCGAAGGAGTCAAATCCAAAGATGGTACACTTCTTTCTAATGAGGAGGACATCTTGCGCAGATGGAGCGAGCACTTTTCCGAATTGCTCAATCCAATCCAGTTCATTGAGGATGACACATCCATCGCCTTAAGCAGGGCGGAAAATAGTCCCACGGTAGAGGAAGTCACTTTTGCGATCAAATCGCTAAAAGCTGGCAAATCTGCCGGAGTGGATGAAATCCAGCCAGAAATGCTAAAGGCCTTAGGTGAAGAGGGAGTCAAATGGCTCTCTCGTGTCATTAAAGTGGCCTGGGAATGCGGCGAAACTCCCAGCGATTGGCAGATTGGGGTGATTGTGCCCCTTTTCAAGAAAGGGTATAAAAGGGATTGCTTCAATTACAGGAGTATATCACTTTTAAGTCTCCCCGGAAAAGTCTTTGCCAAGGTGCTGGAAACGCGTTGCAGAGCTGTGGTCGAGGCACGATTAGGAGATGAGCAGTGCGGCTTTCGTCCCGGCAGAAGCACAACCGACCAGTTATTCACTCTCAGAATGGTACTTGAGAAGGCTTGGGAGTATGCTACACCTGTTTACGCCTGCTTCGTAGATTTGGAGAAAGCATACGACCGAGTCCCTCGAGGGAAACTCTGGAGTGTATTACAGGAGTATGGAGTTGACGGTTCTCTCTTGAGAACAATTCAATCTCTTTACACAAACTGTAAAAGCTGTGTTCGGGTAAACGGCGTTAAATCAATACCTTTCACCGTGGGCGTTGGACTTCGCCAGGGGTGCGTCTTGTCCCCTCTCCTTTTCATTACTTATATGGACTGGATGTTACAGCGCAGTCTTGGCGAAGAACGTTTCGAATTGGGAGATCTGAGGATAAGTCATTTGCTCTTCGCTGATGACTTGGTCATCCTTGGGTCCTCTCAGACTGAACTTCAGCGCGCACTCGATCGGTTTGTAGCCATTTGTGTTGAAGCTGAGATGAAGGTAAACGTGAACAAATCTGAAGTGATGGTCGTCTCCAGAACGCCTGTTCAATGCACTCTGCATGTTAGTGGAGTCCCATTGAAACAGGTGGAGAAGTTTAAGTATCTCGGGGTCTTATTCACGAGTGATGGAAGGAGCAATGCCGAGTTTTCCTGTAAGATTGTCGTGACGATCGCTGATCGACAGGCCTTAGCGAGGTGTTAATATAGTGTCCAGGATAAATTTTACGAACTCAATGCCGACATTTTCCATATAAAATTATCAAATGTGAACTACAAAATAAATGCTTTCTCGATGCTGCTTTGCTATGATAAGGGCTCTGTTGAATCACCCCTCGCACCAAGTGAAAAACGTTTCCATATCTCCTAACTTTTTCAGTTAATTTCCAAAAGCGCATTTGCAACCTTTCGCTATTAATTAGTTACCTAGTTCCTAAAATATTCAATTAGCGGAAGTTTACATTACACAGCTCTCCGTTGTTAACTTTATTGGGAATCGGCAGATAAGGAAATGTTTTGCGATTGAAAGGCCTAGGTCAACAAAGTGTCGTAAGTTTCATAGTCAGTCAAATTGCCTTAAGGTAATAGTTATCGTATCGGTCACACAAGTGCCGTTGTATTTTGTTCAGATGCACTGTCTGGTAATAATGTTTTTCATTATTGTTTTCTTTTTTCGCGGGCGATAAGAAAGAGAACTGATTTGACAGATATTTATATACGACAAGCCCTGTAATGTTGATATGCCCCCCATTACAACAATCACACGCGAGAAAGAACAACAGTGCGTCGGTATTTATAATATTGCCTTCCCATTCACAAGTACTGTCGCTATTCTCTGTCTACAACAAAAACGAACGATTTTTTTTTTTTTTTTCAAACATGTTATTTATGAGAAAAATTCAGGTCACCATTGCCGACAAGTTTCCATTTGATAGATAGATTATGCGGCTATGCTCACGTAGCAATTCGTACGCATATGTATGTACAATGTGTCGCTGTCTTAAGGTGCTAGTACACGGCATATAGCAAGTCACATACATACGTATGTAGAATTAACGTTATGTTATTTTTATCGGTCCCAATGGGTACATGCTGTGTACAAGCTGTCTTTGTGCACTCACTGTTGACGTCAGAGCTACATACGTATGTGGCTTGCTATATGCCGTGTCGTGTACTAGCACCTTTAGCCTAAACGATGTCAGCGCAATCAAATCCAGTTGTCCAAAGAAAATTTCCCTAGAGGTTTTCCCTCAAATAATGCGCTCTGTCTGGCATGTGGAGTAGCTATGGAAATTGTGAACATTTTCCCCGCGATCATTTAACGTTTGCACAACTCGTATAGACGTATTATACTCTTTCTCTTGGCTAATTGCCTGTCTGGGCTGGCTTCGATAAACGTGAATGAATGAGTGCGGTTGCGGTATGTCAGCGCCGTTGATATAATTTCGAAAAGTTAAAAAAAAAACTGCATTTGGTGAACGCGGTTTCAGAAACTGATAATAAAGTAGGCAAATAAATAAACAAGAGATAAGGTGTGTTGTTATTTGCGATCGCACAGTGTGGGACTGACTATAAAGTATGTAATTTGTACTGTAGTCCATTTTTGGTGAAACAATTTAAAGGTTGTGTTTAATTGCACTTTTGATTAATATTTACAACTTACAATTCTTGTTTTTTATCAGTAACTGTCGGTGATTGATTTCTTAGAATAAGTTGGCAATTCCATTAGCGCCTTGAAATGAAGCCGCTCACATTGACTTTGAATGGGATTCAAGTGCACAATCAATAATTTTAAAAATAACACTACGAGTTGTGTGCGTTAGTATACATATATGAGATAACATTGACAAATTTTTAAGAATTCTTGACACACTATTGAAGGTGTTTGGTTTTGGTTACAAATTTGTTTAACATAGTGGAAAAAATATAACCTAAAAGCATGATCAGAATGAAGGAAAATGAATGCTGTAGTTTGGCGGATTAGGGAATGAATGTGCACACATATATTTATGATGAACCTGAACCTATAAGTCAATAAAAGTCTGCTTTCTATCTTCTGTTACGCATCGATGTGGCTTTTCAGCTTGTATATTGTCGTTTCAAATTCGATTCGATTTTCATCCTTATTTTTTCCCCATGACTGTTGAAGAATAGCGTTTGAAACAAATTTTTTTGTTATGAGGTGTCAGGCCCTTTTGTCCGATTCCGCCAGGTGTAATCAGTTCGGTAGTTTTCTAGTTATAAGATTTTTTTGGATTTTTTTCGTATGGGAGGTGCCACGTCCTTTTTTCCAATTTTCACTCAAACACACAAAAAAAAAGTTCATCAAAACCGGTCCAGCCGTTTAGGAGGAGTTCAACTACAACACGCGTGAGAAAATTTTGTTCGTGAGCTTTTTGCTTTTTTTCTATTGTTGAGTGGTTATTATTTGAAATTTTGTGGAATCTGATCGCAGCGCCACCTATCGGGGCCAATTGTGAATCACAACAATTTACTAAAATCGGCCCAGCCGTTTAGGAGAAGTTCGATTACAACACACGTACAGAAGAATTACACAATATCTTCTTCTTTCTTTAGATGGCGCTCACAGTCCGGGGTGGACCACGGCCTCAACCAATAAGCCCCTCCAGCCAGCTCGGTCCCTAGCTAGCTGCCTCCAGTTACGCACACCAAGTTGGTTGAGGTCGCTCTCCAATTGTGCGCGCCACCTGCGGTGGGGTCTTCCTCTGCTTCGTTGTCCCTCAGGGGTGTACTCAAAGACTCGTCGGGCTGGTGCGTTGTTGTCCATACGCTCCACGTGACCCAGCCATCTCAGCCGCTGTATTTTGAGCTTTTTGACTAGGTCAACGTCGCTATATAGCCGGTAAAGTTCGTCGTTGAATCTCCTCCTCCACACCGTCGATACAAACTGGACCGAAAATCACTCGAAGAATCTTTCTCTCAAAGCGTGCCAAGAGGTTTTCATCAGCTTTGGATAAGGTCCATGCTTCTGCACCATACAACAGGACCGGGATGATTAAGTTCTTGTACAATATCTCCTCGGTTCTGCGAGAGAGGGATTTACTTCTTAGATGCCTACTTAGCCCGAAGAAACAGCGATTGGCAAGAGTGATTCTTCGTTTGATTTCTACGCCGATGTTGTTTTGCGATGTAATTGTAGAGCCTAGGTAGACAAAGTCTTTAACTACTTCGAGAACAACTTCTTATATCTGTCAACCGTGACGTTTTGTCCGAGTCGCCGATGTTGAGAATCCTTTCTCGATGACAGCATATACTTCGTTTTGTCCTCATTAACAGACAGACCCATCTTCGCCGACATTGACAGCTCGCTGAGTTCTCCCAATAATATCAATATCATCTGCATATGCAAGTAGTTGAACGGGCTTCTGAAAAATTGTACCTCTGATGTTGGCTTGCGAGTTCCGTACAATTGCTTCAAGAATGATATTAAAGAAGTTACATGAAAGCGCGTCGCCTTGTCTTAAACCTTTTTCGACATCAAAGGATTCCGTGGTGTTCTTTCCCACTTTGACGGAGCAGCGAGATTTCTCCATCGTCATCCTGCATAGACGGACGAGTTTTCCAGGGATGCCGAAATTTAACATGGCTTTGTATAATGCCCCCCTACATACGCTATCATAGGCGACCTTGAAGTCTATAAAGAGGTGGTGTGTATCAATCTGGAATTCCAGCGTTTTTTCTAAGATCTGCCGGAGTGTGAAGATTTGGTCGATGGTTGACTTTCCGGGCCTAAAACCGCACTGATATGGGCCGATCAGGTTATTTGCGAAAGGTTTTAGGCGTTCACACAGTACACCCGACAAGATCTTGTACGCAACATTCAGGAGACTTATCCCTCTGTAATTGGCGCAGTTCAGAGTGTCTCCCTTCTTGTGGATGGGGCTCACGATGCTGAGGTTCCATTCATCGGGCATACTTTCTTCCGACCAAATTTTGCAGATAAGTTGGTGCATGCTCCTTACCAAATCATCTCCCGCCGCGCCGCTTTGAACAACTCGGCCGGTAGGCCATCTGCTCCAGCCGCCTTGTTGGATTTAAGCTTGGATATCGCTATCCTTACCTCATTTTGGTCGGGTGGACGGAAATTTTGGCTATCATCGTCCGGAAAGAATGGATCGTTCTGCCTGACAGCGGAATTTTGGTCGTCTTCGCCATTTAAGAGTCTGCAGAAGTGGTCTTTCCAAATCCTCAGCACCGACTGTGGGTCTACCACCGTATTCCCATGCTCATCAGGCTTCAGTTCGGGCCTTGTATCCTTGGGTAGATCTTTTTACCCTCTGGTAAAACATCCGAACATTGCTCCTGCAATAGCTTCCCTCAATAGATTCGACCGCTTGCTTCTCATGCTCTTTCTTTTTCCTTCTGAGAAGTCGGTGTTCCTCTCTTCTTTTTTGCCCGTAGAGCTGGCTGGCGGCTCTCGAAGCAGCTCTGGTTTTAGTTTGCAGCATCGACTGATAGGCTGCGGTCTTGGCTGCATGTGCTATCCGGCACTCCTCATCGAACCAGGGATTTCGTTGTGGTCGCTTAGTGAAACCCAGCACTTCGGTGGCGGCAGATCTGATGGCGCGTTGACAGTGTTGTCACTGCTCCTCTGCACTTAATTCTGGAGATGCGTTTGCTAGGAGGTTAAGGGAGACGCTGTCGGCAAAGGTTCTGGCAGTCTCTTGCGATCGTAGTCTTGCGACGTCAAATCTTCTAACTGCCTCCGTCGGGTGTTGTTGCGCAGTGGATATCCGCATCCGTACTTTGGCTACTACCAGGTAGTGGTCCGAGTCTATGTTGGCCGCTCGGTACGTTCGGACATCCAAGACACTGGAGGCATGCCGGGCATCTACAGCAACGTGGTCAATTTGGTTTACTGTTGCTTGGTCCGGAGACCTCCATGTCCCCTTGTGTATATTGAGGTGTGGGAATCGTGTGCTGGTGATGACAATGTTTCCCCCCGCAGCAAAGTCGATAAGCCTGAATCCGTTTCCGGAGGTATTGTCGTGCAGGCTGTGCTTTCCGACTGTAGAGCCGAAGATGCCCTCCTTTCCGATCCTGGCGTTAAAGTCGCCAAGAACAATCTTGACATCGTACTTTGGGCACTTGTCGTACGTCTTCTCGAGAAGATCGTAGAACGCTTCTTTGGCTGCGTTATCCTTCTCTGTGGGGGCGTGTGCACAAATCAGTGTGATGTTCTTAAATTTGGCCCTGATGCGGATTGTGACCAGTTGGGGGCTTACACAATATAATGTACATAATAAAGATTGGCAGGTTAAGGTAGCCATACTCAACCTTTTTTCAATAGGGACCACAAAGCGTTTTAGCTGTGGTGCCTCGGGCCGCAACGCAACGTACAACTCGCTAGGTGCGATTGATATCAGATGAAGCATGCAGAAATAAACTGTTTGCTTGCCAAATGAAGGCCAAACTTAACTTGTCTGTTTCGAGCAGCAATCTTAAAAGCTAACCCTAACGTTGTGTACAAAATAAGATGCAAGAAGCCACCGTTCAATTCCCTCGCTCTGGGGTCCGAGCGAAATTTAAAATATTTGACAAGGAAATTATTTAACTTTGTCAGGTGAGCCAGTTGTTAGAGCTCGGCGGGCCGCAGGTTATAGCCAGGTAAAGGGTTTTGAAGGCCCTATACATTTTGTTCTTCGAGTCGTGATTTTTGAACCCATCAGTTTTGCCGAAACCAGTTGAGGTGTCCCAGTGCTACAGAGCGAAAGGTATGGCACTATATAGTTCTTGCAAGACATACGATCGCCTTTCTGTATAGGACTTATGGAGGCGATAGTCAAGTCCTCTAGTATACTGCCACCCACACTCGGTTGGTGATCTGATAATACATGCGCCCAATCCGAGTATAACTTCCGCTCCGCTGGTAAACCATTAAATTGCGCATGATTGTTCTTAGCTTTGAATGAATGAATTAGCTTTGGGCGCTTGAACTGGTTCCTCAATGGTTGGGGGTTTGTTCTCTTCTTGTCATATTCTGTTTTCATGATGACATTTAGTCGTTGCTGAAAAAGTACATGTACATCTAATATTTCTTGCACTTGAATGTCTAGTTTTTTTTAAGCTGGTTAGAAATTTGTTTCCGACCAGTAACCAGTTGCTTGACTTTCTTATAAAAACTGCGTAGACCTTTTTTTCCTACCCACGATCCTTTTTTTGTTCCTTATTCTGGTTCGATATTCTTTTTTTTGTTGCACATTACCTGCAATTCTTTCAAGTTTGGTGCTAATAAAGCATCTCAAGTGTGATACTGCTCTGCATAGGCAAAGGCGGAGCTCATCATAGTTCATCATTTATTGCCCTAGCTTTCTTTACGTTTTGGTGTACATAAAATTATATATGTGTACATGATGCCGCTTGATGTAGTGCCGCTTCATACATCTTTTGTTTTGCTGCGTTTGTGACACCTTGCACAACAGTTGCGGCGGTAATGCTGGCTTTCAAACAGTATTCCAACTGACGTCAGAGGTAGCTTTTGCTGTTATTGGACTCATAAGACCATAGAAATATGCAATATTTTACAATAACAGCTTTTCGACGTCATACTGTTATGTCGACGGAAAATACGCAAAACACAAATAATCAATTTAGTTTTATTTTATTTCAATTATAAATCCACGCGCTTTAAATTAGGTTACAAAATTGCTTACACCCTATTCGGCTCGGCGGCTGGATGAGAAGTGACATAAAAAAATACAATTCAAGGAAACTGTCATCCAGAAGCTGTCAGTGTTTGGAGGACGGTGTTGCCAACTGCATACATTACACATCCGTTTTGAAATTGCAAATCGAGTGAATTCGTTTTCAGTTTTCTGCATTTCGAGCGATTCGGAAACTTCGAAATTTTTTCGAAATCACAATTTCACTTTGTCTCAATTCCGAAAATTTTGAAATCGAAATCGGATACAGTGAAATGTAGAACACAAAAATTCATTTCCGATTTCATTTCGAGTGAAAGTAAAATGTGGAACCTAGCAGTAAGTATGAAAATGTAAAGCTTCAAGTTTATTTAAGTTGATAACACAACGCTGGGGGCATATTCCCAAATGCGCGGCGGATCGCTTTTCATGGCGGATTGATATTTTTGTATTTCCAAAAGCTGTCATGGATCGAATCGCTTTTGGAAATATAAAAAAAAAATCAATCCGCCATGAAAAGCGATCCGCCGCGCATTTGGAAATAAGCCCCTTGTTATCCTAAGGCATTACTATACTGCAGGGGCTTCTGTACTAGATGCAGATAACTGCTGTTTTCTTCGACACATTGCACCATATGGTTCTTTACGGTCCTTTTGAAGATATGGACGATCTATCGCGTTACATCTTTTCCAATATATGTTTGTAGGATTGTACGAAGCTCAAAATCCGAAATTGAGGGTGTACCAAATTACACAGTTGCTACTGTACTTCTACTACTCCTACTATATGTACTTTTAGTACCGCTACTGCTTCAAAAACTACTTGTTGTAGTTCAAGTGAATATGTCTACAGGTCAATACAAATATCTCTACAATTTGTACATAGAGGGATTCAACGAGCACTTGGGTCTCGCTAATCCGAATCAATTATTGCAAGTGGGTATTCGAATTATCAAATTATTCGGATTAATGAGTACAACAAGAAAGAGTTAGTTAACGAAAATAAGCTACGAATGGCAATAGGGATACTTTCCGGGCACTGTTTTCTAAGGAAGCACGCTATGAGATTAGGTTTAACAGACACACCCACATTCAGGTATTGCGAAGACTTACATGTCGCAGAGAATATAACTCATCTCCTCTGTGAATGTTAAGCTATTACTCGGAACAGGAGGAAATACCTTGGAAGGTACTTCTTCGACAATTTGGAGGAGGTTGGTCTCGCAAACAAAATTGGAACAAATTGTAGAGATGTTAATTGTTTGGGCGAAGTGGTTTTAGTGTTTGACCGTTAAGGTTCCCCAGGGATGTCGATGATGGTGCCTACTATTCCCTATTCAATCTAACCTATAACAAAAAAAAAAGGAGAATAGCTGCTAAGACAAGTGTTGGTGTTTTATGCTTAATCCAATTAGCTACATATATTGTTAAAATGCTTTAAATATTGTTGGCTTTTATTTGCATTCGTCACAAAATATATGTACTTCCTTTGTGCTTCCTTTCTGTTTCTGTTTTTTCTATGCATATCGAAAAATTTTCAGTTGGCAACGGTTGATTATAATACACAATTTATGTTAATTGCTCCATTATCTGAACGTACGATAAAGGTATTCGTTACTAACTTTCTTCGTATTGCAATCTAATGCTCCTCGGCTCTCAAGTACTTCGGTTCAAGAATGTACTGCTTTAAATGTATTTTTTTGAGTCGTATGGCTGTAAATCAACCACTCTTTATATGTATGTTCTTTATTTTGGTTTGATTTTCGTAACTTTGGTACACCGGTACATGGAGCCTAATTTCGGTACTGTACCGGTTATTCCGGTACAGGTGGGTCACCTTATGTATAATCTTCTCACTCCAGTAAATAATAGTAATGTCAAATCCTACATTTTTATGTTTGATAGAAGAAGCAACTGTGCTGTTGTTTGGGTAGAAGAAAGTGATTAAAAAAAAATCGAGTTTCATTTATTAGAAATTACTTTTAATGAAATCAGGGGGTCTAGCACGTAACTTGATACAATCGAGTTCAGTCGATACAATCGAGCTCTGGCAGCACCTAATTTATCTCAATCGATTATTCTCGATTGATTATCCTCGATTGAGACAAATTAGGTGCTGCCAGAGCTCGATTGTATCGACTGAACTCGATTGTATCAAGTTACGTTCTAGACCTCCAGTTTTTCCGACACAGCTGCAGTTTTTGTTAATTAAGAATCCTGTATCCTGTCCTGCTCTAAAGTATTTATACAGCTCCGGCACATCATGATTGTACAATAATTGATTAACGAAAAAGTCAGTAATCATGGCTCTATAGCAGTCACCATTGACTGTAACGTTCTGGACAGCATCGTTTTTAAAAAAGTACGAACCAATTATTCCACCAACCCATAAAGCACACCTAACTATCAGTTTTCGTGAATGCCGCAGTTTTGTTTATTGACGTATCCATTCAACCAAAAGTAAGACGATTATGTTGACCGTAAAATGGAGTAGTGCGCGATACGTATTTCGAACAGAACCATGATTTTCAAAATAAATTTGCACAATTTGGAAGCGTTGTTCAGGCGTCAATCTATTCATGTTCTCCCGACGAACTCGAAACGAATGATTTGCCGTTGGTAGCAAATTGGGTCATCATACGTCTGAAAGATATCGTTTTTGAATTGTTGACGAACAAAAGTTGTTATATAAAAAATAATAATAAATGGATTTTGAACTTGGACAATTTATTTTTTGCATAATGAATTTTAATAAAATTATATACATATAAGAATATCGGAACTTTGCCTTTGGTACATTTTAAAAATACATAATATCCTCTAGAGGTGACTACCATTTTTTGTGTTCGTAGATAGGGTAGGTGGGTAGGTAGAAGTGGCCGTGAAGTGGGTGTTACTGTTCAGCCCTATCGAGGTATCCGATCGGAACGGAATTTTTTCATAACGCATACTCCATCGGAGACTCAAATTACATTCAAGGTATCCGTCTTCGGAAAGATAAAACTGAGTACAACGTATGTATTGTTCAGGATTTAAACATTACGTAGCAGTTACATTTTCATCTCAACCGAAAATGGCGTTTTCGAGATATGAGCAGTTTTTAAAAGTACTATTACTATCAGGCGGTGGCCGTGGTTAGAGTCATTGCTTGTGACCCGAGCGGCATTGGTTCGAGCCCCGGCGGGGGACAGCAATACTCTGCCACCGACCATAAAGAGAAACGAATAATATCAGAGTTTCTCCACCACAACACACAAAAAGGGGTTTCTGTTTGGTAGTACAATGGACCGAGATTCGTCTGAGTGCTCCAGGATTTAGAAAGCCCTTTTTTATTTAAAAAAAAATAGCGATTTGGATGGATATCAAAGGACACAGTCATTTTAGAGAAAGTGCCATTGTTGAACTGAGAAAAACTGGGTATGCAGTCATGTTAAGCATGCCTACATTAACTCAACTATAAATTTTGATTAAAATCGTTAGAGCCGTTTTGTAAACAATCTAAATTGTTTAAAATTCTGTAAAATTTGTATATGGAAGTAGCGTTAATATTATTAGGGCTAGAATAAAAAACAAGGTCTCCTAGCGATGAGCCCACAAACTCTAAATGCGAAGTTTAAAACAAAGCGTTTAGATTTTAGAGCTATGGGACAGACAGACATGCGGACGGACAGAAATGTGAGGCCCTATCATCGTAATATCAGAATTGTTCAAATCTTTCTCTTACTACGTATACGAAAAGGTAAAAAAACCTATTGAGAATTATTGCTTCGTTCCAAGGTTACACATATTTTCAGTGTGTATTTGTAAAGACTGAATTATTGGATACTGCTCTCAAATTTGTAATAAATTCTATTACTGGGTTGGTAGTTTTGGAGGTCTTTCGTTCGACGACAATCTTAAATGATTAGGGCGCAGGTATGCTGTGTTCACAGTTAATAAAAATGAACTGTTAAAAATAGCATGGTCATGTGAGGTCCATTGGCTTTTTGGAATTAAACAATTAAGAGCAATGCAACTTCATAATGCATAGCTCTTAGAAATTAACCATAAAATTTTATTTTAAAATAAGAAGTAGGTAGTGTGAAAGTGACAACCCGATTTTCTTTTTATCTGAAAAAATGTCGGAAGATGAATCAATTGAAATTCAATTGCATTAAATCAACACAAAACCATTAAACCGCCAAACTATACAATAAAGGTAATTCACAATGGCTGAACTCAAATTTGGACATGCCCTATAATCGCTCAGTGTGCAATAATAACGTTCGTTAGTATAGCGAGCCGATTGCGATTATCCAGCCGATGCATTCGGTAAAAAATGTGCTTTTGATGGACGTTAAGGTAGATAAGCTGATGGAGGTGCAAATATTAATTCTCTGACAGAGACTGTGTTAAGATCTGCATTGGGCAGATATAGCCTCTATTTGTACCTACTCACAGTCCAACGATAGCCTCATTGATTTGGTCCTATTAAAACTCTAACTTCTCTTGAATTATAGGCTGTTGAGATCCTTATTCCAACAATGCGAACGATTGTTTTTGCCGCTTTACAGGATTCGGTGAATATTGAGTTAAGATCAGACGTGATATCTTTGTTTGGTTATCTAACCCCAGCTGTGTTTCCGGTACAGAATTGAAGAGCTTCCATAGTTAAGCAGAAAGAGAGAGGGAGAGAGAGAAGCTATGTTTGCCCCAGTTGGTCTTATGATAGTTGCGGAATACCTACTGTGGCTTGTGTGAGCGGTTTCCTGAATTGAGTTCTAGATAGCGTTGGTCTAAGCATGAGTGTCTGCTGGATAGAAGAGTATAGTTGTTGAGACGTAAGTCAAGTCTATTACCTCGCGGCGGGTTTTAGTAATGAAGCTAGTACTGTTTCCTCTGCCATGCCATATTTTTTTTTCAGTTACTATACACTACAGCTAGACGTTGAATTTGTTTGTTTTTCTTTACAGGTAATGGAGGGATCCGATGGATCGCCTCCTCAATCACTGTGCATGATTCGAGCAGCTGAACTATTTCCCAAACCACCAATGGAGAAGGAAGATGTACAACTGACTGTTCCCTTTACCGAACGTAAGCATCAATATGCATTCACTTCCTTTGTCACATACAATGACGTTTTGATTTTCTACTTTCAAGTTGCTGGTGAATCAGTCAAATATCTCGGACGCACAGATGATGGGGTCTTGGCTTTGTCGAACTATCGAATTTTCTTGCTCAAAAACTCGATAAATTCGGAAACGTCTGTACCGCTGGGTCTTATTGAGTCAGCACAGTCACGTGACCTCTTTCATTTGGTTATCAATTGCAAAGATGCCAGCACAGTTAAATGTTCCTTTGAGACTGCCGAACAATGCTCGGAATGGCAGAGACGCATAACGCTGTCGGTTGGAGTACCTGAAAGTCTGGAATCGTTGTTCGCGTTTCCATTTTGCACATGGACCTGGGATGGCATGTCTTCGGGTGAGAATGCGGACTTATCTGAACGTTTGCAACGGTCTAGTCGCTACGAAGACGACTTTCGGCGTGAAGTCGATCGATTACAGTTCGATTTGAACGGATCATGGCGGATAAGTTACGCGAACGAGGACTTTAAGTTGTGTCCTTCGTACCCGCAAAAGATATTGGTTCCTTGTTGTATCTCCGACGAGACATTGCACAATGTGGCAAATTTTCGTGGATCGCGTCGTTTGCCGGCAGTAGTTTGGCGACACAAAAAATCAGGCGCTGTAATCGCACGATGCAGTCAGCCGGAGGTGGGTTGGCTGGGTTGGCGCAACTCTAAAGATGAACAACTCTTAAAGGCGCTGGCAGAAGCGTGCGCCTTTGACCGAGGCGAACAGAGTCGTCGGCAGAATTTATGTCCTTCTGGTGAGAGTACTCCCTCTAGTCCAGATGGCAGTCACGAAGAAGTCAGCCTCGATGAAGTCAGGGTAGCTACAATAAATAAATATGTTTGTCAGTATAAATGCTTTATATTGGTTGTTCTCTTTGGTAGAAAATTCTCATCGTGGATGCAAGAAGTTATACGTCGGCTGTAACCAATCGAGCGAGAGGTGGTGGATGTGAATGCATCGAGTACTATCCGTGCGCTGAAATTGAGTTTATGAACTTGGGGAATATACATGTGATAAGGAAGAGTTTTCATGCATTGCGGCAGTTGTGCGCCTCACCGCCAGACGTTCCAAAGTGAGTACAAAGCGAGGATAACTAGTTTATATCGATTGTATTTTCATCTTTCCGTTTCAGTTGGCTTGGTTTGCTGGAAAAGACTATGTGGTTGCAACATCTTTCCGGTCTGTTGGCTGCTTCGGTTACAGTCTGCCATGCGATCGAAAAGAAAGGTCGACCAGTTTTAGTTCACTGTTCAGATGGTTGGGATAGGACGCCACAGATTGTTGCTACGGCTCAATTGTGTCTTGATCCATTTTACAGAACTGTTGAAGTATGTGTGCACTTTGTGTCTGCCATTCTAGTCATTAACTTTATTTCTATTTAAAGGGCTTTCGAATACTTGTTGAGCGCGAATGGCTAAATTTTGGACATAAATTTGCGGATCGCTGTGGACATGGTCCCGGTTCGGATGAGCTTAACGAACGATGTCCGGTGTTCCTGCAATGGCTTGATTTGGTACATCAAATTCATAAACAGTTTCCGTGTAGCTTTGAATTTAGCATGGGTTATTTGGTAAGTACATAACTCCAGCCGCTATTCAAAGTCTTTCGCGACATATTTCTTCTTGCCGTCTTTTCAGATAAAGCTAGCCCAGCACTCGTTGTCATGTCTTTTTGGTACATTCTTTTGCAACACGCTTAAGGAACGCATCGAGAATTCGGTATTCGAACGAACATTTTCTGTATGGCCCTTTTTGTCCGGACCAATGTATAGAAATCCGCTGTATGTAGCAAATAAGGAGAAGGTACCTTTACGCATTTACATTGCACGAGAACTATTTCTTCATTTTAAATATCTATTTACAGGTTTTATGGCCTGCACATAACGTAAGAGACTTATCGCTATGGACTGAAGTGTATTTAGGAAGTTTAGGTAATCAGAATGTGGCCGATTTTCCACACTGCAACTCAGACGGGGTACAGGGATCAACAAGTAAGCTTTTCCTTGAATTAAAATCCAGGCCTCAGTTACGTGTATTGTTTGTTTTTGATTAGGCCCAATGGCGAAGACAAGATCCTATGGCGACCTTATAACAGCTGGTGTCAACCAGAATGGAATTTCCAGAAGATCGAGCGACCCAAATATGACTGTTGAACCTAGGTAAGTTACTTCAATTGATGCAAATTTTTATTTTATTTTTTAATGAGATTCGGAAGTCTAAGACCTGTAAATAAAGGAAAGAAAGAAGTAAGTTGAGGAAGCAAATGATCTAATTGAAATTGATGACTGAGATGTCCGCCATGAAGAACGACTTGCCATGTTTAAACGTTTGAAAGCCGGATGATGAAATGAATTGAAATAACGTTGAGAGTCTCATTTGCATTGTATACAGACGGGCCAAGTATGCACTACAGGCCCGTCTGTCTGGTGACGCTTGCACGTGTTCTGAACATGAGGTTCTTTGTTGTGAACTGGCCAAATCTACATACAAATGACACAATTGGTTAGTTTTCGTGCTTCTGGAGTTGAGAGCAACAAATTTCTAGCTGCACGTATCTCAGCGGGAAATAAACGTATAACTTATAAATGTAGGTCAGAGGTTAGTTCCTTCATAAGATGATACAACAGTTTATTCGATAAAGATTGTAGTAAGGCAAGAAAACAGTCCTTTAAATGGCTTAAACTCTTTCGTGAAAATAACACTGCGTTTTTTAAATTTCATTATGTAGAAGCTAATAGGAGATATAAAGATATCTGCAAGGAAAAAAAGAAAAAGCACTTTGAAAGAGAAGCTGAGAGAATGCCAAAAAGCTCAACGGTACAGTAGCAATTATCAATCGAAGTCTAAGCCCAGAAGCTCTGCGTACATACTTTTGTAGCTTACTCAACCCCTTGAATAGTGGTGTAACATTTCAGTATGCGATTCCGGGACTGCAAAATGATATGCTGGATGCTATTATAATGCAATCACAAATCAGAGAGGTGCTGAATGAACTAAGGGACGGTAAAGCTCCAGGTTCAGATTCAATTGCAATCGAGTTTTACAAGTACGGACCGGAATTATTGGTGGATAAGCTCTTTCAGTTGTTTAATGAAGTATTTGAGACAGGAATTATACCCCGAAGATTTTCAGAAGCCCTAATTTTTCCTATACACAAAAAAGGAAGTTTGGCAAACCCAGAGAACTATCGAGGCATTTCGTTTTTGAATTCTTGCTGCAAAATTTTTACGGCAGTGTTGAAGAAACGATTGGATACATGGGTGAAACAAGAAAATCTTCTGAATGAATACCAGCCTGGCTTTAGATCAGGATACTCGACGGTGGACCAAGTGTTTGTGCTTAAGAGCATCGGGGAGCCATTTCAGATGCAGAGTAAAAAGTTTTACATATTCTTCGTAGATTTTAGAGCAGCATTTGATTCGTTAGACAGAAATGCACTGTTCTACAAACTGTATGCAAAGGGAATGTCTCTAAAGTTTGGACGAATTCTACAAAATTTGTATGCAGATACGCGAGCAGCAGTTTGGAATGGAGAAGAATTATCAGAGTGGTTTGAGACAAAAGCGGGTGTGAGGCAGGGATGTGCCTTAAGTCCAACTCTTTTTTCGCTATTCCTGGATGATTTACTGGACGGACTGCCGGGAGGTGTGGAGTATGCTGGAACGTGTATCAAGGGTCTTATGTTTGCGGATGATGTTGTTTTGCTATCTAATTCTTCAGAAGCCTTAGAATTAATGATAAATCGCCTTCATGACTACTGTAAACTTTGGAATCTAGTCGTTAACTTGGAGAAGTCAAAAATTATGATTTGTAAAAAAGGTGGCGGAAGACGTTGCAGAAAAGAAAAGTGTCATTACAATGGTGTACAACTAGACGTAGTGGGTGAATATAAGTACCTAGGGGTAACTCTAACAAAGAGCTTAACCTTGCAGAAACATCTGCAGGAGAAACTGGCAATTGCTAAATGCGCAATTAACGCAACATGGAAAAGATGTTTTGATAATCGTTTCATTTCCCATAGCAGAAAGTATAAAGTTTTCGAAGCAGTAGCAGAATCGGTTATGTTTTATGCTGCTCAAGTATGGGGTTATAAGCAATACGAAGAGGTGAAGAAACTGCTGAGGTTTTATATTAAGCGCATTTTTCGAGTTCCTAGCAATGCACCAAACTATTTGTTAATGATCGACACTGGTCTTTCACCATTATTCATTAAAACCCTAAAACTTCAGGTCGACTACATCCTAAAAGTGATGAATATGAAATCTTTTCGACTACCAAAAATAGCAGCTTTAAGGACTGTTTCCAATAAATCAAGCTGGTACGTAGAGTGGCTCGATCTTGCAATTCAATGTGGCATGGAAGTCGATCTGAGCATCGAAAATGTGGCAAATTGGAAATCAGTCTTATACGGGCTGATTGAAAAGCTAGATGAACTCTATGCGGCGAAATACAGAGAGGAAGCCGAATCGTCAATTTATAGATCTATTTACAGTCGTTTGAATCAAAATTTATCAGAGAAGAATTATTTTCATGATAAAAACAGTGTGCAGGAAATATTAATGATCATAAGGCTACGTGGGGAACTAGTGAATCTAAACTACATTCCACACAGGGAGGATCTGCATACACTTTATAGGAAAATGTCGGATACTTCAGGAAACAAGAAAGCATATATTCGGGAAAAACTATCTAACAGAAGAAGATACCATAAATGTATTAAACGAACTCGATGTGTACAAACTATTTAGCTTTGCAAAAACCGCTTTAGCGTATGGAGAAAGGATTTTGAGTGGGAACTTTTAAATAATATTACCGCTAACATTTTATAATATAAACAATATCATATCTTTAACAACCATATAGTGAATCATAACTGAATTATAATGTCAATCTGGCAGACGGCCAAGCTCATTTGTTTTTGTAAATATGTATGAAAAAAAAACAATACTGATTTAATAAACACTTATGCCCCTATTATGGAACACAACTCAACTTAGTTGAGTTGAGTTGTCTTCAATTCAACCCAACTTTCATACAACCCAAACAAACTAACAACATATAGACAACCATCGCCATACTTGTTGTGTTTTAACAGACAACTTTTCTATCAAGGTTGTGTATAACAATACGGACAATACCGAATTTTGAATGGCATAAAACCAAGAGACAACTCAACTGTAGTTGTAGTTGTCTTACATAATAGGGGCATTAACTAACTAACTAACTACAACAGTTTACAGTTATATGAACTTCTTCAATGGTTAAGAACTCTGGAGCCCTAGTTTCGCAGATGTAAATTTGACAGACTTGACGCTAGAACTGTTCTAAAAGGGATTCTCGATTCCGAAACTAAAACTAGCAATTAAACAATTAATTATAATTATTATCCTTCATGTGGGTTGTAACCTTTACAAGAATCACTTTTAAACGTGTAGACAATTTTGTATAGAATAGATTTACAGGCACAATGATTCATAGGGCGATGTTACAAAAATAGTATTAGCTTTCGATAAGTCTCACCTTAAAACGTTTGCTTCTCATTTCAGTTTAATGATAGCCGTTAACAACTCGCAAACAAATTCCATCAGTGACGTCCCATCCGATCGCGAGGACTCTCCCGACATTATCGCAAATTTGATTCACGACACAACTGAAAGGCTGCAACATCTTACAAATGAACTAAATCAAAACGACGACGATGATAACTTTAAGATAACAACCACATCTCTGACTACCGCCCGACGGAAAACCGACACAGAGCTTTGCACAGAAAAGCAACAAACACTGTTTGATGAGCACAAACTAATCGACGACATGACGAAAGAGTATAGTCTGAACGGGCTAGGAGGCGGCATCATCACATCCGTTAATGGTTCTAATGGAATTGACATTGTGAGTGAGAATGGAACTAATGGAACTAAAGAGAATCAAGACGCCAATAAGGACTATGATGATGACACTGTGGACGGGTTTGCAAAGTCAGTGGATATTAATTCAGATTTAATGCTGCAAAGTGTCGATTTGGGAGGTAAGGTTTTTACACATACATATGTTGTATTATAATAGCTGTGAAAAAGTCTTTGGGTTTTAAAATTGCAAACGCCCCAAATAAAAACGATTTCTAACTTAAGTTTCCACTTACAGATAACAGCAATTGCAACCTGCTTACGTCTGCGGGAGTGATAGACACAAATGACCTGCAGAATGCGTGGCACGGCTCTGTGAACACCAGCACCGATACCCTTGTGCCAATGTCAGAAATGCAAAACTCTCCAAGCAAAAACGTCGCGCCACAACGTGGCGAAAGCAACACATTAAACGACACAGACTCACCATCACCAAATCCATTTAGTAACACAAATGGCAGTGATGACAATGTAAACGGCGTTGTTCGGACTGTCCAAAGAGAGGAGGTAAGTTTTTAGGAACTTGCTTTTTAAAATATAGTTCCAAATGCACATAATGTCTTTGCTTATAGAAAAGACCAGTCAATGCAGCGATTTTGCCAAAAGTTCATAGTAAACCAAACTTGTCTATGCTAAGTAGCACTAGTTCAAATAGCAATACCGTCAATCCCATGGAGGAAAGTATTCTCATATTGCCAGAGCATCAGAAACTCGAGATATCTGTCAGTGGAAAATGTGAAACCATCTTCAACAGCACATCATCACACCGGCGACGTCGAACGTTCTCGTCCAACTCGAGAAAAGAGTTCACATCCAATGGCAAGAACACCAACGGAAGGTAAAGATGACGAATAGATTTTTATATTCAGTGTGGAGATAATAAAAAAAATTATTAAATTTAGCTCGACAATATCGAGGTTTTCAACTCCTGGTGTGCGGTCACTTCCACTCACTCCGCCAGGCATGCCGGAACGACCGCAAATTGCTATCTCCTGCCCCGATGGACTAGCCCATGCGCTAAGCGAACAAAACATAAGACTTCAACAGATCGTTCACGAGCACAAAGTGAGTATTTATATAAGGGGGGCTGGCTCCTGACATAGGATTTACATTTTGAAATCTTTTCAAGGTCCGTGAAGATGCACTTCTGCGAGAACTGCATGGAATGCGAATGGCTCTCTTGAAGAAAATCTGTCCGAACTGCAACAATGCTCCAGTTGTCAATGATGAACAGGTAAGTCGCTCGTTTTGTTTCACTAGGCGTCTGGTTTTGTTATATGAATACATACTTCAAATAAACGGCAGAGATTGTTAGGCAGCATTCACATTTGAAAATAAATATTTGTTTATAGGAATGCAACTTTTCATCTACACTCTGCTCTATGACACGTTTTTTTTTTTTTTTAGTACGCACTATCATTCATTTAACTATTCTTTTGTTTTGTTTTTATTTCTCTTTATATAAATTGGTTTCTTCGCGAAAAGGTAGATGTGATCATGAATCGAGAGATAAATTTATTAAAGCTTTGCTACTGTTGTTCGTCTGAAAGTCAAAGGAGATGTTGTGATGATGGTGCAATGTTTTACGGAAGTAGACCTATATCTCCGGTTAGTTTTATTATTTTGTCCGTTTTTCTTGAATTATTTTTCAGTTTGCTTTTGCTGTATATAGTTTTTATTTTTTTTGATTCGCCTAGAAACGCATATCATTTCTAATTTGTGTATGTTGATGAACATACAATTGACGTCTTCTTCTCTTTCCTTTCAAACTTAAGTTTCGATGCGCAATAGTTGCTTAATGAATTTTTTTTTATTTTCCGTCGCTATTATCATCAATTTCATGAACAAAAATCACAAAAATTCACAAAACGGACGAGGTTTATATATGTAGTGCTACTTTGATAAAAGTTTCTCTAATATGCTTCATTCTCTGCCGCTAGAATCGTATATTATCATTAAAATTTTTGGATTTGTAAAGCTTTGCAAAAATATTATTTTATTTCTATCTTTAGTTTGAAGTTTTTCTTTTGCAGAAACTTTCTGTAGATTTCCTATTTGAAACTAACAATTAAATTTACTGCTAAATTTGAGTAGTGTATTCCTATCCATAAGTCATAAACAGATAGCGACTTGATATTAGGCTGCAGTTATAGCTATCAGAAAAGTCCATCCGTAAAAACGCGCAACAGAACAAAACTGAAACATTCAACCATAGCATATCATAGGAATTCAGTGGAATACTTCGTGAAACTGGTTGAGAAGATGAACAGAAAAAGTTTTTCGTACGGAAAAATAAAGAAATTCTGTTTTTAGAAAATTTATGCCCAGTTGTACAGTCAGAGTTAAAACTCTCGTTTTGGTTTAAACCTTCGTTCAACAAATTTTCGGTTTTACTGTGTTCGTTTAAACCCAAAGTGGAGTTCAACTCTCGGTTTAAGTTAAACGCCTGCATTCTGCCGTTTAAACTTTCGTTTCGCATTTTGAGGTTTATTTTGACAGCTGCTATTTCATACAGAGAGATAGAGAGAGAGAACAGAAATGAGAAATTGTTTGGGTGCTGCACTTCTTGATTTTATATGAGTGAAAAGTAGAGCTATGATTAGTTCCAGCATTACTGCGGTAAACCCACTGTCATCAGAAAATTTCAATGGATTTTCAACCAATATAATGTACTTTTCAATGAAAACGCCTTTTTTAAAGTGAACATCAGGTAGATCTTAGCCCAAACATAATGTAGACAAGCGTAAATTGTATTGAGGTTTTTTCAATACAAATTATTTCTTTTCGTGTGTGGAAATGACGATTATTTTTTTGTAATGTACTAGTGATTTCTTTAGATTCTTCGCGAACAAAATATATTTCTATACGTACTCAAATCTTTCACATTTTGTTTTGGCTGAAACAAGACACTTCCCACTCTATTCTTTTTACAATGCAATTTGTTTGTCCGATTTTGAACACACTTCTCGGCACAATGCCTGTTCAGTTCAAACCATTTTTCAGAGTTCATACCATTTTTGTATACAGATCTGGATTACCTGCATTTTTTGTTTAAAAAAAAAGTAAAACCAGAACAAGATAGCGCAGATTTTCGTAGAAACACCAGCAAAAAACTTTGCGCCTACCTATTACCAGACAATGACCCTAATTAGAGGCTCATAAAATCCTTTCAATATTTTACTGGCGACGGGTGATTGGATGTGGTAAAAACCCAGCGAGTTACAAAGAAGCAGTACCTGTGATCGCATCCGTCTGAATGCCACATACATTTCAACAACTAGATATGTATTATTATTGAAAAAAAAAGAAATAATAATTACTGCAATAATTACTTGGTGAAAGTAGATGACAGTTCAAACATGTGTCGAAAATAAATCAATTTACTTCGTTAATACCAAAATACACAATGTAATAATATTGCACACATTTTCTTTTATTTACAAATGGTAAAATAGATAAAGTAGAGAAAAGCAATAACCATTTACTTGGTCAAAAGTGCGCTGGTAGAAAAATATCCCCTTAAGGGAAATTGTTCTGCGCTTCCACAACTGCTTTTAGTTAACTGTCAGATTATTTTGTACTGTGAAACTGAACGAGTTAAACCAAAAGTTTAAACTCTCGGTCAGGTTTAGTTAAACTTCAGTTTAAACTCTGACTGTACAACTGGGCATTAAAGATCAATTGCTTAATTTTTTTTGACGAATTAGTTTTATAATTCAAAAGCAACATTTTAAGACCAAGATTGAGTTCAACGATTAAGTTTAAGTGCTCCAAAAAAGTGAAACAATTTTTTTACGGATGCATTTTACTGATAGCTATAACTGCAGCCTTACACACCAAAAGGGGTGTTTCCAGCTTGTTTAAATAGGTGTCTCTTCTTATTAAATTTAGATTCGCAAAAGTGCTATCGATTGCAAAAAAAATGTGTGCTTTTTTTGTGCCAATCGAACACCAAAAGTGAATAGACGTTTTAAAGATCGTACCTTGTGTGTTAACCGTTGAGTTTGCATAGTCTTCAAAGTACGATGTAAACAAAGTTGCCTGAAAGCGCTCGGTCTTGTCTTTTGACATCAAAGGTCTTTATTAGGTAGTTACCCATCATGATACAGGAGTGAGCTTTTCCATCGTTATCGGTCATCGGACCGAGCAAAGATACTTAGATACTGACTTCATGCTCTTGATCAAGTCATCCCCAGCTCCTCGAATGAGATAGACGGTCAGGATGGCATTCACCTTGGATTGCTATTAAGTTTGTTCGACATAGTCAGCCCTAGTGCGCACTGACAAGTGTCACTGAATTTTCGTGGCTGTCAAGGAAACTACAGAAATTTATGTGATTTTCCATTGGGCACATCCGATTTTTATTTCAGATCAGATTGATCTGCTTTTGTCGTCACTGAATTTTCGTGGCTGTCAAAAATCCTAGGAAACTACAGAAATTTATGTGATTTTCCATCAGGCACATCCGATTTTTTTGTGGGCGCAGTAGCGCAGTGGTTAGTGTGCTGGACTACTGTGCGAGGGATCCCAGGTTCGATCCCCGGAAAAACAAATTACATCTTAAAAGTTTTTTCTACTGCGCCACCTCTCGCGAACGTCTGACAAACATCCGAGAGTATGACTGTCATGAAAAAGCTTCTCAATTTAGCCGTTCGGACTCGGCATAAAATTGTAGGTCCCTTCCATTCGTCCCAAAAATAGAAACTCACACAAAACGAATGGTTGTGACTTGTGAGAAGCTAGGCCTTGGGTGTCTACCCGCCTTTTGCGCCACCTATTTATTTATTTTTTTTTTACAACCGATTTTTATGTCAGATCAGATTGATCTGCTTTTGTAAATGTATATTAGTGCGTTATTTGAGAGTACATCAGCGTGCAAATTGTTTTCTTTTATCGATGGAAACATACGAACTTCAGATGTATAATCATATCGACGAAGAATCGAAATCCATAGACGACGAGGAAGAAGAATAAGATTACAAAGATGATTAAGTCCATGTCCATTATTTACACCTTTGTTCTGAATAATTGCTTTTGTTTTGAAAACAAATTCAGGGGGCTTATTGCCAAATGCGCGGCGGATCGCTTTTCATGGCGGATTGGTATTTTTATATTTCCAAAAGCGATTCGATCCATTCAAAAGCGATAGCTATTGTGGGGATTGCTGGCAATAAATCCGCCAGCAATACGTCACCTGAATAGCTATCGCTTTTGACAGCTTTTGGAAATACAAAAATATCAATCCGCCATGAATGACGTAAAACAGTTGTGCAAAGTATGTATGTATTGGTATTAGTGAGAAAATGGTGTAAATCTCGAAGAATATCGAGATCTGCAAAAAAGCGATTCAGAAGATTGCCTTTTTTGTCCATTGGAATATGAAGTGATCTAGATAAAAAAAATAGATTTTTTTGTCTCAATGGAAACCCTCATTAGTTTCATGTCGAACACAAAAATGTAACCATCAGATCTGTCAGTTTAAAAATGTAGTTGTCATCTAGACATTTAACACTGGTTACATTTACATGGGCAGCACAGATCAATAATTCACATCCAAACTACAGGTACGATTGATATCAAAATTTAGCATTGAACTCTCACCCTGACCATTTATTACCTAGTGCAGCTCAATAGGTCCAAGAAAACTAGTTACAATTATTATTGACTGCAGATCTTCCCACCAACCCAAAATCATCATGCTATTTGACGTGTGATTGCAACTGGATGGTGGTATATATATTTTTCCATTGCATTTCGTCCAGTTTTTTAGTCGTAGAATTTAGCTATAAATTCACATTGCGTAGTATACTAGCTGCTATAATGTGACAGTCAAGAGCGCTATGTTTTCATTTCATTCTAGATCTAAAAAATCCTAGGAAAACAACGAAACTTCGAATTACTTAGGCCTACTGTCCACGTAGCTACGCTTCATACGCACGCTTTCGTCATTTTCAGCTTATTGTATGCTTGCTTGCAGTTTCCTTTCACCTGGCATATAAACAAACGAAGCTCTGTCCACGAATCTGAAAAGTCTCATTTTCGTAGTCGCAGATGCGACTTTCCCGCTCCGTGGACAGAGTTTCGTTTGTTTATATGCCAGCTGCAAGGAAACTGCAAGAAAGCGTACAATAAGCTGCAAATGACGAAAGCGTGCGTATGAAGCGTAGCTACGTGGACAGTAGGCCTTACATGACGTTGTCTTGGAGACCGAATGGTTATCATTTCGAATTGTAACTCCTTCACATCCCTATATTTCCAACGTTGTTGTATATTATGTACTTCTGTAATATTCCAAATGCCCATCGATTACAACAGCTACTTTGATAACAGCATATACGAGTAGGACCAAACACTTTGAAGTTAAAATATTTTTGAGGGATTTTTTTTTTTGCCGAAAGATAATTTTTGTGTCAAACATTGTAGAATTTTGTTCACATACCCAAATGTCAAAGTACAATGTCGCAAGTAGAACCCATGTAATGTGATGTGACCAAAATAAGCTTGACAAACTACTTTTGTTTGTTTCAGAATAATACCAAGTGCATATGCACGAACCCAGCAACGGATCAAGTTTTGAAAAACAAAAAATATTGATTGAAAAAAACTAACCTACCCTGGAATTACTACTTTGAAGCTACTTTTCCATTAATTAAAAAAAAAAAAAACATTGCACATCTGCATATTAATTTAGCCCGCTTCATTTGCATGAACTCAAAACTAAAACTTAAGACAATGTACAGTGACTTTTAACAAAAATGTTTCTATGTGCGAATGCGAGTGAGTGTGGGTCTTGTGTTGATATTTTTATTTTAATAAACATTTATTTGTTGTTCTCATCAAAAATTTGGGCCTCCCTTTTGCTTGTTTTATTTTATTTAATTCCAGTGCTCTGTGCTGGACAATGTGGAAAATCTCTCAGTGTGTTCGTGGGAAGCTGTTGAAGATCGCAGCGGAGCCTCATCGTGCGCCAGTTCCATACAGCCAAGCAGTAGTGTACTTTGGGTGCCTGATCATGCAGTGTCACGATGCACAAGTTGCCAAACGGAGTTTTGGTTGGGCAGGCGGAAACATCATTGCCGGTGTGATACCTTGTACAATTGAATTCGTAGTAGTATTTTCGAAAACGTTATTTTGCTTCCTTTGTTTATCACGATGCTTTTTTTGTTTTTCTAATATTTTGCACTCCATTATGTTTGGTTTTTATATCGATTTTGTTTTTGCAAATTGCGTTACTTGGAAACCCTGTAAAATTAATGTAGTCTTTCATTATTGTAAAGGTCGTGTGGACAGATTTTTTGTGCTGACTGTTCGGAATTTTGGGCACCCCTACCCGATGAGAAACTATTTAGCGATGTAAGATTGTGTGGTCCCTGCTACCACTCGGTTACAACACGAATCCAGGTAAGCAAAAATCGTACATAGATAGCAAAACAGAACGTTATTATAAGACACTCATCCACAAAAAAAAACCCAGTTGCAACAGAACCGGCCTGTCTGTAATCAGTACAATAATCAAACCATAACCAGCAGCAGCAACAACATTAGCACAGCAAATTGCCCATTAGAAGTCAATTTAAACTCATCAACGTCCCCGTCACCGCTTAACAATAATCTTAACATAAATGTTACCTCAAGTGCAGCAATGGAAGCATGCAAACATGCTGTCAACCAGCCTCGCAATGATCGCGGGCTATTCAAAGCCACAACTGCTTCCAATTAAACAAAAACAAATCAGAAATCAAAAACATATTTTCCTTTTTCGCAAAATAATAAACAAAAGTGACAAAAAAAAAACAACATTATTATTTAACATAACAAAAAAGCATAAACAAAAACAAAGAACAAAAGTTATATACAAAAAAGAAAAGAAAATATTACTATAATTGTCATGTTTATATTGAGAAACACATGCATATATGTACAACAAAATATTTATATGTATAATATTTAAAATATGTACAGGCGAACACATGTTAACTCTATTTGTTTCCTTCCCATCCTCGTTTTATGTTATGTAATGCAGAAAAACAAAAATATAATAATTAACAGGATATATAAAAAGAAACCTATGCCTAATTGTGTATTTATTTGTTGTTAAGTTTAAAACGAGACCGAAAAAATTTATTTTTAAGAATTAAATAAAATTATGAAAACAGTTTTAATTAAACAATAAAGAAACCATTTTAAATTATATAGACAAAATTATTGCTTATACTTACAAAGTAAATAAAAAAAAAAAAAAAAAAAAATTGTATTATGGAAACTAAATTCTTACTTGACAACTGGAAGACAAAGATATACATACTATGTAAAGCTATAATAACAATAAAAATATTTAAAACTTTCAACGAGTTTTTTTTATTGCTCAATATTCACAAGAAGTCTTTTCAGAGTGCCACCTATCGTAGAAATACGTAGGTGTACCATATGTGAGTGGCACAGAGGGAGGTAGTACACGGCATGTAGCCATTGTGACCATGCTGACGTAAAAATGACGTCAGTGCCACATACGTATGTGGCTTTCTACATGCCGTGTACTACACTACGGCCTTAATAGAAGTGTGCCACATTAACCAACATTTATGTACCTACCGTCCTACCGTGCATCTACAGGGAGAGACCTATTAAGATTGCATGGGAGTTGTCTGGCTAAAGCCGATGTCCGATTACATTGAAACTGTACGGGATGGATCGATTAAGTTTCGCAAATGACAATAAGTCGGCCCTAGCGAGGTATCCGTCGGAACGGATAATTCTCCGCAACGCTTACTCCGTCGGAGACTCAAATTACATTCGATGTATCCGCATTCGGAAAGAAATTAAAATGCGACGACGCATTGATTTGACATGGTGTTGTTTCGTGGTACATCATTTAGTGCTAGGTTCCACATTTCACTTTCACTCGAAATGAAATCGGAAATGAATTTTTGTGTTCTACATTTCACTGTATTCGATTTCGATTTCAAAATTTTCCGAATTGAAACAAAGTGAAATTGTGATTTCGAAAAAATTTCGAAGTTTCCGAATCGCTCGAAATGCAGAACACTGAAAACGAATTCATTCGATTTGCAATTTCGATTTCACTCGATTTCTGGAACCTAGCTGTTAGTGCTTGTTTTTTCATTTGTTTTTGATCTGGATACACAAATTTAAGCAACAAATACAACCAATTACTTTGTTAAAAGTTTTTTTTCTTTATTGCTTTCGTTTATCAACACTTCACTGCAAATCGTAAACTAATTCCGCAACAAATTCCTGTCGGAGCATATCGGAAGAAAATTCGTATGAAGCTGTCAAAAATATCAGTAAAAACGCACTTGATCGCACTGAAACGCAAAACGCCAGTGTGCGTTGCATATTTGTCGGAAAAAAGTTCCGAAAAGGTCTCCCGAAGTATACCTCGAAGTAAAAATCCTCCGATTCGTATGAAATCGGAGAATTTTCCGTTCCGACGGATACCTCGCTAGGGCCGACTATTTTTCTCAAAATGTACGGCGTGTGGGTATGCAAGCGGTGGCTATCTAAGGCCCTTATTGTGATTGTCGATCAGCGACCGTTACGACAATTGTCGATTGCGTCGATTGATTTTAGCTATTCGTATGCACAAAATTTGTTCACTTCCAAGAGAAAGCATCGATCCGACATTTGTAATCGACTACAAGCGACTGTAAAATCTACAAATATCGATCGCAATCGACAATCACAGTTCTCGATCGATCGACAGTTCTCGATCAACGATTAACTATCGACACTCACAATTTAATATGAGAGCAGCCTACGTTCTGTGTACAACATTTGCATATTTACGTAGTTGGGCGACCCCTTTTATTTGCAAAACATTCGTCAGTGCACGGGAATAATTCAATTAAATGGGTCGATAAGTTTGAACGAACAACGTCATCCACCGAAAATCGTAGTCCACGACCTCAAATAAACGATGAGTAGAAATTTGTATTTCTGTGAGAAAGCCCGGTTTTGTCAACACTTGTTGTTGCCATTGTGTACAGTTTACGCCATAATGTTGTTCACTATAGCCCCGACTGTGACGTATCTCTCCAAAGTGAGCTAAAAATCAAAGCATTTATGTCGAAATCGTTAACACACGACAGCGCTATCAGCATGTTTTGTCTTCCGACCATGTCTCTTGGTAATAGTAATTACATGCAAAGAAAATGTGAACAAAATTAAAGCGATATGTATAATAACAGTATTTCTTACCTTGGTTATCTATAACTACTCGGTCATTGAAATAGTGCCTCTTGTCGATCGCATTTAGGACAGATCATGTTTCGAAATGATATTCGACATTCAAAAGCTTGGGAAACTAGACTGTGACAAATGCCCCTCACTCTTTCTTTTAAAATTGTGCTTCCAATAAATGATGTAACCAAGAAAAAAAAACGCCAATACTCACAGATACTTTGGGAATTTTTATTTTATTGATTTATACCACAAAACCCCGTAAAAAAAATGCAAACATTTATACAAAAAGAAACAAACAAATAAACGCTGTACAAAATTTGCAAATTAACAACAATGTTCTAACAGATAAGGACTATCGAGCGCGCCCAATCCGGCTGCAACTCCGCCCTCATTGGCAGTGGAAAGCTTTGTCCTTAGCATATGACCGGCTTGATAATTTGAATGCACTGTTTTAGAATCACCTATTATAACACCAAATATCCCCAATTCGGAGACCAAGTCCACCAATGGTGGTGGCATAGGTCCACCTGGACGAATCATATATCCCTTGGTAACTGGCGGATGAATCCTTTCCATTAAAATCCATGCGGAGCGTTCAACAGCTGTCATACCCTACACAAAAGAAGCATTAAAGATGTGCAACATAATGTGCTAAAACCTAACCGAACCTTTAATGCATCTGGAATGTCTGCGCCATAGACGTTATTGCCACCGCCCTCTCTTTGTGGCTTTAAAACAAATCTAAATTCAATTCATCAATAATGTATGTCGGTCCTATTTCACTGTTAAACATTTGACATACCTCTCTGGATCCTTCAGTGCCATCTCATAGGACGCGTTACCAGATTCGTTGTTGTCCAACGAATACAAGCCCGTGAATATTTTTCCAATTGCTTTTACCTTTAACACAGACATCAAGTATTACATGAACTAAATGGACACAAGAATAAATTACCTTTTCAGGATCGGTTATGAACCTTTCCAGCATTCCTGGTGTGGCTAAGGCTTGTTGAACTTTTTTGGTACCCGCTAAATGGTATTGTATTGAAGGCGATTTAATAGCTTTGGAACACTCGATTAGGTAACGCGCGTCCCATTCATTTTGAGAAGGATAGTGACCAGGTTCGTAACCAGCACGGAAGTAGACAACACTTACTTCCTGGCCATCGCTATACAAAATATTTATGAAATGTTTATTTTTACTTAAGAAATGCTGTATTCACTCACATAAGTAGCTCGTTATTCATTCCGAGTTTACCTTCTTCATAGATTTGTGTTAAGGTTTTTCGCACAACCTTTATGTTGGGGTTTGTTTCGCGAATATAAAACTCATGGAACCTCTGCAATAAATGAACGTATAATTAACAAACACACGATTAACCCTGTACAGTGAATGTCGGATATAAGAATGTCCACAAATCCAAAGACTTTCCTTAATCCATGTTTTCTTATATAAACAACGGCTTTAAAATATAATTTTTTTATGTAAGACGTTTGTAAGAAAGAAAATTTCAAATAAAGATCGAAAGTGTTTTAAATAAGATTTCTCAACATTGATAAAAAATTATTTATTTGTATGTAATTATTTGACTAAATGAATATTATAGTATCTTCAGTATGAATATAGTACACTCGAAAGTACACCTAGTTAAAAGTTTTACTTTAGAATATTATTAAATTGGAAGAATAATTTCTGCGATTCTATTTTTTTTATTGAATTACAGAAAGTTGTGTTAAAATGAGTTATTTATATTATCAAGGTTTTAATTAGAACCGTGTTTCTTATATTAGTTTTACAGGGAAAAGTACATGAGATTTGAGATGTTCCTATATCCGTCAACAACAGTATCACCATTTTAAGATGCATTAAATAAAACTGGCTATTTCACTAGAGGCCCAAGTGGTAAATTGTGTATCGCAACACAGGTCTTTATTGTGATTGTCGATCAGCGATCGTCACGATAATTGTGTATTGCGTCGATTGATTTTAGCTATTCGTACGCACAACATTTTTTCACTTCCAAGAGAAAGCATCGATCATACATTTGTAATCGACTACCAGCGGCTGTCAAATCGACAAATATCGATCGCAATCGACAATCACAGTTCTCGATCGATCGACAGTTGTCGATCAAAGATTAACAATCGACACTCACAATAGGAGCCACAGGGTTTTGCCCACAAGCAATAAATAAGGACAACTAGGGCCTATAACACGAATCAACAAGTATTTTACAAGTGAAGCAGTTAAATATAAGCAATTGAAAAAAAAGTTCTTGCGTACAAACTTGTTACAGGCCCCCATAGTTAAAACTTATTAAAGTGGCATAATGATTAACGGCTCTCGGAAATTACGCCAGAATTATTTTTTGGAAAAAACGCCAGAAAATTTTTATTTGGTCGAAATTGGAAAATACGCCAGAAACGTTGGAAATTAGGCCAGAAAATAAATATACTCTGGCCTAATTTCCAAATTCTGCGCGCTGCGGCGCAGGTCGACGTCCTACGACGCGCCGGTCCTGCGCGTGTGGCGGGCGTTTATTATTGGAGTCCTTAATAACTTTATTACTCACAAACTGTAGGTATTGATAAAAAAAGAAAAAATGGAACTGTATGAATGTAAAATTGCAAAAGTTTTTAATAACTTTCGCCTTTTTATTTGTCAATTTATCAATAGGTAACATACAATTATGTTACTAAATGTAAACTTGAAGTGTGTCTGCTACGATTTCCCGGCAGCATGGACATTTATGTATAATTTTGTTTTCCGTCTGCAACTGCTTGCGCTTGCAACTTTATGTTGCACTCAGAGCATACTTTCAAGTGTTTGCATGGTAACATAACAATATTTGGTGGTAAACCCTGACATATAACCATACCTGGGAATAGTGCACTAGTTTGATCAAATCAAATCAAATCCAGTGCTAATGAAAGTTCGTTTGCACTAGCAGTGCAAATTCAATGGTAGTGCTTAAGTGCCCAGGTCTGCATATAACACATAATATTAAATCTGCTTCTGTGGTGTCTTCTGGAATTTCGTAAAGAAAATTTTCCATTTTTTTATTTTTACAACGTCACAGTCACTGATGAACACTTGAAAGCAACTAAATGACAACGCAAGCAATCGTTCCGCCAACATGAAAAACTAATATTACTGTTAATTTGTTACAAAAATTGCTATAAACTACACTTTTCTGGCTCTTTTTCCAAAACAAGAAGTGGATTTTTTCCAAACAGATTTCTTCTAAAAAGTTTTCTGGCGTTTTTTCCGAAAATTTCTAGGAAAGAAAGCCAGACTTTTGTATGAAAAATTTTCTGGCATTTTTTCCAAAATAAATTCTGGCGTAATTTCCGAGAGCCATGATTAACGCTAGTTTTCCGTCTTACCTGGTCACAAATATTATGTGAAACATTCTCTATAACAAAAAGAATCACAGCTTTTGGATTTCCATATATTTCCCATGCCTTAATCATACCTCCGCATAGTCCGGAAAGAGCATTATTCTCTGGCAGCTGAAATTATTTCACAAATAAACCAAATGATCCTTTAACTTACTTGAGACAAGAACTTGCAAGAACCTTACGTTTTTGACTTTATCACCATGATTTAGTTCGTGAAGGACGTAGCTGTAAAATGTGTTAAAGCATATGTTTTTAAATGTTCAAAAACAAGAAGGAAACAAAAACAAGCTTCATGGTACAAATAAATAAGTTTGGATTAATTAAGCTTACATTATATTATATAGGGTACTATTTGCTTGTACCTTAAGCGTGCAGATTATAAGAAAACAGAAACAAAGGGCTTTAAGAGAATGAAATGAAAAAAATTATTAGAAATGTACTTACTGTTTACAAAACACAAGCATGCTAATAGTGACGTAGAAATGATGTCCTAACATTAAAAAAATGCATTATTCACTAAACATTATTGCCGGGTTAAATTAGCTGATACAATAGTACCTTAGTGTACTTTTCTTAAACAGTCAATATTATTGACTCCATTTAATTTGTTACTCCTATTTGTTTGACACACTAAAAGCTCTAGAGCAGTTTCTTTTAACTCCAAAAATAAACTTAATTTCGCATGAGATTTGGCTTGATTGTTTTTCTCTCACTTTTCCGCAATTTCATGGATTACGTTACGGTCAATAAAACGCGGCAATTTTAGGAAAACTAAAAATGTTCGTTTGTCGTTAAAAAGTGTCGTATTTCCCCTACTTGGCTATGTGTCATATATTGTCAGTTGTAATCAACTATCGCATTGAAATACAGTTTCTCTCTCTTTTTTTGTGGCCCAACTTTTGCGTATGGGAACGGATTTTGACCAAATGCATTATCGTACGGGAACAGAACTGTTTATAAATAGTTCAACGAAAATCTGTTAGGTTATGGGCCATCCGCAATCTTTTGTATCACAAATAAGTAACAATTGGTTGAGTTATTTGCTGAATTAAATATTTTGTTTGACAATTATATGTTCCATGGACACAGCTAAAAGTTATCTACTGTCAATTGTACTTTCAGACGGTTAATAAAGTAGACCATAAAATTTGACGAATCGTTTAAATAATCCTTGTATTTAGCTGAAGATAGTCTATCCGGAGATTCTGCCAACAATTCAACTGCAGGGATGACATATAACTAGGTACCATTTAACAGTCTCAATGTCAAAGGAAATTACTCAGAATGGAAAGTCGATGCAAGAGTTCATGTGGTTATCAAGAATATGGGACAGTTGAACAAACGTGCATTAACGAGTAAAACAGAGATAACAACAGAAGAACATAAGAAACACGACTGGAGAGCAATAGGATAATTGACATTATGTAACTACACTCACATAGAAGGAGCAAGAAAATACAAACAAGCGTGGGATAGTATAGCAACGGCTTTTGATAATACCGGCACTTATGTTGCAACAACTGATATAACCGTATGTATAACTCAAGCAAAAATAATGCAACTACGTCAACAAAATGAATAGACGATAATGTAGCCCGTTCAAAACGTATGATATGTAGGAGGTACTTGGAATACTCTTCACAAAAAAATTACTTTTGATTATGTAAAAAAAAAAGTTCTGTGCAAGTTTTAATGTTTGAGAGCGAGAATGTGAGACAAGAGAGGCAGCCTTAGTTGTAAAAAATCTATTAATAAAAGAGTGTTTTGGTTGTGATTCTAAATTATATTTCGTCAAAAACTGCCCGAAAACAAAGAACAAAACAAAAATCAAATACAGAAAAGCGATAGAAGTAAAACCACGCTATACTCATCTCAGTAAAGGTTCAAGTACACGGTATGTAGTACGCCACATACATATATGTGGCTCTGACGTCTACAGAGAGTGCACAAAGGGAGCTTGTACACGGTATATACCGATTAGGACCATTCGCTGACGTAAAAATTACGTCAGTGTAGCACATATATATGCGGCGTTCAAGTGAATTGCCGTCAGATTGGTATGTGGTCGACATACATGACAAAACACAATTCGAGTGAGTTACAAACCCATTCAAAAACATGTAATTGTGGCAAACAACGATAATATTTCAATTGATTGTGTCGGCAATGTGAGGCAGACAACAAGATGATTGCTGGGGGCAGCATTTCCTCCCATACGTATAAAACTGCAAATAATTGTTGGGCTTTATTTCGTTGTTTATTTTTGAACGCTATGCATTTTTTGGGCGTTATTTCCTTGGACGTTATTGCACAGCAAGATGTCCGAGAAACGGTAGGTGCCTATGTTCCTTTACTTATAAATTTTACAAGTTTTTACAGAGAGAATTCATCCCATCCCGATCCCTCCCACTGCCATTTTTACAGTCTTTTCATTCGTACTGCAAAAGCACTAGTGTTTGTGATACATGCATTGATTTCTATTTCAGATCTCAAATTTTTCGTGGCAAATGAAACATGACAGCAGATTGATCTGCGTTATTTGACAGTAGATCAGCCGTGCAAATTGTTTTCGTTTGTCGATGGTACGAACTTCATATGGATAATCATATCGACGAAGAATAGAAATTCACAGATGACGAGGAAGAAGAATGACAGCTAGGTTCCAGAAATCGAGTGAATTCGTTTTCAGTGTTCTGCATTTCGAGCGAATCGGAAACTCCGAAATTTTTTCGAAATCACAATTTTACTTTGTCTCAAATCCGAAAATTTTGAAATCGAAATCGAATACAGTGAAATGTAGAACACAAAAATTCATTTCGAGTGAAAGTGAAATGTGGAACGTAACAGTAAGACGACGAAGATGTGTGTTATCATCTTTTGCTCCAAAATGAAGTCCATGTCCATTACTTACGTTTTTGTTCTGAATAATTGCTTTTCAAAAGGCTTTTAGTAATTTTGTTTTGAAAACAAATTCTGACTGACATAAGACAGGCATTTATCAGGATTTATCGAAAAAAATCGAGATCTGCAAAAACTGATCCGAATAAAAAAAAAAAAGATTGATTGATGTCGAAGGCGTTAACTATCACGATTTGTTCTAACCGATAGTTCGGTTTGTAAAACTTAAAGCCAGCTCAGTTTTTGAAATCACTTGAAATTTTGGCTTAGAGTTGGTTTTAAGCTTTCATTGGGGCCTAATTTCATTGAGCCATTCTGCAATGATTCACCACTGGAACAGAAGGTCACTAATGTATATTAAATATATAGAAGATATTTTGTTTTCTTTTAACATGAGCGACTTCAATCCCACGGAGCTAATGAATCCTACATAACCAAAAAAAAAAATAAAATGCGTCCGAGCAATCAGGATGAGACGAAGCAATTGAAGGATTTGCCATATCGTCAGTTAAGCTAAGTACACACGATTGTAAGATCTTACAATATTGTTAAATCTGTGAATGCTCTGACAATGATTGACAATGAGCTTACAACAGCCAACTACCTTACAATACAAAATTGGGCGTTCAAACGGTTGTAAGATTTTGTCCCAAAGTCTTACAATTTCATTGTCAGATGGATGTCTTACAATGGTCTGACAATGACTTTTCTGACAACGTTGTAAGGTTGAAAATTGTGTGTTCACACGGTCGGCAGATATTTGAACATGAAAAATTGGTCGATTGTCAGACATTGTCAGATAAATTCTAAGTCTTGTGGGCTGTTTTTTGTAGTACGGATAATGGATCAAAATATTGCACTTGTGACTATTTTAACTGCCTACGTGTTGGAAGACAGTGAGGATGATGTATTGCCTCAAAAGCGACGTCGGTTGTGTTTCGACAAATTATTGGGTGGCCCGTTGTCAGCAGGAGAGATTCAACTCCAAATTACTCGTCAAATTTCGAGCTGAGGAGCCACAACTCTATCGTAATTTTTTGCGGATGGACTCGACTTCGGCAGTTTATACACTGCGCAGCCAACACCCCACATACTGCGTCGCGTTTCGATTTCCTGCGTCAATTTAAGTATACTATCGTGCGACCATCTACTCTGGTGGTATTTCTTTCTATAGGATTCTTTTTTTAAGTTTTTTGATGTTGGCGACTTTTCCTATGCACAGTTGTTTGTATCGATTAAATAATTTTCCATCGTGTATAAAAGTAAAGTTCGATTTCACGTCTATACCACCGGTTAAACGGTCTGTCAATGAAAAAACTTTAAGCTATTGTCAGATTGTAAGATCTCAGAAATCTGACAATTTCCAATGAGTCTTACAATGTTCTAATTGTCTGAAAATAATAAAAATTGTGTGTTCAGACTTGTTCAGACGATCGTCAGCAACCTGACATTTTCATTGTCAGATGGATGTCTTACAATAGGCTGATAATGACATTAATTTCTGATATTGCCCGCGTTCCATTGACCGATAGATGACTAGCGGCATGCCAAACTCCATATAAAAACTCCAAAAAAAAACTGACATTTCACAAAATGTGCTAGAGCTCTAGCGCAAATGATGATAATTGTCAGTTTTTTTTTGTATGGAGTTTGGCATGAGCGCTAGTCATCTAGCGGTCAATGGAACGCGGCCATTGTAAGACAAAATTGTAAGTTCAGACGGTTGTAAGACATTTGGGACATATTTTTCACTGACAGATCTGGCAATATTGTAATCAAATCACCCTAATTATGAGATTGAAATCGAATCGAAAGTCATTCGATTTCAGCCAAATGACATTCCAACTTTCGATTTCAATTGAGATTCGTATTTTGTTCATTTCTCCCCACATTCTCAGACTCGATTGGATCGGGTTAAATGTCAAATTCTATTCGAACGAAAATGTGTGGTCGAATTATATTTTCCCTTTTCTAAATGTGTATCTTGGCATACGCCAACGACGGTGCTGTGTGGACAATCAGTCATGCGCATGCCTCGATCGTCGATCGGGTCGGGGGAGATATCTTCGCAAGCAGGGGTATGTATGTAGGAATATATGCACTTATTTCTCCCTCCAAGAATACATCAATGCCATCTTTACTCAAATTAAAACCAACAACAATTGAGAATCTACAGCTAAGTATTTATGCAGCTGATTTCGAAAATAAAATCCATCCAATGAAATCATTCGATAATTAACTTCTTTCCCTCGAAACTCAGAATGCAAGGAGTTCATTCGAGTAAAAGTTTTGAAATCGAGGGATACTCGATTTAATCTAATCTCAGAATAAGCGTGAAGATCTGACAATCGTGTGTACTTAGCTTTAGTTGGTGCATTTTGCGTGCAGTCGCAGCGGGATAATTTTTTCTTGTGAAACTGGTTAGAAATATTTTGGTAAGATTTTTTTTATTTAGGTATAAAGGGGCATCACTTGCAAGGAATCCAATATGTATGTACTGTCTTAGGCTAGTGTTACACGAGCTCCAAAATGGTAGCGCGACGAGTTTTCCTAGAGCTTTGTGTAAACTTCGTCGTTGCAACACGAGCTGCATTTTGTTCGGTCAACAGAATATGCTCATGCTTGCTGCCTTAGTTTTATTTTTAAAAATTCATTTTTATTATTGTGTTGCAAAAAATACATACATAATTAGGGGTATTGCGAATAAATTCCGATGGAATTTTTTCCCTTGTCAGCAATGTAAATCTAATTGCTGAATGGGAAACATTCCCGGGGAAATATTATTCGCGATAGGGGTGAATAAGAAAAGCAACAAAGCAAATACAATTTTGGGCAACAATTTTACAATGCGTACAATTACAAACATTTGTATTATGTATTTTGAAATATTAAATTTTAAAGGATGCGCGAACATTTGGAAGCTGCCGTGTTCGTAATTATGACATTTGCGGGCGCTAACGTATACTCATGGCGCGCTTCCCTGAAGAGATCGAAAAAGCAGCTCGTGTGACATTGGCCTTAGTGTCTTCTGCAAAATGGGGTTCAACGTTAATTAGCTGGCCAGGAAAAATGTTTGAATAGCACAACTCTCAATAAAACCTTCGGCATAATGTATGTTTAGTGTCTAAAATACATTCTTTATGGGCAGTTTATGTAACATATGAATTAAAATTAACACTAAATAACTATCATGCAAGTCTTCCAAATATACTCTTAAAGTTGTGATCTAACACTACATTTCATTCCATTCATGCGTTATTTTATTACTAAGCAGTATTAACCAAAAAAGCTTACTACAAAAAAAAAACTAAACTTAAAAAAATGGTTAAACTTTTGTTATTTTTATAATTTGTTTAAATAAAGAAAGTCTGATGATGTACAAAGAGAGAAATAGAGAAAACACAAACAATAAACTTTGAATACCTCTGCAGAGGCGTCATATTTGTGGATATGCCACCAAAACTAGAGGCAATTGTGTTGAATTCGACTTGTTTAATGTCATTGCCTTCATAACAGTGGGCCAAATAGTCAGATCGAAACAAACCGAGGGAAAGAGTTTCCTGGAAATGAAAGTTTCATTGATTTTTTTTTTGTTGTTTGCTGTTTTTTTTTTACATGGAATAAGGGATGAGTAATTTATTAAAAAAAAAAAGAGAAACAAATATTTTGCAGTAATTTTTTTGCGTTCTGCCTCTTTCATGTTAAAACAATATGCGATTATAATGATCGGTGAGATGATGGCTAAACATTGATACTATGTACCATTACTTTGGTACAACGTATATCTCTGAAATTTTGCAAAAGAAACTGTCCTGGCCTGTACACTGTACGCATTCAATTTACTTTTTACTTAGCTTTGCAGCTTTTCATTATATAAATGTAAATGGCTTTTGTCCAACAGAAACAAATAAAAAAAAACACCTTTCGTCTGTAGTGTTGATATTATTTAAAACAATTATTATTATTTAATTTAACATAAAATGAAAGCAAAAAAAAAAAACAAACAAGTGCAAGAAGGAATAGGAACAAAAATAACACAGTTTTGGCCATTCTGAGCAATAGCGATTCAAGGCAATATTATTTGAAAGTTATTAAACAACTCGTTACCCAAACCGAACCACAACCCAAATGCAATGCTTTCCTTACAAAAATTAAAAACTTTTCTATGTGTAAAATTAGAAAACTCCAAAATAAATTCAATTAATTTCAAAAACACATAACATGCTCAGACAAGCTATTGGATAGAGAAGCAAATATAGCGCTAAGTTAAATTAAAATAAAAGCATTTGAAGTTAAATGTGTTATTGAGTGTTTTTATTTAGTAGGTAATTTAAGTTAAACAAAAAATATATTTAGAAAAATATATAAGAAAATAAAACATGTATATAAAAAAAAATAAAAACGAAACATTATTTGCTTGTTCTTTTTTTTTTGTAATGTGCACCTTTGAATTGTTTTACTAGCTGGTCCTAAATGGCCGAAACCAGAAGCTATTGTGTTAATTTCAACTTGTTTCCAGCAACAGTAGGCACAGGGCTTGCGTTCATCTTTATTTTCAAGACAGCACGTCTCCAACATCAAATCAGATCGAATTAGTCCCAAAGATAATGGCTTTAGTAAATGAGGTTGGCATTTTTACTTACTTTAATGTACTTGTTTATGTTATGTGCAAACGCCAATGCGTTTTCACATAGTACAGACATAATTATATTGTAGGTACGGTAGAGTGGTCCAAAATTCTACAAGGTTTTTGAATTTATTTTTTTATGTGTTTTGATTTTGAATTCAAGAAACGTGTCCTTAGAAATACAGTTATGTTTTGCAATCCTATGTTTCCGCACTAATGTTGATATTGATATATATGCATGCATTTTGCACGATTTTATACAAAAATACTTCTTGCGAAAAATAAATGGTTTCACAAAAAAAAAAAGTTTTCAACGACTTCAATCACTTGAATACTTAAAAGTACCTAAGAATCTGATATATATAGATACAGTAAAACCCGCTTAAGAGAAACCTGCTTGAGAGAAAAACCCGCTTATCTGAAACACTTTTTTCATACCCGAGTTTTTGTCGACCAATTACCTATAAAACACTCCGCTTAAGCGAAACTCGCGTGAAAAACCCGGATACCTGAAACATATTTTCAGTTATATTTTATATTTTTCATTGAAAAAAACTCTCTTAAGTGAAAATATTGAATCGAACAGAACAAAAAATTTTAACGCTTTTACTTCTTTTTTCTCGAAAATAACATTTTAATTTCTGAAGTTCCGCCGAACATAAAATTGTATGACAGGGGGGTCTATTCTCACCATATTTCCCGTTATAGCCCATCAAAGTAGGTGAACTCTAATTTGGAGGTGTTACAACTTAAAACACTATAACTTCTAAATTACTACAAAAATTGTTTTGTACATTTTGAAATGACAATTTAGTAGCGCATATACAAGTCTTAAGCACTTTGGGAACATCTGTTAAGCTACAAAAAAGTTATGGCTTCTTAAACTCAAAATTTTGAAAATTTGTTGTTACTTTTTTTAAATGCTTTTTTCTCATTCAAAATTTTTACAACTTTTTCACATACGATCAACAGAGGTTGTAGTAAAAACCATTTTTTGTCAGACAAAGGTCAAACACAAATAAGTGAGAATAATAAACTGACGTACCTTTGAGCGCAATGGGAACGGTTCGTTCGTTGGCAAGATTGGAGTACCAACGGCGATACCCAAATCGTAGAACACCATCTAGCCGGGTTTCAGCGCCCTGTTTATGCTGGGTCATCTCCTCCAAATAAAAGGGAACGACGCGAGACGGAGTGGCGGCAGAAGTTGAGGATGTGATTTTGCGTGCTGTGGAAATTTAGCTTTCAGACAGGTCCGCAGAAGGCGAAGACTAGCTGTGCAGTTGGAACTTCCCAGAACCCGGAGTCACAGAAATCTACGGAGTAATAAATCACACCCTTTCCATTTAACACCGGTACAGGATTTACTACCAGGAGATACAGACAGAAGACAGGCACTTCCTCAAAAATATTCTATGGACTGACGAAGCGAAATTCACAAGAGACGGGGTTACAAACTACCACAATTTGCACCATTGGTCAGACCCCAATATGCACAACATCCTTTCAAGAATTAAATTATTGAGAACAACTTCTTCATCAGAATGTGTGCTTATTTCAGCGTAAATGTTTGGTAACACTTTAGTAGGCCCACACGTTCTTCCATAAACAGTTAATTCCCATTACTGCATAGAATTTCTTAGAAAACGATTGCCGGAGCTCCTTGAAGATGTTCCTCTTGTTCAGAGGAGGCCGATGTTTTTTCAACAAGATGGAGCACCTTGTCACAGTAGCAGCGGGATAACCCCATTCCTATAACCACACTTTTAACGACCGGTTGACTGGTCGATTTGGCCCCAACCCTTAGCCACCCAGATTTCTTGACCTAACACCCACGGATTTTTTCTTCTGGGGTTCTATGGAAGAAAAAGTTTATTTTATAGAAATATCGAGTCTTTTTTTGACTATTTTTGTCTGAAAAAAAATGGCTTATCCTACAACTTTTGTTGATTGCACCTAAAAAAGTTGCTTAACATATTTTTTAGGATATTTCTTAAAGATAAAAATTTAATCCAAGAATTAAAATTTATTAATTTTGAGAAAAAAGCATTTTAGGTAAAAAATTGTAACAAATTTTAAAAATTTTGCGTTAAATAATACTAAATTGTCTTTTCAAAATGTTCAAAACAATTTTTGTACCTATAATAATTTATAAGTTATAGCGTTTTAAGTTGTAATACCTACAAATTAGAGTTCACGTAATAAATATACGCTTAACGGAATTTTTAAACCCGCTTAAGTGACATTTTGTTTTCACTTAAACGAACCCCGCTTAAGTGAAAAAAAATTTCACTTAAGCGGAGTCCGGATAAGTGAAAAACCCGTTTAAGTGAAAGAAAGACTGTGACATTTTGGTGTTTCTCTTAAGCGGGTTTTACTGTATCTGCTTATACACATGTAGGTTTCTACAAAAAAACAAAACACCTCCTAGCTGTTCCATAGATTTCCGTTTTCCTAAATCTGTAAATATTTTCAGAAATAAAAACATGAGCTTAACATTTATTTGACAACGCTCGTTTCTATATCATTACAGCTTAACGCTTTTAAACGCAGTAAATAGCCTATTTCACAGGTGAGAGATAAGGATCATAAATTTGCAGGTTACAATTCCGCCTGGAACGACAAACTGACTAACTGACTTTCAGGCATCTTCAAATATGTTGCATTGGAGATATTTTTACATTTGTTTGAAGCCTGATAGACTGAATATAAAAAATATTTATTTTCTACTATACAAATAGCATTTACATATAAAGTCTTTGGCAAGGTGCTGAAACGCGTTGCAGAGCTGTGATCGAGTCATGGGCAGAAGCACAACCGACCAGTTACTCACTCTAAGAATGGCACTTGAGAAACACCTGTTTACGCATGCTCCAGATTTGGGAAAGCATACTCGAGTCCCTCGAGTTAACTCTGGAGTGTATTACAGGAGTATGGAATTGGAATACAAACTGTACAAGCTATGTTCGGGTTAACGATGGGCGTTAAGGCAATACGCTTTTAGCGTGGGCGTTGGGCTTCGCCAGCGATGCGTTTTCTCTCCTCTCCTTTGCATTACTTATATGGACTGAATGTTACAACGCAGTCTTGGCGAAGAACGTTTCAAATTAGGAGATCTGAGGATATGTCATTTACTTTTCGCAGATGACTTGGTCATCCTTGGATCCTCTCAGACTGAACTTCAACGCGCACTCGATCGGTTTGTAGCTATTTGTGTTGCAAGTTATGGTCTGAAGTGATGGTCGTCTCCAGTACGCATGTTTATTTACACTCTGCATGTTAGTGGAGCCCCATTGAAGCAGGTGGAGGAGTTTTAGTATATCGGGGTTTAATTCACGACTGATGGAAGGAGTAAAGCGGAGTTTTCATGTAGGATTGGTCAGGCTGGTTCAATTTTGAGACAGCTGTTATAAGGAGGACTAAACTTGGTGTCAAAGTTTACTTGTCAGTCTTCAATGCGGTGTTTGATCCAAATTCTTACCTATATGGTTATGAGGTTTGGGTAATGACCGAAAGAATAAGATCGGGGATACAATCTGCCGAAATAAGATTTCTACGTTGTATTGCTGATGTGACCCGTAGAGATCGCATTAGAAACACCAGAAACACTCTAGGTATTCCAAGGACGAGATGGTTAGATCAAGTCCATAATCTCTCCTGTACCCGTATAGGGAATATGTCTTGGTTCTTCCGCACACGAACGTAATAAAAGAAAATTCGTTGGTTATTTATTATGAGTTTCATTTTCGTTTTTGCACCTGCATTTTAATGGAGGTCCGAACAAAATGCTATTCTTTAGTAATTGGTTGGTAACGAGTTTGTGATTTGACGCTTGCGAGTTAGTATGCTTTAATATAGACTTCGTAGGCATATATAAAAATATCGGATTTTAATAAAGGCCTTCAGGTTTCTTAATAAAATCCGTAAACTTTAGAAAAGCTTTTCCAGAAAGCTCAGAACTTTTACGGGGTTCTATTGGGATCAGTGCGGATTGGGTGCTGGAACCCCCTGTAAGGCCCATTGTAGATCACAATGTGACTTTATAAAAAAATCATTATTAGTACCGCAAATTATGTTTCTATAGCTAAGTCATAAAGATTAATGATTGAAACCGTTGAAAGTTTTAATTATAGTTTTTTTTTTTGCTTGTTTATTGGTTAAATAATTTTACTTCGTTAGTTTGACTTGACGAACTTGGACCACTCTATAAAAGGGGTGTTACAAATGTCCAACAAATTGCGCAATTTTTCCTATTAAGCAGTGGTAGGTCTAAAATAAAAAAAAAAAGTTGTCGCAATAGGTCCGTAGAGGCAATAAGCCCAGAGCTTCTCGCAATTAAATGTTTGTGTCAGTATTTTATGTTGATTAGAAGTGAGATTTTTTTATATGGGGCACAAACTACTAGACCGTTAGCTTCCGTGCCTAGCAAATTCCATCCGGAAATGAAATTTTTTTAAAAGTATTTACTGTTAGTTAGGTTCCTGTCTATTCTTCAATAGGAAGATACTACTTTTTTTAACGATAAACACCATAAACAAACTTGTTTTGATATTAAATGTCGACTGGCTGACATAAAGATTGCGCAATTTGCTGGGGTTTTAATTTCATTCTATTATACAGTCAGAGTCAAAAGTGAAAGCATTCTAACAAAAGGTGCATTAAGCCATTTTTTGTATCTTGCTGTAGTCGGTGACAAAATACACCCACAATACCTTGTTATGTAACAAAAAGATAAGTTCGCAAATACAGGTTTGGTCTTGTTTATGTTGCTCGTATTTAGGCGCATGATTTTCAAATACAAAGCCAACGATTATTTGTCTACAAAAATGTGTGCGCCTAGTTACAAGCAATATAAATTTTCCAACACTTCGGTGCGAGCATTATTCGCCCATTTATAAAACGAGGGCACAGGTATTACATAGTTGATCAAGTCTTACGTCATTTGAAGCGTAAAGAAATATAGATAGATACATAGACATTTTTTATAATATTTACTGTATTTCTATTCAAATGAAAATATATTAAAAAATCAATGACGATGTTTTCACTTTTAAAACTGGCTGTGAGCATACTTATATACATGAAGAATAATATAATATTAGATCGTGCAGTTCCATGAATATGTATGTGTAATAAATTACAAACAAAATTGGTCTAATCGGCCATTAAAACAAGACGAGTACCTTAATTGAAATTAATCTTATATTCTATTATTCTTCCTTTCAAATTGACAGATGCATATTCTTAAAAAAAAAGTCATTTCTTATCAATGTAGCAAGTATATGAGAGGTTTTTAATAATAGGAAATCTATAACAATTTCACAATATTAAAAAAAAGGTTACACCATAATACATACAACAAATAACACAACAATAGTCAAAATTTAACAGTGTATAAAACATTATCACAAAGCATTTCAAACATGTTACCAATTTACTTTCGACGTAGTGTATCAGCCAGCACACGTAATATAATAAAGATTGGCCTAATCGCCTATGCAAATGCAACCCATGATAAACAAAATATATTCTGTATGTAATCTCCAAGGTAGGGAATGTTTTTTTTTTTAAATAGAGCCGGACAAAGTGAAGAACAGTCTCATGCTCCTCGTCCATATAGTTTATGGAAAAATCGGCTTGTTTTGTTCCATGCTAGTCTTTGAGACAGTGCGCAGTGATGACACCCATTCCAACGCAAACATGCAGTATAAATCTCTCTACAAGTTAAAATAGGAACAAATTCGCCAAAAGTATACAGACTTCTTTCTATTTTTCCTAATACATCATGTAAAACAGTTTCTACAGATATAGCCTTCATGTACATATTAAGTATTATTCATGCTACGACCTAATTAAAAAAAAAAAAAAACATTTTTGCATTTGTTCTTGATATGAATCTCCATGGGTTTTAAGGAGAAAAGATGACAGGCTGATTATTCTCTAATAGTTTGCTGGTGTATGGCCCTTTAGATAGAAAAATCACTTTTACTTTCCTATAGCAAATTGATAATGTTATGTACCTACTCTGAATTTGAATTAGTCTAAGAATGTACATAACCTTTTGAATCGCTTTCCTCGGTGCTTTTTTATAGGCATTAACCGTGATTCTTCATTGTAATATCTGATTGATTGGTGGCTCTGGCTAACTATTAATATAAAATAAGAAAAATAGTTTATCAATCCCACCCTGTGGGGATCACACATATTTTCTAGTTTTGACCATCTGTAGGGTAAGTTTAACAACCAGTTAGGTGCATTATTATGAACGTGATGTCATATTCTCGAGAGTTAATAGTGTTTTCTATGGCCTTCATTAAGTGCGTGTTAAAAAAACAATAAACATGACGTGTGGTTAAAAGTTACAAATGAAGAAGTAGAATAGTGAACAAATCATTTCCGACTCAAGTGAGCAAACAAAACAAAATTACAGCCCTCAGAATATACTTGCTACATTAATACTTAAAATAGGAATGTAGGTACATAAATACTCGAAGGATGATTACATTAGAATGACAGTTTAATTACGATGGAAATTTACCTGATTGACCCCATTAGCTAACACTTTTTTGTAAATTTTGAACAGATTCCCTGTAAATTCATCTACTTTAATGGTTTCAGCCAGAGTTGTAGTTAGGAAGTCATCATCTTGGGCTACAAAATGCATCAGTTCGTTGAGAATAACTTGCAAGTCGACAGCTTTTTCAAATTCTTTTCGTGGAAATGATGACGGGGTCAATATGAATGGAGCAAACTGAAAGAATTCAAATGGTCGCCTTAATGAAATAAGGAATTTACATTGCATCAAATTTATTCTTACGTTTAGTGCATCGGGACTAAAGTCCGTCTTGGAGCGCATTGCTGCTCCATGCATTAGAGCCCAATCCTTTGCTTTGGGAACAACATCCAATAGAACTTTATCTTCAATTGGGAAGGAAATACACGATTCAAGCGTTGGTAGCGACATGATTGATGATTCAATTAAACAAAAAAAAACTATTTCACAACGAAAGGGTGGTTGTAGAAGCAGAAGCAGCAAGCAAGGCAACACCACCTACTGACTGCTAATGACTTATGAAATTATTTTAGTGACAAAACGGTTCTGATTTGCTTATCATTGGGTTTAATTACTATTGTTTAATGTATATATCTCTGGTGTGACTACGATTTTGATAAGCAAATATTTGATTTGAGTTCGTTTCGTAGGAAAAGGGAATAGGCCACAGATGCGAGATTTTTGACGTTTGTGCTGATAGCAAGTGACATTAGTTCAGAGATGGTGCAGAGGGTTGGGGAAACTCTAGATGTAAACAACTCCAACTTACCCAGATTCTATAGCGAGTTGAATTATGTCGTTTTGATTTTTGAACTGTCAATAGATCACCTTATTTTATTTCGATGCATTAATTTTAACAGCGAACGAGTATTACGCATTGTGACTGAATTTGTTTTTGTTTTGCATTCAAAATCGGCATAATTCAGTAATGTTTTACTTTTACGTGATCTGGCTCCAGAAAATATTAACTAATATAAGCGATATTCGGCTGAAGCAGTAATAATGACAAGACCTACCTTCTATATTCAGTGTGTTTCTTAAACATTCGGCAAAACATCCTGTTGAGCATTTAAGTATCCTCTATGCTGGACTTACATTACCACGCCACTCAATTTTGCATGACTTTAGAGTGAAATATTCGTTTTCTATAGTCAAGGGTAATGATCTGTAAGAGTGAGACCACAATCTCCATAAACAAATTATGGCGACCTAAATTCAACTGTTAGGCTTGTGGGCTTACTCTTACACATCATTAGTCTGGACTGTGGAAAAACGGATCTCTCTCTCTCTCTCTCTGAAGTCATGCAAAACTGCGTGGCGTGGTATGTTAAATTCGGGTGAACACACGTGATGATCTTCGTCCTGGGTCGCTATGGCGAATGAATTGCGAATCACTTGATTTCCTGGGAACGTACATAGAAATTGATTGCCCATTCTTATCATTGGATTTCAGTATAAAGTTAGGTACGCAGCTCAAGCGAAACTCTCCAAATTGTCTCTCCGAACAAGTTAGCTAAATGTGTGAGAGCCTTTTGTAGAGTTAACTATTCCTATCTACCTACATCTTATATATAAACCGCCCGACAGCATCTAGTGCATCATGTACATCGCCCGTAAGAAAACCACCAAATGTCACTGAATGAAAGGGACGCCACATAAAATGTACATATTTGAAAAAAAAGTTGGTTGCGCCAGTTGAAATTGAAAGGAAACATTTGATTTATTTTTTTTTAAATTTGAAATAAAAGTTGATTTGGTTTTAGTTTGAAAACGTTGTAATACACAATGAATTTACCAGAAGATGAGTGTGCTGTTAAAATAGCTGTTCGAGAGCGCCCGCTTCGAGAAATATTCCAAAACAATGAAGTCACAAGTGTCGTCGATTACCATTCATCGAATTCAAATGTAAAATCTTGAAATTGCAGCTATAATCTCAAATGTGTAATTGCTTCCAAATTATTGTTATCTAGATTCTTATTGTGGACGAGCGCCCGTTTGTTTTTGATCATGTCTTGTCGCCAAGTGTGTCTCAAAAGAATCTCTTTGATTTGCTTGTTATGCCGCTGGTCGGAAAATTACGAACAGGATTCAATTGTACAGCACTCGCGTACGGTCAAACAGGGACGGGCAAATCGTTTACAATGGGATTAAATCCAGAGGTAAGCCCTTATCAAAATATGGAGTTAATTTGTGTCTTACATTACATCTTAATTATGTTAGAGTTTTGATGGTGAAAATGTGGGAATAATACCACGTTGTATACAAGAAATTCTCAACTACAAAACAGAAAATGACAATGAAGACTTGACGCAAAATATATCAGCGTCATTTATAGAAATTTACAGTGAAAAGGTGTACGACTTGCTTGGTGATAGTCCTGCGGAGCCCATTGTTGCAAGAGGTATGTAGGTAGATTGTTTTTATATATTATTTCTTTTATACTATGTAGTGATATGGTTCAGTTTTACACAGATCAATTCGTAAAATAATTTTATGCCTAAACTTTCTTGTATTTCTTGAGTTTAGGCTGTCAGTGTCAACAGTAAATTTTCAGATAGTCTTTTTTTTTTTTAAATTATATTTATCATAGCTTATCTTATTTTGATCTTATTTCCTCTAAAGCGGCTAAACAATTGTTTAAATTAGAAAGAACAAATAAAAAAAAAATCCGCTCGCTGCGGACAGGATTCGAACCTGTGCGGGTAGAACCCAATGGATTTCAAGTCCATCTCCTTAACCACTCGGACACCGCAGCTCATGCCGTTTGTTTGTCTAATCACGGGTACTTTCCATTGAAGGTTAAGTTCATTTTTGTACATAACATTTATGTAATAAATAAATTCAACAGTAACGACTTTGCACAGCAAGTGTAACGCTCCCTCGCTGAAGCAATGAACAGGTGCAACTATTAAAATGTTTGTAGCATTCCTTTCCATTGCTAATTTCTTTCCCCTCCACATTTCAAATTATGTATGATGTACATAATTATGTAGCAAATAGGTATATCGGCAATAAAAGTTATCTTCGGGTGTGAGCGAATTTCGCTAAAAATTAAAATCGATTGTACCAACAACATATTTGTTTCATTTATTACTTTTTTGCCTTTAACAATATAATTTTATATACAAATGCATTTCAGGGTACAAATTTACTGGTGGCACTAAAAAACCAATTGCCAATATCCTCGACGGGTATGCTTTGCTCAACCAAGGCACCAAAAACCGCCATGTGCGTCCGACAAAACTTAACGCTCAAAGCTCACGATCACACGCGATATTTACTATTTACGTTCGAAGCGAAAAATCCAACAAAATCACACAATCCTGCTTGAATTTGGTAGATTTGGCCGGCTCCGAGGGCGTTCGTCGCACTGGACATCAAGGTGTAGCACTATCCGAAGGAGTACACATAAATCAGGGCCTGCTGTCGATTGGAAAGGTCTTACAGGCTATAACACACGGGTACAAAGTGATCCCATATCGTGATAGTGTTTTGAGCTCAGTGCTTCAAGGTAGGTCGTACATTGTAAATCGCTTTTAAAAATAATTAAATAGTAGTTATTTGTCCTCTATTGCAGACTCTTTGAACCCCAACTCTTATTTCACGCTACTGGCTTGCATCAGTCCACATCGAGAGGATTTAAGTGAAACCCTATCAACGCTGAGATTTGCTCAAAGTGCCAAAAATTTGAAACATAATCCACAAATAAATTCCAAGCTAATGGAGCTCAAGGTACGTATTTCAAAACACAGCATTTTTCTTTTTCATTTTTCGCCTTCATTCTGAAACTCGTCTCAGTATTGAACTTCTGATCCGCGTGCGAATGAAGGCAAATAACGTGTCGTTGTTAGTTGGAATAGACAATCTTTTTTTTTTTAATTGTTCGTCGATAGCTGTACATGAGAATATGTACATACATAGATTTGAATCCGAGCGAGCGAGTCTGAAAGTAAATATAGTTGTTCAATATTTGTATTAATAGAGAGATACAATTTTTCGTCGTTGTGGCATTCGTATTAGTTGTGTGACAGAAGATAAAACAAAAGTGGTTAAAATGTGTTTAAAGGGTAACGAATAACGAGGGCAACACAAGCTACATCCAACGTTGACGAACGTCAGAACGCCGCAAGGAGTGACGTGGAGTGCTAACATTTATTGTGTAGACGTAATGATTTTGGTACCCCACCTTTCAGCGTAATACCATCTAAATCAGTGGAAGATTACCACGTATATCTTGGGAAGATAACGGGTTCCACTACTCTGGCGATAATAGAAAATGCATACTGTACTGCCCTATGTTAGACAAACCACTCATGCAAATTATAGTTGAACTCCGACACAGCTTGACTCACCTGACCAATTCAGAATCCAAAAACATGCATTTTATCCATCGAGCGTTAGATCAATTATGAGGCAAATGCATTAAATGGCCTGCGTGTTTAATTATTATTTGTACCTTTTTTTTCTAGAACAATACTAAAACACCCTTCAAGACTAATCTACTGAAGTCGAAACGTAGTTTGGCTACTCCGACGCCGTACAAAAGGCCTTTCTCTTTGGTTAACGCCAAACAGAGTGTTGGTCCGAAAAACCCCGCATACCATGGCAATACTTTTTGCACACCAAACAAGAAAAGGAAAACTGAAAATTTGAAGTTTAACCATACGAATGTTGGCCTCACGCCAAAAGAAAAACAAAAGTTGGTCTTAATATCTCCCAATGTTGGTGTTGTAGCATATTTAACTGTTTTTGTTTTTTTTAATTATTAGAATTGGTTCTGTACAAATGCCGATTTCCAAAGTTGTCCCATTCTCATATGAGCCATCTACACGAGAATCGCTTCTCCATCGATCCAATGATATCTCGCTGGAGTCTAGTACATCGCTACTCAGTCTGAATATATCCTCTTCGACAGCAATTGATACCCAACCTCCTTCCAAGCCAAGGTATGTTGTTAAAGGTTTTCCAAATAAAACCATTCATTCAAACAAGTCTTCCTCTTAGCAGCACTTTCAGTCCGATTGTACGCAAATGTATGGTGAAAATGGAGAACACAATAAGGTCAAGCATTCGCAACATGCTTCTCGAATCCCTGAAGGGCAGTCAGATTATACAGGAAACTCCACAGACACAACTCGTTTCATCATCATTGAGTTTGACTGAACAGAAAATACGCAGTATAGTCCGCCAGGAGCTTTTATGTTGTACCAAAGAAAAAGAATTCGAAGTCGCCCGAAATATCGACACCGGTGCAAGGTGCGAGTTGGTAAGTTTTGTTAAAGTGTTAGATTATTGCAGTTGCATCCCAAAACTGAAATTCATTCACAGTTCCGTGAAAGTAGTCCGATTTTTAAAATTCCCGAAATTCCCGTACCACTTGAAAATCTGCCAATCAACTCTACACCAAATGCTAGCTTTTTAAAAGTTGATGAGACTGCGCTATCGGCGAAACCCCTACGGCGATCTCGAAGAGTGTCATTGAGGAAAAGCTCGGCGAGTACTAATGTTTCTGTGTTGATGCCATGCCGTAGAAGTGCACGACTTTCTTCGATGAGCGTTATGAAATGTGTTCGGCGTCGTAGTGGAAGTCTCATAGCTCACCAGGAGAAACCACAGGAGGAAGACGTTCAAGAGGAGAAAGTTCCAACACATAAAGCTAAACCGACCAGAACAAAAAAGGCATCAAATGCTTTAGTTAATAATTCAATTATAGCTGGTTACTTTAAGGATGACGACGAGAAAACGACTACGAATACGAAAAGTGCTCTGGCGAAGCACCAAAAAGCGATTCTCCAAATGCTCAATAGTGCTTCCATGAAGGAGTTACAGTATTTACCTCAAATTGGTTTAAAGACTGCTTTTCAGATAGTAACGCAGAGGTACCTAAAGACTTGTTTTTCACTTTGTTTATCTGACTAATTTGCTGTTTTTATTTTAAAGAACACTGCATGGGAAATTTAAAAGCTTTACTCAGGTTGGCAAGCTTCCGATTTGGAGGGGCAAAGGATGGGAACGCTTTAAGACGGTAAATTTGCGCAAATGAATATGCGATGCATAGTTTTATCATTATTTATATACTTACAGGCGAACAACATAAGTTGATGATGAAGTGACCCATTCACCGTCAATTTCAATTCAAAGCAATATCATTGTTTATTTAATTTGCTCACAATCTACAGTTAAGTCCATTTATGTATGTAATGTATCTATGTTTTAAATTTAGAAATAAAAAAAAAAAGATTGTTATGAATTGAGGAGTTTTTATTTCATCGCGAAAGTAAGATGGAATTGGGAAACAAAACAACAAGTTGGCAAGCTAATAATATTGATTTGGTTGGTTGAGCCTATGCTCTATGGTCGTTATTTTAAGTCGGGCAGTGGATTTTCGTCTTTCTAAACGCGTGTTTATGTAAGTGTTATGTATTGTATTTTATCAACAGCCATACCTGGAAATAGTGCACTAGTTTGATAATGCATTATTCAATGCACTAGAAAAATCAAATCCAGTGCTAATGAAAGTTCGATTGCACTAGCACTGAAAATGTCAATGCTAATGAAAGTTCGTTTGCACTAGTAGTGAAAATTTTAATGCTAATGAAAGTTCGTTTGCACTAGCAGTGAAAATTTCAATGCTACTGAAGTGTGAAACTTCCATTAGTTTAGTGCTACTTAAATTTCAGTTGCATTACCCATTGAATCTGTTATTAGACGATATGTTGAATCAGCATTCGTATGCTGACTACCATAATATGCTAACAAATTTAGGCATATATGCATATGTTCATCTGGCTTATGATTCCCTATTACACGATATGTTGAATTCGGTATGCTGACAAGTTTTAAGGCTCGTATATGCTGATAAATTAACAGAACGGGATTTTAGCATACGGTCTCGTTGTATTTATCGATTTTCTGCGATTCTGAAATGTGAAATGTAGTGTTCAACTTACAACAAAACGAAAAGACAACAGAATCAGAGTTGGGCACTGACTCATATATGGTTTTGGGCATGAACTGTAAAGGGGGGCGTCGGTCGGGGGTGCTTGTTATGCCCTTACATTTGTAACGCCAAGAAGGAGACACCGCAGACACCATAAAGTATATATATTCTGAATCAGGATCAAATTCTGAATTGATTTGGCTATGTCTATCTGTCTGTTGAAAGCATGATAGCGTCCAAACGAATCGACCTATTCGAATGCCATTTTGTGGGAGGACTTGTTTTTACGTTGGTCTGGTTAGTTTTGAAAATTAGGTATATCGGAAGAGTAGTTATGGTACCTCCCATACAAAACCAATATTAGAACCATGTGTTGTGGACGTACTCACAAGCCTCACATTTTGCATGACTTGTATGCGTGGAGGGTATCAAAGCATCGGTCAGGACGATGATAACACTTTTGCTTGTTTTCTCGACGACAGGAAGAACAAAAAAGAAACGTATGCATTTTTTTAATTGAAGAAAATGATATCAGCAATTTCATGTATAGTTTTTCGACGATTTTTATTATTTTTACGATGTCTTCGTGCGACCAATGTCCCTTCGACTTAGCTCTTCTTTGCTTGTGTCTTTTTTTATACCCTCCACAGGAAGGTATATTCACTTTGCCATTACGTTTGTAACGCCAAGATGGATTCACCGGAGACCATATATATATATTCTGAATCAGGATCACATTCTGAATCGATTTAGCCATGTCCGTCTGTCTGTCTGTCTGTCTGTCTGTCCGTCTGTCTGTCTGTCTGTTGAAAGCACGATAGCGTCCAAAGGAATTGACATAGGTGAATGAAATTTTGTGACACGACTTCTTTTTACCGTCGCCAGGTTGGTATTGAAAATTGTCTATGTCGGTAAAGTAGTTCTGCTACCTACCCTTCAAAACTAATATTAGACACATGCTAACTCGCATGGCAAACATTTTGCATGACTTTTATGCAGTGGAGGGTATCAAAGCATCGACCAGGCCGATGATAACACTTTTACTTGTTTTTCTTTTTTTTTGCCAGAATCGGACTCCTGCGTATCATCAGGATGCCTTGGATCGCTATTATTCTTATCGTCATCCTCGATAATAAGCGAACAGATTAACTCAGCCATTTTTCTTTTAACATCAAAAATCAAGACAATATAAACACAAAACCACAAAAAGCAAAAACATTCAAAATTTATCGAAACTTCAATAATATCAAAACTGTATGTAGGTGCTAAAAAATGTGGCGTATGCTGATGAGCCTTCTTTATCATACGAGTCAGCATACGCTGAAAATTTGTCCGTGAATGTGAGCATACGGTCCCAAAAGGGGTATTACAATACATGCTAACTAGCCAACAAATTTGCCTACAAACACCTTTCAGCATACATATAATAACAGAAATTTGGCTATTACACGATATGTTGCGATTGGGCCACAATTTTCAGCATACGTATGCTGATTCAACATAGTCTAATACCAAACGAACTTTCGGTAGCATTGAAATTTTCACTGCTAGTGCAAACGAACTTTCATTAGCATTGAAATTTTGAATGGTAGTGCAAACGAACTTTCAGTAGCATTGAAATTTTGAATCAATGCTGGTGCTTAAGTGCCCAGGTCTGCCAACAGCCAATGGAGATAAATTCGTATGCCACAACTTGTTTGTGCTTCTGTAATTTGTACCTTTTTTGTGCTTTTATTAATTTTTTTTTTTAATTTTAGCTATCGATGGCGCATAAGTTAAGTTGTAGTCGCAATTAAATAAAAACAATCGTTATACCTATTTTAATTATAAATTCTTTCAGTGATGATCGGGGGTTATATGCGTCAGCTAATTAAACTATAACCTTCACAGCACAAACAAACTCATACAAAAAAAAAAACGATAAGAACTTTACCAATTTATAACACAGTAATATGTATACAAACGAATAGAGCACAAATTGTTGTGCACTTTAAATAGCTCCAAGTTCTATAAGATCGACAATAACATCACGAATTCTAGAGCTGCATTTCTTCGCATTATCGACTGCTTCCTTGGCCATTTCAGTATCTCCCGATTCAAGTCTTGCGCTTACCTCGTCCAGGTCAGGGGCGTCCTCTGCCTTTGTGGTAATTGTAGGTAAGATCATAAGACCCATTATCATTCCAAAAGCACTGAATTTTTTCAGTTGGTCGTCAAGAGCGGATCGTGGGAATAAAACCTCTGGATCCGAACCAAGCCTGAAACAGTAATATTATTATTAGCAGAACGAGTCGATTCATAGGCTCTTTGAGGATATAAGATGAACATCAGTGGGTTGTCTGATGTGGAAGACACCCGCATGGGTCAAGTATGCAAGGTATGTCGACATTTCGCTGGCAGCACAACTATTTACATGCCACTAAAAAATATCAGTGACATCATAGTCAAGTCAATTAAATATCAGCTGCCAAACATGCCTTGAAATCTTGTACCATCCATAGGTGACACCAAACATTCGATGGAAAACAACTTACCTTCGCAAGAATGAAGCCAATTCTGAATGATATTCATCTATTATGTCCATAAAGTGTTCGTCGCGCAAAGGCTTTGTAGTAGATGTAACCAAGAAATACATTACATCACAAATTGGCGATGCAAATCTAGCGATTTGCCAATCAATTAGCCTAGCGTCTACTGGTTTACCATTCTGCAATAGTTGCAATATGTAATAGTTTTTAAAAATGGGTAAAATCACTCAGTATATACTTACTTCATATTTAAATAGAATATTATTATTCCAACAGTCGCCATGACACAGGACGGCATAGTTTCCTGCTGTAGAGCCAGTAACTAACTTTGTCATAAGATCGAAAATATCCTCTTTGGTAAGCAGTGCCTTGACACGCTCAAGGTATTCTTCGTCACCTTTGTTCGAGAGGGCATTGTAGGCAATGTCATTCAGACAATTCATGTATTTTACTAATTGATCACTCTCTCTTCTTTTAATGAAAACTTCGTCTATTTCTGTGAATTTAGCAAATCTCTCGGGCCATTGATCTTTTAATGCGAAAGACAGAGCATGAAGTTTCGCCAAAGCTTTTATTACAACTTTGACAAGGTCGAAAGATGCACTTTCAAAACGACTATGCATGACAAAGCCCTTTAGGCTTAGATCTTCCATAAAGACGGCCTCTTCCAAGTCATTTGTAAGATTTTTGTAACAACTGGCTACTTCTTTGAATCCATTCTCTTCGGGAATGATTCCTTTGCTTTCTTGGAACTCAACAAGGAGTGGTAGATACTGCAATATATGAGCTGGTTAGATATTTATTTGAATTGGTTAAAATGAAAGATCTTGCCTCGTCATACATCAGCGACTCTCGCAAAAAACAAGGCCTGGCGAAAAATTGTTGACGCCTGACGAGGTTATCTGGGGGAACTTTGATGAACACTCCTAGTTTCTTTGGCTCAGATGTGTCGTCTTGGTCATCATCCTTGTAGAGAGCACTTACGCGGTGAACAATGCCAATATAGTTGTCCCCCTTCGCTGAACCCATTTCTATGCTCAGAGTGTAGTTCTTTGAGGGAATGTTATTCTCGATGATTTCTAACAAAGCTGATCGAACCGCTTCGTTAGGTAATACTTTTAGAATAGCCTCATTGGTGGCCATTTTTGAGCCTTAAATTGAACTAAAAATATGCTGTTCATGAATAAGTTTTAAAATGATGGATTGTATATGTATATTAACTTTAAGGCAGTAAGTTGTTAGTTACAAATCGTTAGATGTCAATTTTAAAAGTTCATTAATAGGTAGTCCTAACCAATGCCTTAGACATCAGTTAGGGACAAGTTCCTTATTGGCGTCTGTCTATTAATACGACTTATGTAGTCGTATTATTACACATTTACTCACATTTGGATAATTTTCTACAATAGCATTGAATACTCAAAAGAAAATATAAAATGTCTTTAATTAAGCTCAATTATATAGCTCAATGACTAGTTGAGATCAATTATTAGATATGGATTGCACGTTACCGACGCACTAAACTAATTAAACACGAAGTCAGCATTTTAATTTAATTGTAAAAATTTTTTATTGCTCTTATCTTGATTACTTAATGGACACATTGTTGTTCAAAAGTCACTTTACTGTTAATGTATTTAAATAATATGACTTATTTTTAGCTGGCAATATTTTTGAAATTCGCTGAATTGTATTTGTATTCCCCGAATTAATAAATAAATTGTTAAGGCCTCAGTTATAGCTATCAGTAAAATGCATCCGCGTAAAAACACGAAACAGAACAAAACTGAAATATTTAACCATAGAATATCATAGGAATTCAGTGGAATACTTCATGAAACTGGTTGAGAAGTTGAACAGAAAAAGTTTTTCGTACGGAAAAATAAAGAAATTCTTTTTTTAAAAAATTTAGTTTTATAATTCAACAGCAACTATTTAAGACCAAGATTGAGTTCAACGATTAAGTTTAAGTGCTCCAAAAAAGTGAAACAATTTTCTTACGGATGCATTTTACTGATAGCTATAACTGCAGCCTAAGCTAGCAGACGTCGGATACTTAGTATGCAACAATTTGACGTAACTAGTGTGTATCCGGTCGATAACTTTATCACAGTCTTTATTAATACGAGGATATGTAATGACTTCCCACTTCTAAAGAAGATAACTCGATTCTGTACCATTGCGCCATTAATTTTATTTGTGAAATGAAAATATAAAAAGCTGCTTATGGACGAACTAGAGCTTCACTTTACTTCACTTATTAGAATTTTTGGATTGTTGAGTTATTTTTGAGCACTACTGTATTTAAGGAATTCGCATGGGAGATAATACCCCACACCTTACTCAGATAAAGAAATTAATACAAAAAGATAATAAAGAAAATAAAAGATATTATGAAAGAAATGAACACTTATGGGACAAAGATTAATATAGTGTCAATTCGTCACAGGTACAAATGAATAACAACAACAAATTAGTATTTGTTCTTTAGAAACTGGAGCAATTTAAGTTTCTACTTCGTATATATCTCTTGAAGTAGGTAAGCATCTCAGCATGCATAATGAAACAAATTCCCTAAGTTACTTTTTTATAAAAGTTTATATTTTTGTAGATAATAAAAACAATAAATAACTTAGGGCCAGTTTCAAAGGTTCCGGATAAAGTTTTGGATAGTTAGCTCTAAAGGACCATTCACATGAGAGCGAACGAACGAATTGATGAATCGCTCCCATGTGAATGGTCCTTTACTAAAAGTTTTTTGGTAGTTCTTAGTTCGTTGTTCATCGAACCGTCGACGGCATACCCTGTTAAATCATTACAACTTAAGACTTCACACCAAAAGACGCAACGGCAAGGTGATCGCCCCTTCGTAGTGGGAAGGTTTAGGAGAAAAGTGAATAAAATGTCCACATTAAAGTCGAGTTTTCGGTCGTTTTGGTAAGATTCTAAAATCTTCATGGTCGAGTGTAATTTGACCTTGGGCGAAATACTCTGTTCCTACGGGTCAATCTACGCTCGTCAACAAAAAAAAATGCTCTTAAACTATATTTTCCCCAGTCACTTCAAATAAATATCTTCCGGATAAAGGTTTTAGCAGCCACTTGAACCGGCTGACACTCTATCCGAGACTATATCTGTCAGATATCCGAAACCTCTGAAACCAAAAGATAAAGTTTAGCTGACAGATAGTTCCGAATAGTCTATCCGAGACTTTATCAGCTTGTCTTGAAACTGGCCCTTAAACTTGTACATTTCTATAAAAAAAATTACCCCTATTCCCATTGGCGTTTGTTGTAAACGCCTAATATTTCATTTCGGTTTTAAGACAGTGTTTGTATCTTTTTTGAGACAAACGATTTGAAATTACAGTGAACACATAGAAAAAGAAGCAAAATCGTTAACGAAAGTTCGAAAAAAATATCGTTTTTACAACGACTCAAGACATGAGTCCTATACGATAAACGCCAACGTCTTTTTGTCTTAAAGCAATGATGCTTGGAAACAAATTCAGGGTAGCTATTCACTTAATCAGATAAATTTATGCAGCTCGTAAATGTATAAATTTCTGAGGTGCTTTAAGTGAACAGCCCTCGGAAATGTCATTGCGTAAATCGCGTAAATCGACTGTAAATCTGGAATTAAACAAACAATTCATTTGACTGTCTGTCAAAGTTTGACATTCGTCGTGGAAAATGATGAGGTCTGCATAAACTATTGCCCATATAAAATCTGACAGTTAATCTACGAGGTGGTAAATTTCTGCAGTTTACGCAGTTTATGAGGCTTTTACGCGTTTAAGTGAATACCCTTATTGTTTATAAATAAAGTTTTCTTCCATAATGCTTATAAATACGACTGCAGTTGCATCACTGTTCCATCACTTGAAAATGTCCGAAAAACATCTACGCATACACTTGTAGTGAGGAGCTCCTCTTTTCACTTTTCAGTCGTTCAGTTGCGGCATAACATTGCAGCGCAGGTCCCTTCAATTCGTTTTAGTGTAGAAGAACTTATTCATACATGTGTGTGTAAATGCTTAGGTAAGTTCACTTATTTTCTTCTTTCCACTTTTTTTTCACTTTTACAATTTTACACTTTATGTAGTTGCTACCTTATATTTACATTAAATTGAGACAGTTTGATTATAGGGAGATTTTAAAATGTTTTGGCGCAAATGGTGTGTAAACTGCTGCTGTCAATTGAATGCGAGCAATGCAACAATCAAAACATACTCGACACTATGATATGTTTTTTTTTTTTGATAAGTATACGTTGAATTTAATTGACTCTGATTTTACAATATTATAGAATGGTTGTCATATTTTTTTTTAAAAGACTAACCAAGTTACATCAAAAATGCAATCTTGATATTTTTAAGCTTACTTTTTCAAATATTAGTATTCAATCAATACAATTTTCAAAAGCAAACACTTGCAACAAATTTAAGAACACAATCCGCCTTTGAGCGCTCAAACTTCTTCACTATGGTAGCCCAAATAAACAACTGTTATAATAATGTACGAATGTGTATTAAAACATCATCGATAACAAATTTTTCTTATCAAAAAACTTAAATAGAAATAGAAATTTATAATCGGTTTCGGTATAGAACTGATTGTTTATTTCCATATCCATAATTGTAACACAAAGCGGCTACACAGCTGAAAACAATTCACTTATTCATTCAAAAAAAATTCATTATTACTAGTTGTTCCGAAATAGTTATAGATTTATGGTATTTCTGTATACAATTATAGTCCAAACAATTAAATAATACAGTGGGTGTATATATTAGGTACCTACTAACGCCAGCATAACAATGAATTGCAAAATTATGAATAGATAAAACGAGTTAAAAATATGACGCGTGACGTCTTTATCTTTATTTCGAGATAGATACGCGTGACTACACCAATAAAGTAATGGACGCAAACTCTAAACGCCCTGTGATATTACATATTATCATGAAAACAAGCAATTCATAAAAAACTAACTGTAAGTGAACGTCTTATGAGGATTTGCATCAACACGAAACTAGATCAGCCTGATACGTTTACGCAAAAAATGTATGGGAATTATAAGCGAACAATAGAAATCAATAACAATTCTTTCCTAGGAGGCCATAAATGTCTACAGCTCACAAACATCTACATCAGCTACACTATGAGTATCTCTTCGTAGATTGTGTTTATCCGTATGGGTTTAGATTGAGTTTTTATTTTTGGGACCAATAGAAGGGACCTACAATTTATTTCTTTTAAATAAAAGACAGTTGTGTTGGATTTTTGTTGGACTTACAAAATGATATTTTATTTTTTATAACCAGTGTTGTGGCAATTCCCAAATTTAATTTAAATAAAAATTGTACAACGATGTCCTAATTTTAGGTAAGGTATACGGATTGGTTAAACAGGATGAACCCTACTGTAACGCACTAAAGTCCTTGTGGACCCATTGCAATGCCCTTTTATAGAGGTTGGTTTTAGAGATGGTTAACTTAGCTAAACCTGTAACGATCAGAAAGTGAGAGATCAGAAAGTTCTTGCAATTCATGGAAGTAATAACTTCCAATTGTTCTGTTTTTCAAGTGACAGAGACTCGGAAAGTGTCAGAGGAAGCGAGGTGTGTCCTCATGGACCTCTTCGTCTCCGCAGCGTTTATACATATATCGTTATCTTTGAGATTTTGTTTCATTGTGTATTATTTCTTAGGAAGTTATGGCCCGTTAGAGTCCCTACCAACTTAGACAGTGATGACCTGTCAAACCGTAGAAGTTCATGGTCATATTCTGGCCAAAGCTTCTTTGATACTTCACAGGTAGTTATAGTTCTTTTCACCTGTTGTTGGTTTTTATACGAATCTTATTCTTCACTCGTTCTCTAAGATTACAGTGTGGTGGCTTGATCGACTATAGTGCTCGTCAGTCCTCTCATTTCCGGCTTTGTCACTGTGTCCAGGGACCCAGCAGTATGCTCCGAGAATATACGTCACTCGGAAAAGAACAGAAGAAAGGTCTATCAAATTTCAGATGGGAAGCTATGTAGTCATTGACAACTTTCCCAAAGTATTTCCCTATAGAATCTGTGCGTGGTCAAAATTTAAGTATTTTTTGCGAGAAGCTAGGCCTAGGGTGTCTAACCGCCTGTTGCGCCACCTATTTTTTTTTTTTTACCAGCGACTTAACTAACGTCTTTACAAAAGTGCATGATAGGTCAATTGGCTGGCCGCCCATTTAGTGATGTGAAGGTGATAGCCGACAAGTGACAACGTCGTAAATTTTACCATTTGTTTACGACACACGTTTCATGAACGCCTGCTTAGCTGCTTGCGAAAATGATGGTAAACCAATCAGCTGTTTCACATGAGAGGGAACGAACGGATTTTCGAACAAACCACTTTTGATGCAATTATAAAGAGAAAATTGCACATTTTACTATTCCAAGTGTAGTATAATTAGTAAGTCCATCAAATTGTATTAAGAAAATATGTTTTGAAAGGGTTTAAATAACGAAATTTCCAATTCCAATCTATTTGCCGCGAACGAAAACTCGCTTTGTTTGGAATTGGAAATTTCGTCATTTAACCTCTTTTAAAACTTGTTTTCTTAATACAATTTGATTGATTAATTTATTATAGCAAAATGTGCAATTTCTATCAAAAGTATTATAAATGCACGCAAAGTATTTTTTTTCTGATTTCACGCCTTTGTTTCAAGTGTGAAATGTCACAATGACGTCGCCGTAAGCTTACCATCTTGATTTTCTACTGTCATTTTATGACAGTTAATTTACCACGTCGAAAACGTACCAAGTTTACTACGTTTACGACGTTGCATGAATACCCCTAATATGATAACGATAAGGGTATTCACTTATGTCGATTTACATTGGGCAAGAAAATGCACTTTTTTCAGATTCAGAGCAGTTTTTCTGCTCTAGAAATCTGTCTGTCAAATTAATTTTTCATTGGGCCAAAAAAAAAAAAACACTTTTTTTAAGATTCAGATCACTCCATAGCATCTCATCCTTGGTCGACCTAGAGGACGCCTACCTGATGGTACGGATTCCGTAGCACGTCGTGGAATCCTGGTCGTCGACAGGCGTTTAACATGACCAGACCACCGAAGCATGGATTGCTCCGTCCGGAGCTCGACATTGAGTTCCTCACGTAGTCTGGTATTTCTGATGCGATCTCTACGGGTCACACCAGCAATACTACGGAAAAATCTCATTTCGGCAGCTTGTATCCGCGATCTTATTCTTTCGGTCATTACCCAAGCCTCATGACCATAGGTATGATTTGGAACAAATACCGAATTAAATACTGACAACTTAGCTTTGACACCAAGTTCAGTTCTCCTAATAACAGAATGACCAGGCTGTCTCAAAATTGACCCATCCTGACCAATCCTACAGGAAAACTCGGCATTGCTCCTTCCATCACTCGTGAATAAGACCCCGAGATACTTAAACTTCTCCACCTGTTTCAATGGGATTCCACTAACAAGCAGAGTGCATTGAACATGCGTTCTGGAGACGACCATCACTTCAGATTTGTTCACGTTTACCTTCATCTCAGCTTCAACACAAATGGCTACAAACCGATCGAGTGCGCGCTGAAGTTCAGTCTGAGAGGATCCAAGGATTACCAAGTCATCAAAGAAGTGCAAATGACTTATCCTCAGATCTCCCAATTCGAAACGTTCCTCGCCAAGACTGCGCTGTAACATCCAGTGCATATAAGAAATGAAAAGGAGAGGAGACAAGACGCACCCCTGACGAAGTCCAACGCCTACGGTGAAAGGTATTGATTTAATATTATTAAACATTTAAGTGGCCTCAACTCCAAATGCGTTTCGCCCCGATGTGGTGGGTGGGCTCATCAGTAGACCCCAATCGCTGGGTGTTTCGCCGCATTCCCAGGCCACTTTAATGACACGAGAGAGCCATTTGACTCCCTCTTCACCTAAGGCCTTGAGCATTTCTGGCCGGATTTCATCCACTCCGGCAGATTTGCCAGCTTATAGCGATTCGATCGCAAAAGTGACTTCCTCTTCCGTGGGACTATTTTCCGCCCTGCTCCAGGCATCTATCTGTCATCCTCAATGCCCTGGATTGGATTGAGCAATTCAGAAAAGTGCGCGCTCCATCTGCGCAAGATGTCCTCCTCATTAGAAAGAATTGTACCATCTTTGGATTTGACTCCTTAAATAATGTTCCACTTCCTTCCTCTAAGACGGCGGATGGTCTGCCAGAACACCTTGCTTGAAGATCTGTAGTCACGGTCTAATTTTTCGCCAAATTCCTTCCAAGATTGTTCTTTGGCTGCTTTAACAGCCAATTTGCAAGTTCTTCGCGCCTCAATATACCGGTTTCGAGAAGGAGAGTCTCCCAAGTGAATCCACACCTTGAAAGCCTTCTTCTTCTCTCTGATGGCTTCTTGAACTCCGGGCGTTTTAAACCACGCCGTTCTTTTCGCACCACCAGCCGCCACACCGAGCCGCTTCACTCCGCAAACATGTCCTGCAGAGGCAATGACTGCGGTTGGAAACAACTGCCATTCTTCCTCTACATTCAATGGAACATTTGGAATTTGTTCAAACCTTTTAGATACCTGCCGTGCAAATTCCTCCCGTATCTCATCGTTCTGCAGCCCCTCCCACTCTCGGAAATGTCATTGCGTTAATTGAATTTAAGCAAATGCGCTCGAATTCTTACCGTCATTCCGAGATCCTCCTAAAAAAAACTCTGGAAACAAACAAACAATTCATTCTGGATGTCTGTCAAAGTTTGACATTTTGTGGTTTTCGTTACTTTCCGTGGATGATTTCCGAGCCTAAAATTATGAGGTCTGCGTAAAATATTCTCCATACAAAATCTGACAGTTCATTTACGAGGTGGTAAATTTCTGCAGCTTACGCACAGTTTATGAGGGGTGTAAGTGAATACCCTTGATATTATTTCGAAACGAATAAAACTGCTTTTTATTGATCAGTAACGTGTTACATTTGTCGGTACCGCTGAAGTTGGGCGTATTTAAAAAAAATAAGGTCCTGTTATTTTTATGTAGGTACGTAATGCCATTTTGAAACCGAATGCCACATTTGCGGTTCTTTATTATCGTTTATTAAAAGCAAAACGATGGTCACATGGAATTACTATATACCTATTCTTTATCTTAGAAAGAAACCCATTAAAATAAGCCTTCCTCAATACCTTCTTTATGAAAAACTTAACCAATTTACAAAATAAATAGACTCTAAATAGTTAATGCGTATTTTAAATTGCTCCAAGTTCTATAAGATCGACAATTACATCACGAATTCTAGAACTGCAATATTTTGCATTTTTGGTCAACGTTTGCTTGGTATATTCTATATCTCCCGCTTCAAGTCTTTTGCTTATCTCGTCTAAGTCAGGTGTATCCTCTGCCCTGGTGGTGGATGAGGGTACAATCATAAGACCCATTATCATTCCAATAGCACCAAATTGCTTCAGTTGTTCATTAAAAGCAGATCGTGGGAATAGCAACTCTGGATCCGAACCAAGCCTGAAACCAAGTCAAATTATTAGCAAAAAAAATCGAGACAAATTTACATAATCACACGATCCATTCATTTCAGCCTCATACCCAAACAGCTTATCTGCCCCAACCCATATTTTATAGCTCGCGACAAAACGTATTTAACTTTTTCTATATTAAAGCTTACCCCTCCGTGAGGATATAAGATGCACAAATGAGTGGGTTGTCTTATGCGAAATCCGTCCGCATGGTACAAGAATGCCAAGTATGCCGAAATTTTGCTTGCAGCGCAACTAAACGCTCTCAGATGACATTATAGCCATTTGGATTCAATTATCCAAAATTCTTGTTCCAAAGATGACGACACTACAGCAAAGTCAATGTCGGATGAAAAGCCTCTTACCTTTGCAAAAACGACACCAGTTCTGAGTGATATTCATCCAATATGTCAGTAAAATGCTCGTCGCGCAAAGGCTTTGTAGTACAACAGAATAGGTAATACATTAAATCACAAACTGGTGATGCATATCTGGCGAGTTGCCAGTCAATTAGCTTAGCGTCTACTGGTTTCCCATTCTGAAAAAGTTGCATTACGTATAATTGTTTTCAAGAATTGGTAAAGTCAGTCAGTTCTTACTTGAAATTTAAATAGAATATTATTATTCCAACAGTCGCCATGACACAGGACGGCATACTTTCCTGCTGTAGAGCCAGAAATTAGTTTTTTCATAAGATCGAAAATAGCCTCTTTGGCCAGTAGTGCCTTGACACGCTCCAGGTGTTCCTCGTCACCTTGATTCGAAAGTGAACTGTAGGCGATTTCACTGAGACTATTCATGTAATTTACAAACATATCATCGTCCTTCTTTTCAAGCAAAATTTCATCTATTTCTGTGAATTTGGCGAATCTCTCGGGCCATTGATCTTTTAATGCGAACGACAGTGCATGGAGCTTTGCCAATGATTTTATAACAACTTTGACAAGTTCGAAAGAGGGACTATCAAAACGACTATGCATGATAAAGCCCTTTAAGTTTAGATCTTCCATGAAGACGGCCTCTTCCAAGTCATTGGTGAGATTCTTATAGCAATTTGCCACCTCTTTGAATCCATTTTCTTCGGGAATGATGCCTTTACTTTCTTGGAACTCAACAAGAAGTGGAAGATACTGCAATATATCAGCTGATTAGATATTTATTTGAATATTGGTAAAATTAAATGTCTCACCTCATCATAGATCAGAGACTCTCGCAAGAAACATGGTCTGGCCATAAATTGTTGACGCCTGACAGGATTATCTGGGGGAACTTTGATAAACACTCCCAGTTTTTTTGGCTCAGATGTGTCTTCTTGATCATCATCCTTGTAGAGAGCACTTATACGGTGAACTATGCCAATATAGTTGTCCCCCTTCGCCGAACCGATTTCTATGCTCAGAGTGTAGTTCTTTGAGGGAATATTATTTTCGAAGATTTCTAACAAAGCTGATCGAACCGCTTCGTTAGGTAGTAATTTTAGTACTTCCTTATTGGTAGCCATTGGAAAGCCTTAAATTGAACTAAAAATATGCTGTTCATGAATAAGTTTCAAAATGAAGGATTTTGCATTAATGCATGATCTCTGCCGGAAACGTTTTTCTGAACACCGAAAGTCTAAAAAGATATAATTTATAAGTTAATGGAGACCATCGGAGATAAATTGACGTGTAGCTGTCAAAAACAAATGCAAAAAAACGCACCACATCGCAATTAAAAGTAGACTGTCGGTCATGGGTTACGTTTCGTCGGAGAAATATTTCTAGCAGCTGATTGGAACGATTCTTACAAAATCGGGAAATTTTCCATTCGGATACCATGATGGGCTGACTATGATTTTACAATATAGGAATATTTTTTGTAGAACGAACAGAGTAACATACTTATGCAAATGTTTTACAACCTCACCCTCTGCTGGGTTCCTGGTCACTGTAACATCCCAGGGAACTGTGCAGCAGGCGAACTAGCAAGGCGAGGCTCCTCTGGCGTGTGGAAAGCATAAGCATGCACAACGTGTATGCACCACTTTCCCACGCTAAACAAATAATTCATGCGGACGCAGTAATGAGTCCAGGCTTCAGATGGAAACATTTGGGATACTGCGATACTGCCAAGCTCACCTGGCCAGCTCTGGACGCAAAGCGATCCAAGGAGCTTCTTCCAGCATCTCGAAAGTCGTTAATGTGATCTCCGGGCACTGCATTTTAGGCAGACAAGCGCAAAGGCTCGGTCTGCCATACAATGACTTATGCAGAAGCTGTAGAGACGAGGAGGAGGATGAGTCCGTCACTCACTTTCTTTGCAGCTGCCCAGCCCTGGCCAATCTAAGAAAGGTCTACTTAGGAAAATATTTTCTCAATGAACTCAGTGATCTAGGTAACACCAGCGCCGCTAACATTCTTAGCATTATAACCGGCAGCAAATGGTTTACATGAGTAGCCAGTAAAGAAACAGCACCCCAAATCCCAGTGGTATGCACATTGGGCCGAATAACGGCCTAAGTGTTTCTCTCATCGAGAGCCACTTTAAACTAACTAACTAACTATGCAAATATTTAGTCACTTAATTTAATTTTCAACGAGTTTAAGAACACAATTTTCTTTGAGCGTGACAGCTCTTTATGGTAGGTTAAAAATATTCAACTGTAATAAGAAGAATATACAAATGTGGGCGCAGTAGCGCAGTGGTTAGTGTGCTGTACTACTGTGCTAGGGATCCCAGGTTCGATCCCCGGAAAAACACAAATTACATCTTAAAGTTTTTTCTACTGCGCCACCTCTCACCTCTCGTGATCGTCTGACAAACATCCGAGAGTATGACTGTCATGAAAAAGCTTCTCAATTCAGCCGTTCGGACTCGGCATAAAATTGTAGGTCCCTTCCATTCGTCCCAAAAATAGAAACTCACACAAAACGAATGGTTGCGAGAAGCTAGGCTTTGGGTGTCACCCGCCTGTTCCGCCACCTATTTATTTTTATTTTAGATATACATTAGGTAACCAAAAAAGCGATTTTTTCACACATACCAAATATATAATATCTAATAGTAATTGTTCCGAAAGGAGTGATTACTCCTTTTAATTGTTTAATTGTATACAAGTAACCAAACAATTAAATAATAGGGTAAGTAAAGTACGAACGCCAGCATAACAATGAATTGCGAAATAATGAATTGCAAAATTCTACGAAATAGATGAAACACATAAAGAATATGACGCGGAACGTCTTTATCAGGTAGGTATAGGTATTTTTATTTAGATACCAGGGGCTACACTAATAAAATAATTGATTAAAAATGTAACATTACTATTATCAAAAGAATAAGCAATGCATTTAAAACTGTGACATTTACTATGGAATGTTAATCAATATATTACGACAATTCGCCTCAATACGAAACATGATAAACCTGATATAATGTACGTTTACTCTTCCATTTGCGAAAAAAAAAATATATGGGAATACTCGTAACGTATATAAGCGAAAAATCGAAATTTTCCCCTAGGAGAAAAAACTATCCACAGCACACAAACAACTCTACACTACTTTCCTTTCCTAGTTTGTGTTTGAATTTACTATATCCAGTTGTAATGCTATTAAATTGAAAAAAAAAAAAAAAAAAACGTAGAAAAATTATCTTATCTAGAAACAGGTTCCTATAGGTATGACCGTAGATGACCTTTTTGCGATATGTTATTATTTAATCGAACACTTATAGAAAATCAAAGGTCTCTATCATTTACCGACATACACCAACCGAATGCTGACTAACCTCAAACTTATTTAAAAATTGTTTTTGTAAAGTAAGCTTACTTATTCATTTAAAAAAAAATATTATTAAAATGTATATATAATATATATTTTTAACTAGCTGACCCCGACTTTGTTCCGCCTCAGAAACAGAATCAATAAATGTTGTATTACTTACTTAGGTACTTATAGATGGCTCTACAGACCGGGGTGGACCTGCGCCGCAAACAACAAGCCTCTGAAGTAAGCTCAATGTTTGGCTAACCGCCTCCAGTTGCACACTCCAAGTTGGCTAAGGTCGCCTTCCACTTGTGCGCGCTACCTAAGAAGAGGTCTTCCTCTACTGCGTTGTCCCTCCGGGTTGGAATCGAAGACTCTTCGGGCCGGAGCGTTGGTGTCCATTCGCTTTACATGTCCATTTTAGTCGAATGGTACTTTTCTGATCAGGTCGATGTCGATGTATAGCTCGTAGATGCAAGCCCGTCAATGCAAATGGGATCGATAATCACTCTAAGAATTTTGCGTCCGAAATAACCAAGATCTTCATCCGCCATTATTAACGTACATGCTTCTGCACTATGCAGCAGAACTGGGATAGTGAGAGACTTATATATAGAGTCTCCTTAGTGCTTCTTAACAAGGCCTTACTAGTCAGTTACCGCCAACAGCAGTTGGCAAGTTTAACTCTTTGTTGGATTTATGCTGTGGTGTCATTATCAGAGTTTATAGCGGAGACGAGGTACATAATATAAAAAGTCCCTAACCTAACCACCTCAAAGTTGTAGCTGTCTATTGTGACGTTCTATCTGAATTGTCGATGTTGTGTGTCCTTTCTTGTTGGCAGCATGTATTTCGTTTCGGCTTTATTCACCACTAAACCCATTTTTGCCGCTTCTGTGGTAATACTTGCAAACGCATTGTGACAGCTCGCTGCGTTCTGCCAATTGTGTCGATGCAAGAAGTTGCACTGAGTTCCACTTGCGAGTTTTGCACAATTTTCTCAAGTATGATGTTAAAAAAGGTCTCGGTGAGATTGTCTCCGACCGTTATAGTGCAACGATCAGCCATAGTGTGAATATTAGGTCGGTTGTGGACTTAAACTGATAGGGACGAATCAGGTCGTTGTCAGTTTACAGGGTATCCTTTTTTGTGGGTAGGGCAAATGATGCTGATGTTTCCATTCATCAGGCATACTTTCCTCTGACCAAATCTTGGAGACGAGTTGGTGTATGCTCTCTACCAAGCCATCTCCTGCTGCCTTGAAAAGCTCGGCAGTTAAGCCGTCCGGTCCAGCAGGATTGTTGGACTTCAGCATGGATATTGCTGTCCTAACTACATTTTGGTCAGGTGCACAGAAGTCTTGGCTCTCATCGTCCAGGGTAAATGGTTCGTTCTGCCTGACAGCGGAATTTGAGTCGCCTTCGCTGTTTAAAAGTCTGCAGAAATAGTTTTTCCATGTTCTAAGCACCGACTGTGACTCTATACAAGATTTTCATTTTCGATTCGCTTCAAAGCATTTGCTTTATTGAAGCAAATTGAAATGATTCTCGTCGCTGTGTTGCACTACTTTCTGGTTAAACTACTCCTATATATTTGCTGGACTAGGTGCACTCGGGTCGATTCCCTTAGGTATCATTGGAATTCTTGGAAAAATAACTTCCTTGCCTTTGATTATGTGGTGGCTTGGATGACGTTGTTCATGGTTTTTTTCACCGTCAACCTGATTCCACAGTTTTGGTTGGTTCAGATTGCACAGCATTTTGATGACAGAGTCGACTTAAAGTGTGCGCGGTGGTAAACCGGGAACATCCAATGAATTCAAAAATTCAATTGGATAGGTTGTCGCTTCGTCACAATTTGTTAAGCGATCAACCGATTTGAACGAATAGAATGTGGCCGCGATTTGATTTTGAATAATAAAACTCAAATCATCGACGTCGTTATTCTTTGCAGCTAATATCGCGCATTCACTCAGCCAATCGTGGTTCAAATAATTGCGAACGATGTTCGGGAACACGTTGCTTATGAGTTCTTCCTTCGATGATGTGAATTCACAAAAATTTTACGGAAAGATATGTTTGTAGAACGAAGCGGAAAAAGAAATTGTTTGAGGGAAAAACTAAGCCAATGACATCAACACTGAGCTAATTTCATAGGTTCTTAACAGCGTTGTTTATCTACATGTCGACTTTTTAACGTAGACAATTGGGTCACAAATGTCGAAAATGTCAACAATATGTCGACAATGTCATCAATACCTTTTAGATCTGTCAATCTGTCATTCATCTGTAAACTTCAATCGACATAGTAGACTTTTAAGAATTGATTTCTAAAAAATAAAACCCTGTGTCGACCAAAAAACAAGGCTTTTGAGGAGCTAGGTTTTGTTTTGGTGAAAACAAACAACAAATACTCAGCACATTGCACAGTTGGCAGGAAAAATCTTCAAAATAATCCGTCTTCGCAGACACAGGCAAAAATAAATAAATAAATAAACAGGCGGGTAGAGTGTAGACACAAAATCACACACAAAACGAATGGAATGGCTAGGACCCTAGGCCTAGCTTCTCGCAACCATTCGTTTTGTGTGTGTTTTTATTTTTGGGCTGAATTGAGAAGCTTTTTCATGACAGTCATACTCTCGGATGTTTGTAAGACGTTCGCAAGAGGTGGCGCAGTAGAAAAAACTTTAAGATGTAATTTGTGTTTTTCCGGAGATCGAACCTGGGATCCCTAGCACAGTATTCCAGCACACTAACCACTGCGCTACTGCGCCCACTTTTAAATAGGTAAACAGTGTATTTTAATTTCCATTGATTTGCCAAAATATAATGTTTTAATTATCTGTATTTTGCAATAGGAATAGTTGTAAGGTTTCAACTGCGACATCTGAATCGAAAGATGTCTTAATATAACCAATATAACTTTGACTGAAAACGCTGTAAAAAGCTAATGTTTTTTTTAATATAAAATGAATGACCAAACCAACACAAACTATTATTTTAGATGTCTGTCTCTGTTATAAATATTGAGAAAGGTGACAATCAGAACGCAATGGTTATATCAATACTTTTGTGAGTATTTTCTGGTATAATACATTTTAGTTTTAATTAATTCTAAATTTGTACCTAAAGGAAGAAGACCCATTGAGAAGTAATTCAATGCAATCATTTTCAACAGTTCCAACAACGCTTTCGGTTGGGGAGTTTTCAAGCAAAACCCAGTCCCAAGTCGTTTCAAAATCGTAGTTTTTTGGAACTTGGCTGCAATTATTAAAGACCCAAATCTGGCAAATCTAGCGAACAAACTTCTCCAAATCCCTACTTCTTCGGCTCAAATTGAGCGAGTTTTTTCAAGCTGTGGCCTATTTCACCAACTTACAAATTGTTGTTTACAGACATTTTTTTTAACAAATTTGTGCAAAAATCGATTTTTTCTGTTTCACAAAAATTTTGTATTACCAAATTTGTTTTTGTTATTTACAACGGGAAATTTGTAGAAATTTCATTATTTCCGTTTCACCAAAAGTTAATTTTTTTTGTTGCTTACATGTACAAATATGTTAAAATTCATATTTTTTTTCAAGTTTGTGTTTCACCAAATCAAAAAGTTTTACAAATTTGTTCAATAACTGAAAATTTCTTACACTAGACTTATCGTGTGTCGATTTAGTAACAATTTGTTATTTTTCAAAGGAAGGAACGTCAAAGGCATAGTAGCACCGGTAGTGAATAGTGATATAAGTTTGTGCTAAGTAGACGATGAAAAAACTGCGAAATTTCAGATTCTTTTGTTTTAAATGAAAAGTTTCGGTTAAAACGTGCTAAGCCAGAGGAAATAAAGGGCCATTCAGATAAGAGCGAACGAACAAACCTTTTTTGGTGCATTTATGAACAGGAAATTGCACATTTTGCTATAAGGACGATAATTAATTATCCCATCAAAATGTATTAAGAAAACAGGTTTAAAAATAGTTTATACAACGAAATTTGGAATTCCAAACTTTATGCCGCGAATGGAAACACCATCGACAGCGCGGATTGTTTATTCGCAATCCACATTTTTAAACGGCTAGAGAAATGTCTGGTAGGAACTGAAGGCTGAAATTTGTGAACTGCCGCCACCATGAAAAGTTTTTATGTGAACGAACCTTCTAAACTCGCGAATATTCGATAGTTCGTAGGAAGTTGTTCGCTCTCATGTGAATAGTCCTTCAGACAAATTGGACGTCGGATTGCAAATCAGTCTGAAAATAAACTTTTCACTGACACCGATATGAACATACTTAAATCAATTTGTAACAGGTTAGAAAAAAATATTTTGCTTAAATAAAAATAAATAAATAAATAAAAATAAAAAAATAAATAGTTGGCGCAACAGCCGTATATACACTAGCTTCTCACAACCATTCGTTTTTGAGAGTTTTATTTTTGGGACTAATGGAAGAGACCCACAATTTTATTTGTTTCTTGATGCTATCAGTAAGATTGTTAGAAGAATTACAAAATTATGAAAAACAGTTGTTGTTTACAACTCCAAAAAATATACGGTGAAACGGTTTTTTTTCTATTTGTAAATAACAAATACAATTTCCCTTCATTTTTTTCTCTTTCTAACAAATTTGTTGGAATTAAGTTTGTAGTTTGTGAAACCGAAAATCAGTTAACAAATTTGAAAATGTAATCAACAAATACAAATTTGTAATTATAATTGTAATTTGGTGAAATAGGCCACTGGCCGCATGTGCCGAGAAATCGTCTAACATTTGAACGATCTAAAAAGCTTCTTCATGTATACCTACTATTCATTCGATGATGAATTTGAATAATGGCAACTCTTCTAAAATAATGAAGTTTGACATTAAGCTTAATAAATAATCATATAAAATTGTTCTGTTTTGTTTTTTTGAAATAATAATATAGATGGATGTGAATATGTTTTGAGCTGAACATTTTTTTTGTTAAACATCATAAACTTACTTTGTTTTGTTTTTAAATAAATACAACAATATTGCATTAAAAGTTTAAACAAAACTTGCTTCTGTTTCAATGATTTATTATGAAACTTTACAAGAAAAATTAAGAAAAAACGGGGTTTTAATAATTATCTACATTGTCTACGTTGTTAACATGGACATTTCGACAAATGCGAATAGTTTACGTTGTATTGTCTACACGTAGACAATCGTGTAGTCTACATTCTTAGTCTACATGGCACAACACTGGTTCTTAATAAAAATGGACATAAATGTCGAACTGTCAAAACTTATATACATAGTACGATTTGGAAATTAATAAGTTATTGGATGGTGTTCCAGTCTAAGTACATACTCTTCTGAACATAAGCAATTTTGGGTCAATAGCACACAAAGTTCCCAGGCCGTTTTAAAATTTTTCAATAAAAAGTGTCAAACAATTTCAAACCTTTCTACCATTTACAAACTGATATGTTTTAAGAATGTTTTTTTGAATGTTGAATATTTCAAGAATATAAAATTTTCCTTTATATACCGATATAGAAAGACCAAATTTCCACCACACGAGAACAATTTTATTTAATTCAATGGTGGACACTCACACACGCAACTGGGATAATGCAATAATCGATTTAGCTTTTTGAATAACATTTAAGCCCTAAACGGCTGGTCCGAACAAACAAATTAAATACAAATTTGACAGAAGAGAAATTAGCGCATTAAGGTCTGAACTCTCAAAATGTATTTGTTTAATAACAACCGAAACTCTAAGAATAAGAATATGAATTTTTTATTTAATCAATATACAGCTATATCGACCGAGTATAGAATTAGATTTATGAATGGAATATGAACTTGAATAACCACAACCAAACAGGTTTTTATATGTAGGTAGAAATTAATTTAACTTTACCTAAATTTGTTTAACGTTTCACTGCTACTACTAAGTCTGGCAAACTTATATAAACAACTGACTCTAACTATCTGAAGACTTCAAATGCGGACAGAAAATTTTTTTTTGTTTGGTTAATTCAGCGAATCAAAAACAATTTCCGCCGCCCGGAGCTTTTATTTAGTAGAATTAATCTTAAATCCGACATCCGAGTAACGAGAGGAACAATGCGAAAAGCGCTTAAAAAGCATGTAACGATTCGATTGACACATTTACTTAAGTTGAGAGTGTAGAGACAGAGACACCATCGTTCTGGTATGCAGTATGCACTTATGCAGATATGTAACTGTGAATCAGCGGCATTGTTATTTAATCTTCTCAACCTCAAACTCACAAACGTGTTTATTTTTTTTCGCCCAAATATGAGTTAAGGCCGTACGAGTTTTGTCTGAATCAAAGCATCAATTTGTTTCATCTCAATAGTGCGGTGACGGACTGCGGTTTTTCTTCGCCCTGTTTATACCCGGTACCACACTGTGGTGAGGGTATATTCACATTCTATTTGTAAGGCTCATAAGGAGGATCACTTTCTTAGTCGATCTAGCGATCTCCGTCTGTCTGTCCGTCTGTCCGCACAATTACCGCCGTAATCTAAGAGCTATCGACTTGAAATTTGGTACGTAAGCTTTTATCCACCAAACTGAGGCTAAGTTCGAAGATGAGCAAGATCGGGTGAAAAGTACTACTACCTCCCAAACAAAAATATCGGATTTATATGTAGGTTTTTGGTGGTAAAAAAAAAATTAAATTTAAATAGCTACAGTAAAGATAGCAAGTTTAAACTTTGCACATATTGTTTTAATAATATTTCAAATTTTTTCATCAAAAATGAGCTTGGTCAAATAAAAACTACCCATACATCCCATACTAATATATATTTTTTTAATACTAAAATACTAAATACTAAAATACTACGTATCACACCATTTTAGGTGTCGCCGCGACAGAATTAATAACACCAAATCTAAAAGTTGGGGATTTTGTCCCGTGGCGATTTTCTCTTAGGGTGTTTTGGAGTAAGGCTTTTCAACACAGGGAGTTTTGGAAAGGGAATTTTGGAAAAGGATATTTCATCCACACCAGCCCATTCTATTGTCCATCTTGTTCAATATTTGATGCTGTATGCGGGCTAAAGTTTGGCAAATATATTGACTTCAAAATGATGCAAAGTCTGTGGAATAGACTTGAGCTTTGCAGTAGGATGATCCAATCGTCTAACTTAGTTGTCAAACAGAGTCTAGTATTTTTTTCACGATCTACTGCGAGTTGTCATCAGTGAAACACTGATGAAATAATTACGAATTATTATGTAGTCTACACAACAGATTTATGTTGAATTTCTAGCTTCTCGGCTTGATTTTATTTTTAGGACGACAATAATTTTAGTGACCTAATCCCACATAAGTCTGTACTGCAACTACAACTAATCTGCTTATTATTTAAGACGGGCGGCAAATAAAATTAAAACCAGTAAGACAATAATCTACTTCTACTATGCCGAAGCTCAAATACCCGGTACAATATTATTGTAAAAATAATAGGTCACTAAAATTATTGTCGTCCTAAAAATAAAATCAAGCCGAGAAGCTAGAAATTCAACATAAATCTGTTGTGTAGACTACATAATAATTCGTAATTATTTCATCAGTGTTTCACTGATGACAACTCGCAGTAGATCGTGAAAAAAATACTAGACTCTGTTTGACAACTAAGTTAGACGATTGGATCATCCTACTGCAAAGCTCAAGTCTATTCCACAGACTTTGCATCATTTTGAAGTCAATATATTTGCCAAACTTTAGCCCGCATACAGCATCAAATATTGAACAAGATGGACAATAGAATGGGCTGGTGTGGATGAAATATCCTTTTCCAAAATTCCCTTTCCAAAACTCCCTGTGTTGAAAAGCCTTACTCCAAAACACCCTAAGAGAAAATCGCCACGGGACAAAATCCCCAACTTTTAGATTTGGTGTTATTAATTCTGTCGCCGCGACACCTAAAATGGTGTGATACGTATGCAAACCCCCTGCTTGTGGTCACTGTAGGATTTGGAGAAGGTGCAAGGTTGGGTATATGCAAAGTTTAGTTTGCTTGTGGGAGATTTTGGCATAGGAGATTTCGTCTCGGGAGATTTTGGAAAATGAGAGATTATGTCCAATAAGGGATTTTGCAAAAGTGGATAACGTAGGGATCAATAGAATGACATATTTTTTTGAACATAATTTTTAAACAAAACTGTTGTTGCTTTATCAATACCAATATCGAAACGCAGCCAACAGGAGGCTTATTCCTAAAAGCGTGGCGGATCGCTTTTCATGCCGGATTTATATTTTTGATTTTGGACTGAAAATAACCGGAAATCACTGGAAATATCAGTTCGCTTTTGAAAATACATAAGCAAACGCGTACGCGAAGACAGTCGAAATTGAAGTATCGCTTTCAATACGATCCGCCGCGGCGGGATCGGAACGGCGCGCCGCGCGTTTGGGAAATGAATTTAAAAATTAATTTTTTTTTTTTTGATTTTAAAAAAATATGGGGGTGGTGGAGGCTAAAATTTCGTTGTTATATGTTCTGATATGCGAAAAATCAAAAAATCTAAAAAAAAAGTATATGAAAAATAAGGATTTTTCCATAGGTGCAAACTTTGACCCCCCCCCCCCCTTTCCCCTCTTAAAGTTAGAATTTCCCAAATCACTTCTAAGTGATCACTTCGGCCATAAAAGGAAAAATATCAGCTCTAGCTCTTACCGCTTGAGCTGGGCTCAACAATCAGTGAGGGCAAACTGTTTTTTATAAGGGACTTTCCAATAAGCGTTTCCTATCTTTAAATTCGAATAAAAAGCAGTGAGTGAGATGACTTTTTTTATTTATTTAGAAGGCCCATGTATGCCATTATGTATATGGAATATAACATCATTCAAATCCCGCCGCGGCTTCGTTGGGTGACGCGCATCCGAAACGCCCAATTTTGCATAACTCTGACGCATAAATCAGGCTAAATTTGATTATTTGGCTTTCAGTGGTGGTTTGTGGTTTATTGGCATAGATCAAGATCTTAAGTAAACCCCACAAGAAGAACGAGGTTAAATCGCACGATCTCGGTGGCCAATTTACATGGCCTTCGCGTGAGATTATAATGTTCGAAAATCGGTCGTAGAAAATGTTTACTGTGTTGTACGTAGCGCCGGCCGTTCTGTTGAAACCACATGTCGTCGGTCGGTACTCATATAATCCAATTGGGGCTAAAAGAAATTGGTTATCATCAACTGATAGCGCTCGCCGTTGACGGTGATGGCCTTGGGCCAGATTATGTAAAATGAAAACGTTCGAATGATATCGTTTCGACAATAGCTATCTCTGTCTATTGTCACAGATATGATACAGATTTAGTAAAAACGAATCCCACCCCTGGCCAACGTCGTTCATAAAGAAGTATAGACCGGCGATGATGCCGCCAGTCCAAAATCCACAGTGACTTTCTCTGGGTGCATTGCGATTTGATGGATCTCGTGGGGATTGTTATGGCCCCAAATTCGAGAATTTTGCTAGTTGATGAACCCATTCATAAAGAATAGCGTCATGAGATGTTGCTCCAAGAAGAAGAAGAAGAAGACCCATTTTCATAATACAATTGTATCATTTGTATATGTTGTTGAATGATATAATATAACTCACCATGTTGATTTAAAAAGACAGATTAAATAAATGACAGCCAATTTGATAGATGTATCTTTAACAATATGGCCGCAATCTCATGTCAAAGTTCGTCAATCCCTATATTGGAAAACCATTTATGAGTTTAAAATCCTACCTTTCCTAATAAAAGATGGTGTCACCATCTTCTTTTATGCTTAAATTTTTCTTAAATAATCCACACAAGTACCTAATGTAAAACGGCCAACTAAAAAGCTGCGCAAATCGTATTCGAGACCTTAATGGTACTGACGCGTGTTTGGAGCCCCAAATCAATGTGCCGCCCTGAGGTTTTGGCCAGAATTCGTAATGGGCAAATACGGTACTGTGCCAAGTCAAAGTGCCACTAAACTTGCAAACCTGTTGGACTACTGCATTAACAAATGTGGTCAATGACCTTGCTTAGTAATGTACTACCACTCTTTTTTCCCCCATTACGTAATTTTGATTTGAACTTTGATGTCCAACATATGAGTGTATTAAATATACCTGCTAATTATAATACATAACAATTTAAATGTACTTTTCCTTATAAATTATCGGAGAGGTAATGTGTCTATCACCTGTTATTAGAAACAATATATTATTACGCAGATAAAAACAACTCATTAAATGGGCGTGGATCTGTATATATGCATTATACATGGCAGATCGATGATTGATTTATAATAAAACTTACCATAATGCTACGACTGGCGAATAATTTATAGTCACAGTTAAATTTGAGTAACAAACTGACCCAATGAAACTTGTTTTTGGAAGTACATAGTGTATCTATATACGAGTAGTTTGGCACATCATCAGATGATCATCGCTTGCGTCATGAGTTCATCGATTGTGTTGTCGTTTTTAGCGTCAAATTTGGTTCAGCCACTTCTTCCTCTGTGGCTTTGTTAATAACCAAAATTAACGCGAGAAAAACTGAAGCCAGAAATAGGGATTCGGTTTAGGAGCTAGTGACGTTGACGTCATCGGCCGTACTAAATTATTTGCACATCTTTGATTCGTAGACGGTAGACCGCTTGAATTTGTGCTAACAAGTAATACTACATATTCCAAGGGAATGGATGCAAAAAGTTGGACCTATTATTAATATATGGAATTGTTTAATATTTATTTATTTTCTTTGTGAAATATCGTTAGGATTCAAACTTATATATTGATTCACATCATGATACTATTTATATTTATGTAAATTTTGATTTTTAATCTGTGAGCATGTCAGCATCGTAAGAGATAAACTGGAACATTGTCTTTGATTCTTGCTTAAAGCTTTCTCTGATTCAATTCTCAAAGATATCCTAATTGAATAAGATCAATTATCACATCACGAATTCTGGCGCCACTAATGAGCAAGTTTTGTTCCATCTCTTGCTTGGTGTATTCCTCATCGCCTGCCTCCATTTTCGCACTTATTTCATCTAAGTCGGGTACATCTTCTGCTTTAGTCATTATTGTAGGTATGGCCATAAGTCCTATTATCAATGCGAATGAACCAAATTTCTTCAGTTGATCATCAAGAGCTGTACGTGGAAATAGAACCTTTGGATCGGAATCAAGTCTGAAAATAAAATATAATGCCTTAGCGAGGGCTTCAATATTTAGGCGAATAGATCTTGCCGTTTTAAGAATGCTTCCAACGCGGAATAATACTCATTCAATATTTCTTTATAGTGATCATCGCGTAGCATCTTCGTTGTACAACCGAAGATAAAATACATTAAATCGGTAACGGGTGAGGCAAATCTAGAGACTTGCCAGTCAACAAGTCTAGCATCCACTGGCTTTCCATTCTGTGAAATTTGGTAATTGATAATTGAAAAAGGATAAGATGAGCTAAATCAAATCTTACTTCATACTTGAACAAAATATTATTATTCCAACAGTCACCGTGACAAATAACAGCATATGGCTCTGCCTTCGACCCATCCAGTAGATCAAGCAATCGATCGAAAAAGGTTGAACTTTTAAAGAATTCATCGACCCGTTTAAGATATTCTTCGTCACCTTCGCAACAGAGTGATCGAAAGGCCAATTCATTTTGAGTGTTTAAATAATGTACGAATTTATCATCTGATTTTTTATAAGCGAAAATTTCTTCTAGTTCTGTGAATTTGGCAAATTTATCAGGCCACTGATTTTTCAATGCAAAAGATACGGCATGCAACTTTCCCAATGATCTCATCACCAGTTTGACAAGATCAAGCGTAGGCTTCTCAAATCGACTATTCATTAAAAAACCTTTGAGCCTTAGATCTTCCATAAAGACTGCTTCTTGCAAGTTGTTAGTAAGGTTTCGATAGCATTTGGCAAACTCTTTAAATCCATTCTCTTCGGGGATGAAGCCTTTGCTTTGTTGAAACTCAACAACGAGGGGTAAATACTGGGAAAAAAATCAACTTTTAGATTACACCTGAACGGAATGAATACTTTAAAGGTTTTACCTCGTCATAAATCAGAGCTTCTCTTAGAAAGCAAGGTCTTGCAAAGAACTGTTCACGTCTAAACGGATTATCAGGTGGAACTTTGACGAATATTCCCAGACTTTGCGTTGTAGAGGTGTTGCTACTGTCATCTCTCTTGTAGGTTACGCTAATGCGATGAACAATGCCAATGTAATTGTCTCCTTTAGCTGAACCTTGTTCTATTTGTAAGGTGTAATTCTTGCAAGATATGGTGTTTTCGATGATTTCTAATAAGGCCAGTCGCACTGCTTCGTTTGGAAGTTCTTTTAATACTTCCTCATTGGTGGGCATTTCTTAGCCTTGACATGAAAATAAAAAAAGGTGTTCATAAAATAAATAAATACATTTATTATTACCTAGCTGTACCCATTAGTAAACTTACATATCCCATATGACTGTATCTGACTATCGCTTAGGGCCGTTTGCTGATACGACTCATAAAGATTCAAGTTACACATAAACTCGTAGGGGACATTTTATGCCATACAAAAAGTATCCCGTGAGTATTTAAGTAGAACTCGTAGTAGTAGTCGTATCAGCAAACGGCCCTTCGACCCTTAAGTACTAAGGTTAAGAATTATAAATATTCACAAACGTTTCCCTAGAAATGCAGATCAGAGCAGCAAAATTTGCGTACTGAAAATTATTTTCTTCGAAAATTTCGGACTGTAGCTGACAAACCTTCATTATTTTAAAAATATTGCTCAACAATGAAAATGCGTTGTTCTTTTGTATATCGCTCCATTTTTACTAACCCCGAACTGTCAGCTGTCACATTTTTATCTTTTATTCTGTTGGCATCACTGTACTATTATTACAAAATTCAAATTTTCCGTGAATTATGGGACACCCTTTTTGAGTAACTGAAATCGCCAAAAATTCGCTGATTTCTCTGTGAAATTTTATTGGTTCGCTTCTTATAAGAACAAATTTAAAATTTAAAGGCAGCTCTTTATTAAAACAATACATTTTACTGATTTTCTGGTGATTTATGTCACTCAGATTTTATCTGTTTACAGCTGTTTTTTGGTCATAACGATTTTTGTTTATAAATAAAATACTGAACTATGTCACATTTTAAATTTAGTTGTAGTCGAGTTAAAAAGCAAAGTCTCAAAAAAAAGGAACAGTTTTGGCAACCCTATAAACTGAATTATAACTGAATGTACAACGAAATGACAAAATTTATTCATATTTTAGAGGACAGCCAAGTCATTGCACAATAATTTTGAATTACCTACGGGCCTTTATTTCAGCAGCTTAGTTCTATAAAACAAGTGTTCCATACACTTACACTCATTAAATTTCAGTATGAAGTATTAATATACCTGTCTGTATACCGTTTTTCTTTAGTACTACTAAATAAAGCAATCCCGTAGAGTCGACTAAAACTGTTAAAAATGTAAACAACCAGTCGGAGCTATAATTCATTAATCTATTTCATCCGAATTAATTAAACTATGCCGTGTAGACGTCGTTGGAGCTGCGCTGAATGTACTTATTGTCTAAAATAACTAACCCACTCCTATGCTGAAAAAAAGATCTCGTGCAGAAGCTTTTACTTGCAGCAATTAACAGAATGAACATCTAAATTCTAACACATACATACGTGTGTACATAGATACTTTATTCGGAAAAACATCACCATCACGATTTACAAAGCGAGCGGTTATCTGATGTGTCCGAAGATCGCAATAATACACAATCTTTTAAAGTATGATGACGATGAGCAACGGTTCTGGCTTCAGTTTAATTATTATAAAAGGCGGTCATTGTCGATCATGTATAAGTTTGCTTTTTATACACTTAAGGACCATTCACATGGGAGCGAACGAACGAATTGATGAAATGCGAATAAACCACTTTTTATGCATTTTTAAACAGAAAATTCCAAATTTTCCAAATTTTTCCAAGATATCCTCCTCTTGGAATAAGGTTAAGTTCGAACGAATTTTTTATTCGCTACTTTGTGGAACGCGATTAAAATGATGTGGATTGTGAATAGACTGACAATTCGCGCCAGGGTGCTTTCGGTTTCGTTCGCGGCAAAAATTTGGATTTCGAAATTTCGTTATTAAGACTATTTTTAAACTTGGTTTCTTAGTATATTTTAATGGAACAATTAATTATCCTCCTCTTGGAATAGTAAAATGTGAAATTTTCTGTTCATAAATGCATCAAAAATGGTTTGTTCGCGTTTTAGAAATTCGTTCGCTCGGTCTCATGTGAATAGCCCTTTAGTTCGTGTATGCGTATACAAAATTTTACCGTAACTATATCTCCATTAAGAACAGTGGCGCCATTTTTGAAACGTTGTTTTAAAAAGCGTTTTTTGTTTAAATTGGCAGCATTTAATATATAAAAATCTTTTGTCACGGTGTTTGTGGTCGCACTCCTCCGGAACGGACCTTGACCACTTGACCTATTTTTATGAATTTTTTTTTCGCTTACATAATTATTTGGTAGGAATGAGAATAGGCCGTAAAGTATATTACGTCATAATTGAACAAAGGGGCTTATCACCTCCCATTATAAAATATACGCGACAGACAACAAAACACGAGATGTCGTTTATCAGAAAGCATTGCAATGAACGAAATGATGATATTCAAGCAAACGATTAAAACAATAACATTGCAATCGAAATGAAACATTTTGAGATTCGTTGCGATTTCAAATTTAATGATAGAAAATAACTCTTTTGGTTTCTTCATTTTTACTTTGCTTATACATACATTTCCAATAGCTGTGCTGTTCACAAAGTCCCAATTTTCAAAACTTTATCTCCCATGACTATCGAAGAATAGCGCCCCCCTCATCCCTTTATCTATTTTTGACCAATCTTCACAGGAACACAATCGATTCTGTGGTTTCGGAATATTAGATTTTTAATATGTTTTTTTTTGTATGGGCGGTGCTACGCCTCATTGTCCAATTTTGACCAATCTTCACAGGTATACTTCTGGGCCAATACCTAAGATTGTGTGTAAATTTTAATTTAATCGATTGGGTGGTTTTCGAAATATAGTATTTTGAATGCATTTTTTGTATGGGAGGTGCCACGCCCCTATAACTCATGAACCAATACACCTACAAAGACCGTATATACTTACAAACCATGGTATTAACGTCACCTTTCATGGGAAATTTCCAGAGTCAATCGGTTTACGCATTACAGAGAACATTGGCGACAAACACAATACAACTTATTTTTATATATATAGATTGAGTGGTCGTCTAATCTGAAGGGTCCACCTACCACGAAACGCTTTTTTTGCAGTCGAGGACACTCAAATTTGATGTCATATATTCACGCTTATTTTGAGATTCGAATTCGTTCGAATGTTTATCGAATTAGAAGAATCTGTATTTTGACATTCGAACGAATAGAAAGTTCATCCTATCAATCGAAAGTTCATTTGTCATTCGAATGTTGATCGTATTTTGAGATTCTAATCGTTCGAAACAAATGTCATTTTTTATTCGTGTGCAATTTCCTGTCGCTTAAACAGCGACTGCTTTTGTTTTGCTCCATATTCCTGGCGATTAGGTTAATTTACAAAATTGTGGGTAGTAACTATTTATTTGGTCTGTATAGAATAAAGCAAAATAGCCTCTGTTTATGTAGGACGCATTCCAATTAGAAAAATCGCGAGCAAAAGGAAGTGTTGGTCAGGCTAAAGGAGTGGAGGGAAATCACGAAATCTGGCACTTCAAACAATAAAACAAATAATTAATTAAATTAACACGTTTTTTATTGTTTTATTGTTATAATTATTCAGCTGTTTTGTCGATAGTGTTTTTTCTTATTTTATTTGATAGGCTTTAACTTTAAAATTAAACAACACAAATGTTTTGCTTTTGACAGCAACTACCAACTGCTGTATTGCAAGTTAGTGTGACCAGATTTGTATTAATTACATGAAAGGGGGAAACTTTTTATTGAATTTATTATAACAATTTTTATATAAATATATTACTATTAATATGAGTATGGAATTTAATAACAAAATAAAAAAAAATATTGTTTAAGTGCTAATAATAAAATTTCAATTTTTACTCGGTAAAATATTACTAATAATGCATTGTAGTATTTCTGCATACACGACTTTTACAAGATATCACTGTACCTCAATAATTTTAATATTTTTAGCTCTTATTTTTCAATAATTTGTTGAAATTTTGAATATTTATTACATTTTACCAAAACAATAAAAAACAGAGTCTCAACAAAAAACCAAAGAATGGTCACTCTATATAAAACAGAAATGTGAAACAGCTGAGAATTCATTTGAGTTTATTTTATGACATCTTTCGATAATGATTATTATTCGTTAGAATGTCAAAATACACTAAATTCATTCGAACGAATAGAGACATTCGTTCGAATTGACTATTTATTCGAATCTCAAAATAAGCGTGATTAGGACGCTGTTCTCGTTAGCGAGGCAGATTTTCGAAAAAAATGTTTTTGCAGTCACTATTAGAATTCTTTGAAGAAACTTTTTGCATCAAAACATTTTTTTTTGTTTTGGACCGAGGAAAAAAGTCAAAAAGTAGACTTTTACAAAAGTTCCAAATTTCCAATGGGTACTTAATGGGTTAAGGAAAGTTTTGTATCATTGAAGCGGAATTTAGATGACCTTTCCATTAACGCCAAAATTCACATGAAGTAGGTTTAAAGTTATGAGTAGAATTAACTTTACTTTTGTCTAAATAATTATGCCGCCGACTGTATTAATTGACACTTCGTGCTTAGTAAAAATGGAGAGCTATACGAAAAAACAACGCATTTTCATTGTTGAGCAATATTTTCAAAATAATGAATTTTTGTCAGCTAAAGTCCGCAATTTTCGAACAAAATCATCTTCAGCTTCGTTAAACGTCAAAATTGTTGCATTTGGGGATCAAAAAACCCGCGAGTAATTATTGAGAAACAAATGCATCCACAACGCTTTACTGTTTGGTGCGGATTTTGGGCTGGAGGAATTATTATTCTTCGAAAATGAGGCCGGTCAGGCAATAGCAATTAAAGGTGTTCGTTGTGACATGATAACCCAGTTTTTAGTGCCTAAACTACAAGATATTGATGTGACTAACATGTGGTTTAAACAAGACGGTGCCATATATCAACCAGGGAAATAATTCAATTACTGCATGAGTCATTTCCTAATCGTATGTAATCGGCCCTTTTTTCGACCATAATTGGCCATCCAGATCTTGCGATTTAACGACATTGGACTTTTTTCTTTGCGGTTTTTTTGAAGTTATTGATCTATGCAAACAAACCCACAACCACCAACGATCTGTATATTCTATCAAAATTACATTTTGCGTTTTGCGAATTATGGCACACCCTTTACAACATTTAATGATCTTTTAGCAAAATTCGAATTGCTTGTTATTTAAACTCTATAAGGCAATAAGCTGAAATTCTTGTGTAGATTTGTCTGCTTATCCCATTTCAGCAGATAAGTTTCGGGTCCAAAACGCTATGATTGGATAGTATGACAGTACCTAGCTACAAGAACAATCATATCATATGCCGAACTGAATGATCTCTTTGGACAGACATTACAGAGTCAAAAGTATGACAGCGACGCAATACTAAAATTCTAGTTTTATCGTTCCAATTAAACAATCTGTAGGAAAACAAAATATAGAACCGATTTTTTAAACAGAATTTTTGTTTGGAATAAGTTGACAAGTTTTGCAGACTTTTAAGATCACCACACGCCAGGCGTTAATAATATAATCGAAAATCGAGGCATACCTTTAGGCATGACTTTTAACCAAAACAAAAAACTTGCCAACCTTAAGGGATTTATACGACTGCCTACCAGCGCGCCACTTTGTAACCGTTTTCAGTTACTAATATTATTATAAATTTTTGTTTACATTGGCCATTTACTTGGACTTTGAACTGAAACAACACCCAATTCCAGTTTGCAGTAATTTCGCTTAGCCACAACATTATTATTGATCAATTTGTTATCTTGGCCAGTATTAATGCTGACCGTTCGTCTGTCCGTACCCCCGCAGACCGGACAGGCATGATATTGCGCATAATTCGTTTTAGTTTATTCTACTTTATTAGTATTTCGCCTTGATGCGTCTATCTGTGTGTCTGTATATGCATAATATGCAGGCGGTATAACCGGCGCGGCGTGCAAGAACCTTGAAGCGGCTTAAGTGGTAAAGTCATACAAGTTAGGTGCTGTAGCTGTAGCTGTTTCTTCAGGACCAACTGAGTTCAAATAGGTGCATGGTACCGACTTCCATCAGCGAAAGTTCTTCAATAATTGGTTGTTATTGGAGGCATATCTAGTCAGTATTAGCCCACATGTATGACCTCATAATGTATGGGCAAACGATTTTCCTATACTCATCAGGCCGTTGTAGAATTTGTTGACTTGTTTTGATTCGCTTTTGTTTTGTTTTCATCTTCGTATGCTTCTTTCCATTCCTCTTGTTCAAGCACTGGAATGCGTTACTTCTGCGCCGATTACTTATAGAAGCGCCAGGCCAACACAACAGTTGTTGTGTGGTTGCCCCAGTCTTGAGCGATTGGAGGTTTTAAGCGTTCAACGATAACGAATTCTGTTTAGTTTTCATTAAACATTAGCCGGGGTCAATTCGAGTGTCTCGCACGGTAGAAGTTGCACGTAGCTGTTTTGCGTTTTGTTTTTGAAGTTATTTCTTTTTTTTTTTTGGGGGAAAGTGTGGAAAATTTTGGAATATTTAATTTGTTTTTGAAACAGAGAAAATGCAACCCATTAAGTTTTACTTTGACGTTTTGTCACAGCCCTGTAGGGCCTTGTATATACTCTTAGAAGCAGCAAAGATTCCATATGAAGCTATTCCGGTAAATTTACTTAAAGGTAAGTGGAAACGTACAAGAAAATTATTCTGAAAATGCAAAAATACCTAACAAAAAGTTAAGAACTTTCATGGCGATGTTATTTGAATTATTCCAAAGACTTGATGTTTTGCTTTCTGTTTTTCTCAATAAACATAACATAAAAAAATGTTTTGCATGATTTGCATTTAAATGCTGGCTCCAGACATTTTTGTTGACGATTCTTATTTGAGTAATATTTAATTTGCACGGTTCTAACACTTAGGAGAAATACCATTAGGTCACCAATTTGGTGGCAATAAATTGAGATATGGACAAAACATCGCAATAATTTTGTATATGATTTTTATATTATGCAACCTTATATGATATTATATAGTACATACCCTAAAGGAATAAATCGCGAAGGGTACAGCCCTGGTGGTTTAAATTGAACTGACTGCGGTCTGCGGTATTTATAAGCTCATAGTTAAAAAAAAGTTCAATTTTTAGAAAAAAATCAATGAAATCGAATGTGCCTATTAGTTTGCTTGTCACAATCACATCAATCTCAGTCGTCTGACGCAAATTAATAAAAACATAAGTCACCTGCAAATTTCGTAACGTTTACCGCACTTAAATTTATAATTTCTGCTAAATTCAGCATTTCAGGCCAAATGTTCAGCATTTCGCTATATATTTTGTCCAATATTTCGAAATATTACATGAATTTCATTGCTGCATTTGTAAGTTTGTCTAGTCCAACAAGCCACTTTATAAATCCCGCACGTCAGTTAATGATTTTTCAGCCCGCTGAAGAAGGGAGTGGACAGACACAGAATAAGAATTTTTAGTACAGCTTTGGGAGGGTAAAATAGCAGCTCCGTGGCAACCGGAAAATATCCCTACGTATATAAAATGACGTCGCTTTAATTTGGAGAGAGTTGCGTCCATTTCTCCCCAAAAGAAATAAGTATATTTAGCAGAATGCGCCTTTTCTGCATAATGCTGAATCTATGAATAGGTGCGATGTAAACGTATCTTAAGAAAAAGTAGATGGCGCTCACACCCTAGACCCAGCTTCTCAGAACTTTTTTAATTCTACAATGAACGAAAATGACCACATAATGGCCTTTTAAAGCGCAACTAAATAGCTGTCATAAGTTCCAAAATATTGCGTTTTAAATGATTTAATTGCATGGGTGGTGCCACTCCCGTTGTCCAATCGCATCCATATACACAGTGAGAGTCAGAAGTAAGTGAACACCAATTCTCTTTTAAGTCTTGAAACATGTCTAAAAAACCAACAATCTGTACACAGTTTTATAACAAAATAACAATAACAAAACATATTTTATTTCGACAGCATGAAATATTTTACAGAAATTAAAAAAAAACTCGAAAAACAAGCTGCTGCTAAGATATATATTAGAAAATTGGTGATAGTCGTTTTATGGCAAGTACTGCTAATTAAAGAGTTAAATTAAAATTCAGATTTTGCAACGGTTGTGACCCAATGTACAAACTTTGAAGTAAATTCATCAAAAGGTTTAGGTTATACTATACAAAGAGGGCGCTATCTAAGATACAAATGTGTAATATATTTATTTTTAATTGTTATTGTGGTACGTGTTTACAATTTGAGTCTTAAAGTATCGATATAATCTAATCATATAGACACTTTGAAAATTTGTCAACAATGGTCAATAAATGTTTACAAGTAAACAACAAACTTATGTACAATGTACAAGTACACGCAGAACTTTGAACGTTGTCTTTCGATTTGGACACACGTCAAGAAACTCAAATTCTAAAGGTTAAAAGGTACACTCGATAGATTTGAAAATGTTTGCAATTGCTAGATGGCTCGCTAAGTGAAAAAAAAAATGATAAGAATATCGCAAATAACAAGAAAATAAACTTGGTAAGAGATAAACTTAAAAATTTTCCGTTTGATCTTTTCTGCCTGGATGACTTTTCAAATTTATAAAGCATTAAGTCAGTATGTACTATGTAGTGACTATTTTGAAGAAAAAATAATACAAACATTTAACTAGGTATCATTTGCTGCTCATGTGGGACTTTTGCTGAATGACACACCTTCAGTAATCCAAGAGGTTTGTTTGACCGCAGAAAATAACAATTATATACTTTTAGGTACTAAATAAGAATCATAGGAAAGCCTCGAACGATAATTCTTGCCTTTTCCAGAATTACGTTGAAAATATACTTCACAGTATTTATTCAATAATAATATACATCAAGTATCTCCTATGATGATCAAGCATCACTATGCCTAGCTCAACTTTATTCGTTAGTTATAAAGCAAAAATAAAAAAAATACAAATTCGGAACTTTAGCTGTCCAATGCGCTTGGATGTTTTGAAACTTGTGATTCGATATGTAGGTACTGCACACTAGCCGACATTAATAGCAGCAGGATATCTTGAGACGGGAGACAATAGAAGAAGTCACGCAGTTCAACTATATAGGTACGTGTCACTCGATGGTGGAACGGACCTGTATGTCAGAAATAGAATAAATAAAAACTCGTGGTGCATTTGGAATTCTTTCTCCAGTCTAGAACTCTAGACAAATAATATTAAAACTGTTTGAATCCAATGTTAAATATGTACTGCTTTACGCATGTGAAAATGCTCCGCCAAAATCTCGAGCTGGTTACAAGTCTTTGTTAATCGGTGTCTGTGTTACATACTACGCTACAGATCCGGTGGCCACAAACAACTTCCAACAATGAATTGTGACTTAGGACTGGACAAACAAAAGTGAATGTTGACGAAAGCAGAGGAAATGGGGCTGGATGCGGCCATATACTCAGAAAACGAGATGACAACAATGAAACCAAGTGGTAGGCCAAGAACAACGTATAGGTCAACTGTTTAAACGGAAGCTCAGTCCCAAAGTTTTTTTTTGTTTGTTTTGTTATGTCAACATTATTATAATTTGCAAAATTTATACAATTATTAATCACTTTGCTACCCATTATTTGTCCGGGGACTCCATAAGGTACATGTATTCTGAATGAGGATCAAATTCCGAATCGATTTAGCCATGTCAGTCTGTCTCTTGAAAACACGATAGCATCCAAACGCATCGACTTAGGCCAGGGGTTCCCAATCTTTTTCAAACTGCGACTCCCTATACAGGTTGAAATATTTTTGCGACTCCCTCCTAAAAGCACAGATATCCATTCACCCAAAAATGGTCCTCGTCATTAAAGACTATTTTCCGGCCAAAATTGGGTCCTCTTCCAAACGCTCCGAAGCCAGTCAGCGAAAAAATGGCGTTCGCGTTGTCTATGGTCTTTAACTTTGAGCTCCTGGATCAGTATGATCTTGTACGGGTGTAGGCCCAAGTCCCAATGCAATATTCGATAAGTTTAAAACTGCGAAAGGCCGACTTCTTATACAAGACGAGGAATTGACTACCTCGGGTTCTCCTGTACCTACATAATTTACGGCAAAAATGTTCTCGGCCGATCTGGCGTTTCTTTGACTTGCGGGTGTTGCCTGATTGTTTACCGAACCGGTTGTTTCGAATTTGGCCACAAACCTTTGGAGAGGCGGCCTTCCACGCCTGCCGTAATGTTTGATAATAAAGTATTCTATCTACAGCAATGTGGCTATAATGTGGATTTGGATTTCGCTTCGACCTTGCTCTTGGCATTCCTAAAGAGTATAGTAATGTCTTTCCTTTGTTCGGCGTCTTATGAGTCTTATGCGAGAAACAGATTACCACAGCACCAGCAACAGCAACTTTGACAGCAGAAGCAACTTCAACAACAGAAGTCGCATGAAACACATTGGAAACATCGACAGCAACTTTGTCAAGGGAGGAAAAAAAAATTTGTTGTGAGTTGATTGCAACGCAGCATTACCAGATTACCTTTTATATATTCCAAAATAAATGGTAAAAGCGAAAAAATGATAAATATTAGGTACATGACAACCTGTAAAATGTTAGAGTAAATCACGTACTTAGTACCAGTAGGTATGTACCAGTATAGGTACTTGGTGGTAGCTAAAGTATAAAATTCGAAAAACACATCTGATGTCATTTTCGACAGTGTTTTTCAGATGTTTGCTGCCCAATCAAACATCAAATCAAAATTTGTATGCACTCTTCTTTTAATAGCTTGTCAAACATTAATTTTAACACAGCTCTCGACGATTGAATTAGATAACTCGTTTCCACATTGCAATAGTAAAACTAGAATTCAAAATCACGTCCCACCGACAGTAAATAATTTGACGCCTGCAGATCACAAAAAAGAATTGATTTCTTTTGCCAATCGAAAATGAAAGACAATCTAAATAAAAAAAAATTAAAATAGTATTTTCTAAATAATTTACATAAGAATAATTTGTAGACTGCTGAAACTTTTTTGTATATATCTGGTAATGATGCTGTACCTTCAGGATGTCAGCTTTCGAAACCGAAAGTTGAGAGAACTGAAAAAGTCACCGTGGTGTTGGTAGCATTTGCACAGTAACATTAAATTTAGGACTTAGCTCTAACGTCGATGTCGATGTCGATGTTGCTGAGGTAATGTAACTTCAGCCATTAAAAAGCAGGGGCTTTAAAAAGTGCGCTGTGGCTGTCAAAGTTGCTGTTGCTGTTGCTGTGCCAATCTGTTTCTCGCATTACAGCTGTGAAACAATAATAAGAGAAATGTCATTTCAAGGCGACCTCAAAACTGCAGTCTTGCGACGCCCCAGGGCGTCGCGACGCACAGTTAGGGAACTCCTGACTTAGGCGAATGAAATTTTGAGAGATGACTTCTTTTTACCGTCGTCAGATTGGTATTTTTTTATGAAATTTTTTCTTAGCTTAGAATATAGGAATCTTTCTTCTATGATCTGCAAGAACCTATGACGACCTGACGTTTTTTTAGTCCTAATAACAAATCGGCAAACCAATTTTTTTATTTTGTTTTGAATATTTCTTGAAGGATAGTCATCGTATTTTTTGCTTTGTGGAGATTTATTTACTCAAAGGGAGACCCCAAATCCCTGTTTCGAAATATCTTTATGATTACCCGCTGTTTAGCTGTGACTCGAACAAAATTCGTCGTTCTGACAAATAAGCAAACACTCTAATCCCTAAAGCATGATATTCGTCCAAAAATAATCATGGTGGACCTTTTTCAATAAAAAAAAAAAATTGTTACAGCGCAATTGGTGGATATTTGCAAAGTTTGTGAATTCCTTTCAACGATTTCTGCAAAAGCTGCAGAGATGAGGAAGTGGATGAGACTATATGTCACTTCCCGTGTACTTGTCTTGCCCCCGCTAGTCTCCGGGAACCTAGCGATTCAAGCAGCTTAGCAACTGGATTAAAAAACTAATTGGTTTCAGGATCAGACAGTGTGAACCACCTGTCCTTTCCAATGGCAAGCAGTACAATGAACCTATGTATTTTGATCTAAGTACATCTCATAGAGGACCGCTATAAGCTAGAAACAGAATAAAACTGTTCTTATCACTATAAGTAGATAAGCAATCCTATATTGAATGTTAAAATGATGCTATTTTGGTTTGGTGTGTAAATTGTTGTTGCCGAAAAAATTAGCACGTTTAAAAATCGTGTACAAATAAAATTTATTATTAGACTATTCCGAGGAGTAAATATTTTTAATCATAGAATTAATCGGCTAGTTGTTTGTCCAACGATTGTTGGTACATTATTATGATGATGGTTAGCTGGGGAGTTCTGAACTTAATGATAACAATAGAAGCGATAAACAATATCAAACAGCAAACAGAAAAGTAAACAAAATAAATATACACATAAAAATTTAATAAACACTCATACAGATCGGTAGCTACTTGAAATTAAAATATTTACATACATGTATCTACTTTTAAAAGCTATCCTGAAATAAACTTTGCATCGTCTGAAAAATTCACTCAAGTGAATTCCTCCAGAATAAGAAGAAAAAGATAAAGTTGTAAATTTATTAGACCCAGGTTACTGCTGGTTTCTCACTGAGTCATATTTCATTGATATTTAGATCTTGTTACCAGCCATATTTAACGGTTTGCTTATCATTAACACTGTTGATTATTATGCAACCGAAGTTGAATAATGTCAAGTTCAATCCAATTATTTACAGAGCGACTATAATATGCGAACACATTTTTGTATACCTCAAAAATAATAATCACAATCCGCTCGTCGAGTTATTTTTAGTGTCCAGCTTATGTTTTACAAACTCAAAATGGCAACATATTTCAGATACAATTCGCTATTGTGACTTACAATTGTCCAGGTCCGCCCGAACTATAACGCCGCCATAAAGCAAAATCCCCTTCTTGCGGGGTAGGTGATCAAGCTGTCTCAAAATTGATCTAGCCTGACCAATCCTACAGGAAAACTCTGCATTGCTCCTTCCATCACTCGTAAATAAGACCCCGGGAAAATAAAACTTTTCCACCTGTTTCAATGGATCTCCACTAACATGCAGAGTGCATTGTACAGGTGTTCTGGACACGACCATCACTTCATCTCAGCTTCACCACAAACGGCTACAAACCGATCAAGTGCGCGCTGAAGTTCAGTCTGAGAGGCAGAGGCTCCAAAGATGACCAAGTCATCAGCGAAGTGCAAATAATTTATCCTCAGATCTCCCAATTCGAAACGTTCTTCGCCAAGACTGCGCTGTAACATCAAGTCCATATATGTAATGAAAAGGAGAGGAAACAAAACGCACCCCTTGCGAAGTCCAACGCCCACGGTGAAAGGTATTGATTTAACGCCGTTTACCCAAGCACAGCTTTTACAGTTTGTTTAAAGAGATTTAATGGCTCTCAAGAGAGAACCGCCAATTACATACTCCTGTAATACACTCCATCCAAAGTTTACCTCGACTCGAGGGACGATTTCTCCAAATCTATGAAGCATGCGTAAACAGGTGTAGCATACTCCCAAGCCTTCTCAAGTACTATTCTGAGAGTGAATAACTGGTCGGTTGTGCTTCTGCCGGGTCGAAAGCCACTCTACTCATCTCATAATCGTGACTCGACAACAGGTCTGCAACGCGTTTCCAGCACCTTGGCAAAGATTTTTCCGGGGAGACTTAAAAGTCATATACCCCTGTAATTGGAGCAATTCCTTTTATCCCCTTGCTTGAAAAGGGACACAATCACCCCATTCACTATTTTCCGCCCTGCTTAAGGCGAAGTCAATTTTCGAATGATCAAATTATTCACAAAAGAGCTAAAAAGTTGACTTTTATTAAATGTGTTTCATTTCCAAGTCATTTAAAAATTCCTTCTTCTTTACTGGAGATCAGAATCTATCACAAAATCCTACCACACTAGCAATCAACCAACGGAGGAATCTCATTTCGGCACCCAACTAACATTTCAACTTTGCTAAGGCACAAATGTTTCAGATTCGATAGGTCAGGGCTCCTTTAGAGCTTCTAGTAAGCAAACTCTTTACCGAAGTCTTGACTTTTATTATAACTTCATTAGGGACTTTTAGACAAATAAGATGAAGCTTTAAAGAGCAATTAAATTCATAGCTTCGTTTATTGTAGTTATCGAAAGAAGAGGAAGTTAGAGTTTCTATAAAGCTTCGATTAAATATTACTATACAAACTTCTATAAGTAAACTTGTATAAAACCTTCAAGAGTCATTAAGCGAAAGTTTATGGAAGACCTGTTTGTGGCTTGCATTATTTTACTAGCGAAGCTTTATAGATATGAAGGGAGGAAGAATAAAACAAGGCGAACATTTCTTCAGTTTGGTTAATACCCTATTCACACCAAGCCGAAAACCGAGTTTTCGTCAAAAAATTTTAGAAAACTCGTTGGTGCATTCACACCGAACACCAATTCGTTTTCGTTTGACGTTTCAATTAGCTGTGAAACTAGCTATGAAATGTTTGTGGCGACTAGACTTTTATTTAAGTTACTAAACTTCGCTCATATTGACATAGTATAAAAACAAAATTATTTAAGCTACTTGATAATCGTTAACTTATGGTTATATGCATAAAATAATTAACATAAGCTACATTCAATATCAAAACATCTGAAAATACAATTTAAGGTGCCAGTACACTATATGTAGCACGCCTCATATATATGTGGCTCTGACGTCAACAGAGAGTGCACAAAGAGAGCTTGTACATGTACACGGCATTGAAACCATTCGCTGACGTCAAAATGACGTCAGTGCTACATATATATGAGACGTGCTACATATCGTGTACTAGCACCTTTAGTTGTGGCAGGTACCTAGTTTGCTCTTTATGGTGCAATGCAAAGATAACAAAAAAACTCTCACTCTCACTCAGTCTCTCACATCCTGTCAGCAGTTTTACTGAGCTCGGTGAATGGGCACATTCAAGTATCTAGTTGACTTAAGTTGACTTAAGTCGACTAGATTTGTCTGGACTAAGTGTAACCTGAACGCAAAAACTAACTTAATTGGTCGTGAACGTCAGATCTTGATGGGTTTTGTTTGTTTTGGTTAGGTATATCCACTAGCTTTGTGCTCTTCGGCTACCCCTCCATAAACGTCAACAGAGAAAGCTGCTTACGTGACGAATCCCAGCCAATAAGAAGTCAGAAACATTAAGTCAGTCAGCTGTCAGACTTACTAAACTAGATACTAGAACGTCCCCAATGTTGCAAAAGGTGTGTCTGCTTCAACAACCCAACGATTGTATTCGTTTTCGTGGCGTTTTCAAGGAAAACGACCTCAAACAACTCGTTTTGAAAACTGCAATATGTATGGGGAAACTTCTGTTTTAGAGGAAGTTTTCGGCTGTTTTCGCTTGGTGTGAATAGGGTATAAAGAGGCTTTTCTGAAAGTATAAATAATGGTAATGGGCCTCCGCACACGAGATTAATTCTGCCGACATAAAAGCGATTTTGTAGGCGAGCGGACTGAAGTGAGGGGAAAAAACGGAATAAAATGTTCTGCCGAGTTGTATCCGCGATCTTTAATTACCCAAACCCCTTGACCAGAAACATAAAAAATGTATCTAGCAAACATTTTCTTTCGTTTTAGAACAACTCGCATACGGCCTTCACCTTTAATTTGTACAGAAACTCTGATAAATGTCGAATTTTTTGGTAAACAGATTTTTTTTTATTTCTGAAGTTTACTTATCCCTTTTAGTGCGACATGTTTTAGCGCTATAAAGTATATCTAAAAATAATAAAACACCTCCAAATAGTTCGAGTTAGAGACACTTTGGCTATAACTAACTATAATTAGATGCAAAACCCATTTCTATAAAAAGATCATTATCCAATTTTAATGATTTTGTTTACTGCTCGCAATGCGTAAATATTGACAGAGCTAACCGCTTTACTTACTTACACACTACTCTCTTCATTTATGACTTTCGTCGTTATAAATAAACTCCAAAAGTCCAAACTAAGGTCAGTGTCAGACAAAAGCGAGAGCGAATGACAAAGCACAAAATCTGGTTTATATGCCTTCGTGCTGCCTAAAACGTAATTCAAAATTGACAACAATAACAGAAAAAGCAACCGGCAAAAAACAGAAAACAAAATGTATTCATTTATCTAAAGTTTTTTTTTGTTTATTTATAACTAGCACCGGTCGCGAATAAAAACATTGTGCAAATAGGCACAAGTATAATGTATATGAGTGAAATCAAGCCCTAGCTTCAACGTGTGTATTTGCATATTCACGATAATGACAGAATTAATTTTGCAATAAAATTGAAAAATTTATTTACGAGTAACTTCTGTCAACTGTATGCATATCGTGATAAGTGCAGCCATAAATATTTTATTTTTATTTCATTATTTCTAGAAATCGGACTTTAAGCTTTTCCATTTGCCATTCGCTAGTGTGGAGTCGATCTACCATACTTCTGCGGCAGTTTTTATTCCGGCGGTTATGCCTGATATTTCTTTGGTTTGAGTGTGAATAATAAATAGAAAAAAAAAATGTAAACATTAAACCAAACAAACAGATAAAGTTACTTATAAAGTATCGATATAAAAATGGGTACTTCTTAGTTTCTGTTAGTGAATGAATGCATTCAGAGATATTTGAGACGTCTTTGGCAATAATATTGCGTCAAAAGTCATATAAATTTGGTTTTCATTAATGTGAAAGTTGTTTTTTTCTTAATTAAATTTGACAGCTTTTTTTTCTGTTTGTATATTGGCATACGTTTGCTACCCCGACTGAGTTTTCTTTTTGCAACAAACTATATGCGGATCAGGCAATTGACATCGCCACGGGGCAATACTATCTTGTTCAAAATGATAGCCTGCGTGCAAATTTATGTCATTTCATTTAAACCATTGATCTTTGTTTATTCAAGGTTCAAGGATTCGTGACACAATAATTTTTTTTATTTTATTTTTGCGACTCTTATCTTTAGGTCATGAACATGTGCCATGAACTTTGATTAAATTAATTTCTTTAACAAAGTAGACATTTGGGTTCTTTAGTAGAAGACTACGTAACAACGGTCCTGGAATTTAATAATAAGTTTAATACCGGTATCCCCGACCGACAGCAAGGGGAAGAGAATATATTTATACACAAAAATACGGTGGAAGTCTACACAGATGGGTCTAAAACGGATGCCGGAGTAGGAGCCGGGATTTTTTGAGTTTCATTCTCCCTAAGCCAGTATTTTAGAGACTACCAAATAACTGTAGTAGGTATCCTTCAGGCAGAAGTAATGGCTATTCGCGAAGCCGCTGAACTTCTGAAGGTGAAATTGATCAGATATCGTTTTCTACACCGTCAGTCAAGCAGCCATTAAAGCGATGAAATCAACAATATTAAGGTCCAAATTGGTCATTCACTGTCGTAAATCTTTAAATGAGAACTCGGGTATGTGTATGTTAACGCTGTGCTGGGTCCCTGGTCATAGAGATATACCGGGTAACTGTAAGGCAGAAAAGAAAATGGAACTCTACTGATAAAGGTGAGCCCCATGTGCCAATTGAAACGGTAATATAAAACATCGGCTCATTAGCTCTTCAACAGGCTAACGGAAGAATGGAGTGATCTTAACAGCTGTAATCATAGGAAACAGATATAACCACGGATAAGTCGGCGCAGGACAAAGAGCCTGTTAAATGTCAGCAGTGCACAATTCGAAACTCTTGTCGGAGTATTATAGCTACAGGTCACTGTGTACTAGTAAGACACGCTGCTATAGGCTTGCAGCTAATGATTTTGGCCGCATTTGCATGGATGAGGAGGAGGAGGAAACACCTTTCCACCTACTATGTAATTGGCCAGCGCTATTCTCGATTAGAAAGCAAACTCTACGAGAGTAATTTTTTGGGGAGATTGCGGATATTACCGAAACGGATATTAGTAAATTACGGAAATTCCTCCAGAAATCAAAATGGTTCCAGGAGTAGCGGAAAATATCGACTCTACTAGTGGTATCACAATTCCCCTAACTTGGTCTAAGTGAATTTCTCCGTATATAACAGATAATTGTCACCTAACCTAACCTAACAGTTGCCCAGGTACGCCCGGGCTTTAGCGCCATCAAAAGTAAGTTCCTATATTACTTATTTACATAGGTGGCGCTACATTCAGTGGAGAGGTTCAACCAGCACGACTATTCGGTTAGCTCGGTCTACGGTCAACTGCCTCCACAGTTGCACGCATCAAGGTGATTGAGGTGACTTTCCTCTTGTGCGCGTCCCCTAAGGTAAGGTCTTTCTCTACTGCGGTGCTTTTTCTGATAGGTTAGAGGCGAAGCCTCTTCAGATTGGTGCAGTAGAGTCCATTCGCTCTACATATCCTAGACGATTGGCAAGAGTTATTCTTCGTTTAATTTTTGCTGAGATGTTTATTAGAGTCTATAGCAGAATCTGGGTGCAGTGGCTCAGTGGACTACTGTGCGAGGGGTCCCAGGTTCGATCCCCGGAAAAACACAGATTATATGTTAAGGTTTCTTTCACTGCTCCATCTCTCACGAACGTCTAACAAACATCAGAGAGTATAACTGTCCTGAAAAAGCTTCGCAATTCAGATGTTCGGACTCGGCATAAAATTGTATGCCCCTAAAATGACAACTCACAAGGACGTAAGTATGTGAGAAGCTAGGCCTAGCCTAGGGAGCTTAAAAGGGTTTATTGAGCCAACTATTTTTTATTTTTATTTTTTTTACTGCAAAGCCGATTAAGATAATGTTCTTATTTCGGTGTCAATGGAATCAGGCGAATGTTGTAATGTTGTGGGTGAGGCTCAGAAGTCTTACGAGCGCAGCACCCAAAAATCTACTCTATTTTTGGTTCCGGAATACGTTTATAAGCCTCATTCATGTTGTAAGATGTCTTTTATAAATAAGGGGAATTAGTTACTATATACAAATTAGTATTTAGTAAACTTATTTGTATAGAATCGGATATACGATATACCAATTTGTTTTATTAAAGTAAACCCACTTGAAGATCAAACTAATTTTAGTAGACGACACGCACAGGAACAGGTGATTCATGATATCAGTGAAGCAAACTGTGCCATCAAGTGCTAATATTTGTTTAGCGAAGTCTCTTTTACCACACGGACTCAATGTTTAGACAGCTGATTAGAACGTGCAATTTAGATGGCAAACTTTATTGATGGCTATTATTTTATTGTTTGTTAATGCGACTTTTTAATTAGAACAAATTGACGTTAGATGAATCGATAACGAACTAGCTATAGTTGTTAGGCTAATCGAAGATCTTAATGATACAATTGTGGAATCTGAGTACAGAAGAATTTTATTCTTAGCAAAGTATAGTTCTCAATTATATGACACACATTTTGATGAGATGCATTGAAAACCATTTTTGCCTGAGGTTGAGCTTATGGCTTGATTGTATATTCTATTAACGATTTTTTTTATTAATTTATTTCTCGTGCCAAGTTCAAGTCGTGAATAATCGGTTAATAAATAATTAATTTTTGACCGCTTTAAGTGGATTATAAAACACTAGTGTGAATCTGATTAAATGTTGTGCAATATTTTGCTATCTAAGATATTATCGTCTATTTAGAAAAAAGTGCATAATAAGAGAGGTTTCGCCTAGTTAATAGTATAATTTGCAGTAATATTATCTTAGATCAAAAGATGGGTACAGACCTATGAAAACTGCAGTTATTAACATTATCAATTTACCGAAGAACTTAACAAAATGTCCTTCAAAATGTGGCATAAAAAATCCTGTTATCATACAAAATGCTTTCAATTTGCAAATATGCAATAAAAGAGTCAATCTGTATCTGCAGTATCTCATTATCTTTGCATTCCTCCTAATTTAACACGTTTTGCCTGTGACTATCAAAGAAAAAAATAAATAAATAAATAGGTGGCGCAACAGGCGGGTGACACCCAAGGCCTAGCTTCTCGCAACCATTCGTTTTGTGTGAGTTTCTATTTTTGGGACAAATGGAAGGGACCTACAATTTTATGCCGAGTCCGAACGGCTGAATTGAGAAGCTTTTTCATGACAGTCATACTCTCGGATGCTTGTCAGACGTTCGCGAGAGGTGGCGCAGTAGAAAAAACTTTAAGATGTAATTTGTGTTTTTCCGGGGATCGAACCTGGGATCCCTCGCTCAGTAGTCCAGCACACTAACCACTGCGCTACTGTGCCCACGTGACTATCAAATAGTCAATGGAAAAACTGTGGTATTATGCGACAACAGACTTGCTGAGAATATAATCAGTCCTCCATGTTGGCAGTGGGCATTTGTTTTGTCTCTATTTCAGCTTCAAGCTATAATAATAAAAAAAAGTGCCTTCCGAAGTAGCAGTGTTTGCTAAATTTGCAATACGTTAACCGAAGACAGTCCTCAGAACTCTAAAAGACGCATTAATGCTCTTATTATAACGCCTTCAAATCTCTATCTATCTATTCATGTAGTACATATATAAAAATCGAAAATCTTAAATAATTTAAGATTTAACAAATAAGAATATTCGGAACCTCAAATAAAAAGTCAAAAAATCGAAAAAAAAAAATAAAAATTTTCATAAATGTATGGGAATATACACAATCATTAATCAGAAAATTCCAAAACCCACCAAACCGATTGAGCTTTTTTATTGGCCCAGAGGAGTTTCTGTGAAGTCTGGTTAAAATTTGACAAAGAGGTGTGGCACCTCCCATACAATAAAAAGCTTTACAAAACTTTGAGCAAATGTTTGTTATTGGCCCAAAAAAGTTTCTGTGATGTTTGTACGAAATTGTACAAAGAGGCGTGGCACCTCTCATACAAAAAAGAACCTTAACAACCTTATATCTCGAAACCCACCAAACCGATTGAGCTCGAATATTGAGAAACGATTGAGCTAACATTTTCAGACATTCTTAGGTATTGACCTGGGAGTGTTCCTGTAAAATTTGTTCGAAATTGAACAAAGGACGAAAATTTATATAAATTACGAACGAGTTTCATTTAAATACCAAACGAAATTTAAATTGTACACTAGGGTGTGTCATATTTTTTAATTTTAGAATTTTAGTGTCTAATAGTTTTCAAAAGTTGCATTGCTGAGTTAAATGAAAAACTACATTTATAGTTTTTATTTTGGTTAGTACTTTTGGCTTCCTCATTGACCTTGACATTTCGAACAAATTGTTAGGCAACATGCTATTGGTGTGCTTTTTTTTTTAATCTATATCCAACACTAAAGTTAAGCTATGCTCAAATAATGTTAATGCATTAATTTTATACTGTTTGTCAAATACTGACACATTTAAATATAAATACATTTTACAACTACTCGTCCGTGTGTGCATTCATAACTTGAGATCCGTCGTTCGATTTTCACGATTTTGAGCTTGATGAATTTGTATTGGCCCAAAGAAGAAGATAGTGAAAAAATTGGACAAAGGGGCGTGGTACCTCCCATAAAAAAAAAAAACATACAAAATCTTATATCTCGAAAACAACCGGACCAATTTAACTCAAATTTTCAGACCATCTGAAGTATTACTCCAGGAGTTTTTTTTTCTGTAAAGTTTGGTCAAAATTGGACAAAGGGGCGTGGCACCTCCCATACAAAAAAAAACATTTAAAACGCTTTTTCCCGATATTTTGAAAAGTAATCAGTCGATTAAGCTGAAACTTGCACAATATCGGTTGGGAGGTGAAAAGTGCACGTGGATTAAAAGTTTTCGAGTTTTCCGATAGAAGGCGCTGAACACCCAAATCTTAAAATTACACTATATCTTGACATTTGCGGCAGGTTTAGCTTTGAAATTTGGTAAATAGAGGTTTATTGGCTTTAGAAACCATTAAAAAAACTATGCACTTAAAATAAAAAACTGCAAACGTTATTGCTCGACACGCGTGGGAGCTAAAGTTTTAAATTTAAAACATTGATGTGGATTGTCGTCACAGGCAATTCCTGGGTACGGGCAAAGTTGGGTAGCTACAGCTAGTAATAATAAAAAACAATGCATTGAGCTATATTTATGTTTTTCGTTTTATTTCCTAAAAGCGATTTCAATAATTTTTTTTTACAAGAATTTACATTAAACATTATCTGAACAACAAACCAACAAAGTACTAAAAAACTTTTTTTCAGAAACTTCACGTGGTCAAACCACGCCAAAAGTTTATAAAAATCGCAATTTTTTTACATATTCTGAAGCCTAAGATCCTAATTCAACTTTTGGCGGGTATTAGACTAAGCAATTAACATTTTTTTTTCGCCATACTAAAGTTACACACTGTACAGTGTACACCGTGCGGCCAATAAGGTACATGCTGACCTTAATCAACTGTAATTGTAAGGTTGATTGGGATTCATAATTGCTTATGAAGAATTACAAACAAATCAATTTTAGGTGGTGCGGGTCATCTATTTTACTTTATAATATATTTTCTCTTCGAAAAGTGCACCTAAAATGCTTCAACACCACCCCAAGATGCTTAGGAGTTGCGTCTGAGCTTAAATGTATGCAAGTTGAAGTCCTCTGGAAATGTTTCCTCAGTACGATAGACGAAGGTAGCATTACCAACTGTTCATAAACCCCAGAGCAGTAGCCCAGTTGTGTGTTAGTGTTGTGCAACAAAGTCAAGATAATATACTCAAATAAAAGCATTTGGCTGTGTTTTGTGCAACTTTAAGTTTATATAAAAAAACACTGCACAAGTAATGCGCTGTTCTTTTATAGATTCTGAGCCAACGACTTGAATTTGGTCGTTGGACATAGAACACTACAAAATGCACAGTTTGTATCTCAACTGTATTATGTTTCAAAAATAAGTTTATTTGATTATATTCAATATATATTTCCTGATGTATAAATATTTAATTCATTACAATTTAAATATGTACATAATTTAATGCTAAACAATTCTCATTTTTTAGGAGAACATCTTACTAACGAATTTCGTGACAATGTTAATCGCTTTAAAAAGTTGCCAGCGATCAATGATCATGGCTTCCAGTTGACAGAGAGTGTTGCAATTTTACGCCATCTTAATCGTGAAAAAATCGTTCCCGAACATTGGTATCCTCGTCGAAATCTAGCTCGTAGTCGCATCGATGAGTACATGGAATGGCAGCATTCGAATATGAGGCCAGCATGTAATAATTACTTCCAAGCCAAATGGCTATTGCCACTTTTGAATAAAACCCGCCCAAATGAAGAAGCTGTAAGTAATTTGGTAAAAAAAAAACAACAATATATTTGTTTAATCAAAAATACATCTTAAGGTTAACCTAGCAGCGAAACATCTCGATCACACACTAAATGAATTCGAAAATGGTTTCCTACATTCGCAGAAGTTTATGGCGGGCCGCAATGTTTCGTTTGCCGATCTATTGGCCATTTGCGAAATCGATCAACCAAGTAAGTTACATAATAATCAAGTCCAAAATGTTATTTGAAATGCAATTTAAATTCTTTTACAGAAATTGTCGGTTTTAATCCGTTTAAGAACCGATCGAAATTGACACAATGGTATGAAGTAGTCCGACAAGAACTGGGCCCATTCTACAAGGATGTGAACGAAGAATTTGAGCATAAGCTTAAAAGTGCAGAAGAAAACAAAGAGGCAATTTCAGTCAAGCAATAAATATTAATTATCTATTAGTCATACTCATACGTATACAACATTTATTGGATTTACTATTTTTTTTTCTGTATTATATGTGTCAATGCTATAAACGTTGATCAAGCTAATTTAGTTAAGTTGTTATTTTCTATGAAATATTTAATGTTTTTGTTACGATCATCTTTGTTAATCATAAGTATATTATGCACAAAATACAAATGTATTTTATAACCTGGATGAGTTTTATTTGTAGAAATGGTAAAAATGTAAAACTGAAATGTTTTGTAAAGCATCACAACAACTCAGAGAAGTCCCATGGAGTCGTCTTTATTAATTTATTCATATAGATTTGTAGGATTTTGTCGAACTTATTCTATTTACAGATTATTAAAGAAACGTATACTCGGGCGTATACGTATTTTTTTTTTTTTTTGTAAATATATTCAATTTTGTTCGATGATCTCACAAAACTAATATTTTATACATCTTTCAATACCTACTTTAAGAGAAAATTTGAATTTCGATAATGTAAGACAACAATTACAAGTTGCGATATCGGTCACAAGTATCGTTAGAAGAATGAGTATTGTATCCCTACGGCAGCCATCGTATCCCTATGGCAGCCACCGAGCAACAGGCGATGGTCGCTGAATCGGTCGATTAAAATATCAAACTGCAATAATTCTATTGTGTGTCCTTTTTAAAACACAAACGCGGTTACGCGATATGGTAGCACGGTCGCACATGTTTGTTTCGCTATGAAAAGTAGCTTGGCCGCTTCAAATCAAACAAGTTTGATTTTTGTCGCGCCGTCGTCATCATCATCATCATTTTCAATGGTCTGCTTGTCCATTAAGTGGGTCGCGGGTGTAGGTTGTTCAAGTGGACCCTCCATAACTCTCGATCCTCCGCCATCGACTCTAAATCATCAATTGCAATCCCCATATGGGTACAGGAGAGATTATGGACTTGATCTAACAATCTCATCCTGGGTCTACCTAGAGGACGCCTACCTAATGGTACGGATTTTATGGAATAAACGTGCGGAATGTTATAAAAACCGATTAAAAACAGGTGTAGCGTGGAAAAGAGTTGTCTTAAAGAAATATGGTAGTCAGGGGGATGGAGTTCACAAAGCGTTTGTGAGCGACCGGTAATAGGACACGCATTTTGGTAGCGGTACCAACAAACGATGCGACGGACCAAAGTTCATCGTTCGGTCGTGCGATGTCAGCCCAATTGAGACGTAGCCTTAGAGTCCTATCACAACTTTTCATCTGTAATGATGTCGATATTGTATTTTTATTTTGTTTTGATGTTTCTTAATAAGCCTAAGGTTGTGATGTAATCAAATCAACCTTTTTTTGTCGTTTTTTGAGGCATTCCTTTTTACCAAGACTTATTCCATAACATCGACGACAGTGTCGGTAAGTAGTTGACACTCCACATACGATCCAAACCAGCTGGTCTACAGTACTGAAAGGCTGTTAGTTTTTATCTTAAAAATTAATACTGTAGCAATGTTTTGCAGTAGTGATGAAGACGAGATCATAAGACGAACTGATCTTAGTCGCATCCGAGAACAGATAAGGATAAAATCCAATCTATTTGATCTATCAGATATAAAGTCAGTAAAAGGACAAACATTCATTTGAGGAACTATATTTAATAAATTATTTTCAGATTGAATGCATTTTTAAGAATGTCAAAAGAAATCTTAATTGGACGGAATAAAAGATAAGCTCGTGGAAATTACACGGCCGCCGTCAGTGCCGGTTATATAACTTGCTGCGACTGTGCGATTCTTGGCAGCGGGTAGCTACCAGAAGAATGTATGAAAACATTTTAATTAAGGACTAATACCACAGCCCACATTCAACAAATGTATGCTAACAATAACTTTCTGATAATATTTAAATATGCTGATGGTGGTCTTGGCTGGGTTATAGCCGTAGTCCAATTCGATCTTGGTGTCAACATTTAAGACTCCCTTTTTAAAATCCCTTTGCCAACGAAGTGCTTTTTCTATCAATACCACCAAATTCAATTATTTCCGGTTTGTTACTTTTAACCCTTGAAAAGAAACTAATTTAATTTAGTTATTTGAATAAATTAACTATTCAAGAAAAATTACATTTTCAGTCGTTTTTCATTACGCCAAAAATCTTCGGGTTTCTTGCCGTTTGTGGTGTTCAACGCCCTGAAGAATGAACATAATATATCTCACATGACGTTCGTGGCACACTTACTAAATCCACAAGGCGTTAAACGACAACTGGCGTTCAACGATTCAAAAATTCCACTCGAAAAATTTAATCTGGCGTATTTTAAATCGTCATAAACGCCACTCGAAATAATTTCTGTACAATTTTACAATGCTAAGGCTGCTGGTCACTCACGTTATAAAGGGTGTCAATTCACGCAAAATTTGAATTTTGCGCCATTTAATAGTACAGTGATGCCAACGGAAAAAAGATAACAATGTGACAGCTGACAGTTCAGGGCTAGTAAAAATGGAGCGCAATACGAAAGAACAACGCATTTTCATTGGCTTGTTCGAACAAAATCATCTTCAGTGATGAAGCTCAATTTCATATTGATGGCTTCGTTAATTGTCAAAATTGTCGCAAAAGTGTTGCCATCAGAATTGACCATCCAGATCTTGTGATTTAACGCCATTGAAATTTTTTCTTTGGGGTTTTTTGAAGTCAAAGTTCTATACAAAGAAGCACACGACCACCAAGGCTTTGAAAGAGGAAATTGGAAGGTGTATTAATGAAATTCATGCGAAACGGTCATATAAAATTTCAATAAAACAGTACGTACTTGCCAGCAAAGCCGTGGCGGCCATTTATCAGATCAACGTCATCTGATCCGGATCAGATCATGAAAACTGGAAAACAAACTGGATCATTGAACGATTTTATATTTAAGTTGTGGCTACAGTTGTTTTTCATATACGTATAAAATCGATTACCAATTATGACAAATTTCGTATTGCAACCAGCCATATTGCCCTACAATGTGACGTTACAATGCGGTGATTTCTCAATTGCATTTGCTCATATTTGAGTTTGACATTTCGCTTTTTGTGTTGTGGTTGTTACCATCTGCATACATTTTGCATTCAATATTTTTTTGAAAAACTATGTCCAAATGTTATGTTCAAATATGCATCACATTAACCGTATTGTACTGCTAATATATCCATTTATATTTCTGTGCTATATAGCGAAAAAAAAAACATCTCGAATGTCGAAGTAGTAAATTATTCGAATTTGAAAAAATGCTAATTGATTTCTTGTGTTATTAATAGTGTTTCATATTTTGGTCTGGCAACATTACTGTATGGCTATAATTTACAGGGACACCAACATTGAGCGAATGAAATAAACACCGTCACGAAACAACAACGAGAAATAGTTGAATTATCAGATCATGATTCGTGATCTCGATGAAAAGCAGGATGTTGTTGTTGTAAGTGCATGTAAATCGCTGATCTATATGGTTCGATAGCTGATAATAAAAAACGGCTTATATTGACTGTTTTGTGTAGGGTGGCGAATAAACTATGATACCTATTATTCGTTTCTGCAAAAAATAATTGACGAAAAATCGCTAGTCCCAAATCACGAATTTGGATTTAGAAATAAGCACTATACAATCGATCAGGTGCATAGAATCACAGATAAAAACGAAAAAGCACTCGAAGAGAAAAAAGTGTGCTCTACAATATTTCTTGATGTAGCACAAGCTTTCGATAAAGTCTGGCACAAAGGCCTGATCCACAAACTACAAAGGCAACAGCCGAAGCAAAATTCGACAATTCGGGAGTCATATGTATCAGAGCGATTCTTCAGAATTAAACAAGAGACAGAGTACTCAACATTAAGAGAAATTAAAGCTGGTGTACCACAAGGCAGCGTGCTAGGTCCAGTTTTATACCTTCTATTCACTAGCGATTAGCCTGAAAGTGGGGAAACCACTATAGCTACTTTTTCAGATGACACAGCTGTCCTTGCTGTGGGAGCAACTGTCGAAGTAGCAACAAAAAAGCTTCAAAGGGCAATAGACAATATTCTCTGATTGGACAAAAAAAGGCAGATTAGATTAAATGACCTTAAGTCAGTCCATATTAATTTTACGTACATACGCAACGCTGTGGGCGCAGTAGCGCAGTGGTTAGTGTGCTGGACTACTGAGCGAGGGATCCCAGGTTCGATCCCCGGAAAAACACAAATTACATCTTCAAGTTTTTTCTACTGCGCCACCTCTCGCGAACGTCTGACAAGCATCCGAGAGTATGACTGTCATGAAAAGGCTTCTCAATTCAGCCGTTCGGACTCGGCATAAAATTGTAGGTCCCTTCCATTCGTCCCAAAAATAGAAACTCACACAAAACGATTGGTTGCGAGAAGCTAGGCCTTGAGTGTCACCCGCCTGTTGCGCCACCTATTTATTTTTTTTTACATACGCAACGTTGATCTACATAGAGATCTTAAAATTGAAATGGTTGAGGAAGAAGCTTACTTCGTTGCCCGAAGGCATAGAAGTAGACGTCAAATAACAGAACTTTTAAATACTGACAATGTAATCAGGAGATTAGGGCGGGTAAAAACTCTTGGTCTTAGCTAAAGTAGGTAATATTTTCAGTTAAAAAAGTATAGATATCCGGCATATGTCGGATTTATACTCAAATTTTTTTTAAAATGAATCAAAAATAGGTTGCCGATTTGTCGAAGGACTAGGTGCAATTAATTCGGGATGACGAAAGTCAGTCCCCTTGGGACTTTTTTTTAGATCGGGTTAAAGTCCCTCACTATTGCAGAAGCATCCCTCGCGTAATAGCTCTGCAATGTCTTTTGATGATTTTTGCTTTCAGCGAATTCGCATTACAAAAAAAAAATTATTCGATTCTATTTCTGGTGAGTGTCAGTGAGTTAATCTATACTTTGAGCCAATAGTCCTCGCAGCTAGGCTTCAATATTTATATTTACCAGGCTACTTTGAAGTACCTGTTATTAAATAATAAATACTAAATAATCTATACTTTGCCCTATCGGGGTTTGATCCTAACAATATTCGTGTATACAATAAAAACAACTTCTAGAGCACTTATACAAACAGTCAATTTTCAGGGCTTACGGTATTGTGTAATTTTTTTTCCAAATAAGTAGATATTACTTTACAGTTTGAAATGGCTATTTGAACTTAAAAAATTATAATGGAAAAAAAGAAGTATGTAGTACCAAAAAAATAACAATTTTTAATAGCAATATTTTCATTTAAAATTTATTTCTCTTATTATTTGTGTAATCTTCCAAATATATATAATTTTTTATCAGTATCACTATTTTTTTTATGTTAGTTTCTTTTATCGAACTTATAAATGAATTACAATTCAGTTAAGTGATGAAGCAAGTATTGGGCTTAATCTTTCATTTTATGTATCAATGAATAAATTTAAATTTGTTTAGTTCCATTTAGTAAAATTAAATTTTCAAAGTAAAGTAAATTAAAGAAAAAAACACCATCGACTTTGTTTTCTTACATAACATACTTAACTAATTTATTAGCAAATTTTGTGCTTTCTTTTGTTTATTTCTTTTATTAGCAATGATAAAAAAGTTTTTCATTATTTTTATATTAAATTAAACCATCTAATAACTTTATAGGAGTATAACAAAACTTAACCATACTTAACTATTATCAATACAATTATTTCAATTATTTAAATAAAATCGCCTTTAACCACTCCTGAGGTTCTTTTAATCAATCGTTGTCGGTGAAAACGTTGTTGTTTTTTTTTATTTTTACAAAATTAAAAAATATATATTTATTTATGTTGCTTTGTTTTACACATATGCCCAGTGGTATTATAACTTTGAATGTTAATAGGTTTTTGTATTATTTTTATATTTTTTTACTGTTTTGATTTGTTGGCGCATTGCTTCTTGCTATTTAATTAACAAAGTTTATGATTATCTTTAAGAGGAATCTTTGTTTATTATAATGAAAAAAAAATTAAATAAAACGAATAAACGTAAAATATTTAAATTTTCATTTAATTTATTTATAAATCGGCATTTTTAATTCGTTTTCTATCTAAGTTGTTGAACCACTACTTATCAGAACAATTTGCATTAGGAAGCATAAAAAATAAATTAAATCCCATATCAAGGACTATATAAATTGAACTAATATTTTGTAAGAAGCATTTAAAATTTTGCGACTGCTTTGTATTATATTACATTGTGTAAATATAATAGTAAGTTGCTGGTACGGATTAGAGTCAGATTTAAACAAAACTGTACAAACTATTGATAACAATACATAATGTTGAGTGAATTTGAAATTGCTTAAACTAAAGTGAACTAACTAAAGATATTATTATTCTAGTAGTTCTATATTAGATGCTGATCGTAGTGAATTGTAGGCCGAAACACATGGTATCGTGTCGTCAAATAATAGCTATGATGTTAATGTTCAAGTGATCTGGTCATTCGTAGACCTAGCAAAATATCTTTGAATAATCCTATGGCTACATTTTGTAACTCATTTGAGAAATTTTCGCATTCATATATACATATTTAGAAACTATCGAAAAAAAATTGTAATGCAAACATGAGGGAATGAAATCTTGTGGGGAAATCAACGGTGTCAATACCGGTATTGAGATATAGATGCCAGCCAGCAAAACCTTTAATAGATCAACGTACGGATTTCTAACTGCAGAGCCGTCCGGGTACATTTAAAAGGCACGTCACGTCAGAACCTACTGTTGCGAAGCAAAAGAAGGCTTTAAGTATAGAATGATCCACTCTTTTCTACCCTACAAAACGATAAAAATACAGTGACGTTCGAGTCTTAAATTTGGATTCCACTCGCTCAATGAAAGGTAAGATTTTCGTTTGCCCATTTAAAAAATGAAGTTATCAGCCGCTGGACCAGACGGCGGATAGATAAATTGTTGAAGATCGTACGCAAACTCATTTCCAGGACTGGCAGATAAGAAAGTTTTCCTGATGAATAGGATGATTGATGATCAATCCATACAAAATGAAAGCGTCCATTTTTATTATATTTGCGCTAGCGTTGCAACGGAAAATTATCCGATTTAATACGAATCGGAGGATTTTTGATTCGAGGTATTTTCTAAACAGCTTTTCGGAACTTTATTCCTACTTTTATGTAACGCACACAGGCGTTTTGCTTGTTAGTGCGTTTTTGACTGATATTTTTGACAGCTTCATACGAATTTTATTTCAATATGATCCGACAGAAATTGGATGCGGAATTTGTTTACGATTTGCAGTGAAGTGTTGATAAATGTAAGATAAAATGTGTTTCCATCAATGCGTCGTCGCATTTTAATTGGGTACCTATTCTCTCCGAAAACGGATACCTCGAATGTAATTTGAGCCTCCGACAAAGTATGCGCTGCGGAAAATGCCTTGTTTCGATATCTCGCTAGGATCGATTGTGTAAATATCTAAAACCATCCCATTTCATCTGGGATCTGATGGGCGCCTACTGGACCCATTTTTCAGCCCGGCAAGTCTACAACCACCCAATAACAACAGATATGACAGTATTTATTGAAACGAGCTATACGAATACATGTATATATAATTTTGATAAACCAGCACGCTAGCTCCGCCATCAATATCAAAAAATCTTTCGAGGCCTGTCATGATGCGCTGTCAGTGCACACTGAGAAGTATCACTGAATTTTCGTGGCTGTCAAATGGCCGGGGAAACCCCAGAAATGTATGCTACAACTACAGTTGAGTTGTCTCTTGGTTTTATGCCATTCAAAATTCAATATTGTCCGTATTGTCATACTCAGCCTTGATAGAAAAGTTGTCTGTCAAAACACAACAAATATGGCGGCGGTTGTCTATAAGTTGTTAATTAGTTTGGGTTGTGTGAAAGTTGAGTTGAATTGAAGACAACTCAACTCAACTAAGTTGCCAATGAAAAAAAATAACAATAAATTTGTTAAATTAATGCTTTTAATGTTGAAAAACACATTTCTTTTAATATTTTTTTACTAATACGTCATAATGGTAGCTACGGTTGACAGCAAAATTCAGCACTGAAAACTCTGAACTGACTAAATACTTAGGGTCAGCTCAGTGCTCAAGCAGGGCGCCCATAGTGCTCTGCTCCTCTCGAACGCAGGTGTTCATTGTCAGTGCGAACTCAGTGCGCCATAGAGTCCATGACAATCAAACCTATTGTGCCTTTATCATGATACCATTATACTTTAAAAATACCCTATCCCCAAAACCAAGATCCTCAAACTAAAATCCCCAAACCAAAATACCCAAATAGATTTCGAGTGTATTCACAATGCATTAACAGTAAAATTGCAACCCTCCTGCTTGGGGTTGGATTTTGAGTAGGTGCAAGGTTGGGTATACGCAAAGTTTCTTTAAATATTTACAATTAATATTTTGGGGATTTTGATTTATTAGAATTTGAATTTGGGGATTTTGTGCTTGGGGATAATCAATTTGAGGATTTTTCAAACAGTGGGAATTTTTAGTTTTGGGATTCTGCGCTTGAGTATTATGTAGGTATCCCAAATTGTACAAAACAATTGCACAATTTTTCAAGTCTGCGTAACTTTCAACTATCCACTATCTAACTATGAAATGTATATATTTTTGGAGGTTAGCAAATTGCTATTTTCTCAAACTTCGTGCTCCGGAAAAATAACATTTTCTTCGCCGGCAAATTCATGTGACATATGATAGTTCCGGTGGTACAGGAACTTCAGTTTACATTTTAAATTTGACAGCTGACATTTAAATTTATTCAGCCATTTTGAATAGTTCAAATTGAAGCTGCATCCGTTACACAGTAAGCAATTGGTGACAACTGTTATTCATAGTCTGCTTAAGAATATGCTCGTCCATCTGCTCGTAGACTACCGTAATCCCGTAAACTCTTTCGTTTTGTTGCGGCAGGTATTGCGTTGACATATCGCAAGTGTATAGCCGGCCTAGCTTTGAATACATTTTAAACTTTAACGTTCATAACGGGTGGTCTGTTAAGCTGAAAAGTGTGTTGAAATTGAAATTGTAGGTATACGAAAGCTTTCCCCATGAGTTACAAAATGAAGACACAGTTTCAGAAAATAAGAAAAATATTATATCAATGTGATTGTTCAAAGTACATCTAATAGAGCTAACGCCTCTGTTATTATGTACAATCTGTGTAATCTATTCGCTACTAGATTTAATTCTTCCGCGAGTGTGTACACTAGCTGTTACTAAATTAATAAATATTTGTAAATATTGTTATTTCGCTTCGTCACGCTCTTGAAGCCCTACATGTCTATTACAAAACTATATATTTTGCGCTTAAGTTTACAACGGATTTCTGTTTTAACAAATCTGCCTCCTAAACATTCTGCTCACCATCTTGGTCCTCATCGTGCTCGTTTAGCAGTGGGCTATCGTCGCCCAAACAATTCGGAGGTAGTCCGGTGCCGGGAGTAGTTGGTGCCGATCTAGATATCCAACCCTTGCGACCGCGACCACGACTCAGAAAGCTCGTCCCACTTACCGGGCTCTTGATAGAACATCTAGCTGTGTTGCCACTGGATGACATCATCGGAATGTACATGGCCTTGTTTGGTTTCGATGAGAAGAACTTCTTTTTGCCCTGCTGTAGCGTCGATGGACGTTTTGAAAGCGGATGAGCGGTAACCTGTACAGAGGACGATGAAGCACCACAATAGTCGGCTACAAGTTGCTGTTGCTGTGGCTGCGGCGGATGCGGAATGTGAATGGTTAAGGCATTTTCATCTAAGCTAGCACCCATCTGTAATTGACGAATCTGATCGAGTATCTCTTTAACTTCATCGGTTGGACTCGTGGCCTGGGGTGGGGATGTTGGCGTACCAATGTTTGCTAAACTACTCACAGCCGAGCATGTGGTCGAGGTTACATAGCTACGTAGTCCGTCCTCGAACTTCTTCGCCAATTCGATGGTCACAGGGGAGTCGACCGTATTGAAGTTCGTGGCCGAAGGCATTTGTTGTTGTTTTTGAAGGATTTGGCAACAGGTCTCAAGACTGCGTCGCAACATGTCCAGATCACGATACTCACTTTCACCGTCTCTAGCAACAGGAACTGTAATTGAGATGCCGCCTATCGAACCGCAGGAATTGTAAATGGGACTACTATGCTCCACGAATTGGCTGGGATTTGTGCTCGTCCTATGCAGCGGAACTGTAGGACTGGAACTATGGCTAGTCGTCGTTGTTTGTGCTTGCTGCTGTTGCTGTGGAACCGTGGAACTATTACTAATGGCGGCGTCGGGTGTTTTGACGCCGATGACAGCGCTGCAGCTATTATTCACAAATATGTCGCTTAAGCTACTATTACTATTCGCAATGTAATGGAACTGCTGATCACTTTGAGAAGAAATAAAGCCTCCTCCATGGCTACCAATAGCACTGACACCACAGCCGCCGACACTGTTTGGCCGATCTGCATGCGATATCATGTGCCGGAAGTTGACACTCTCCGAGGAGCGCATATGATTCGATCGCTGTTGATGATGCACTGTGATTCCACTGCCATCGATTGTGGATTCCACGATTTGCTGCTGACCATTACAGGTGGGTGTGCCATTGTACTGCATACTACGAAGCTGCTGACTACCATTTTCAGTGGTGCACACCACCTGCGATGCCGATCGAGGGATCATGAAATGCTGCTGGAAATGTGAGTTAATTCCGATCTCAGGACTTGCGGCGCGCGAATACGGCGGTGGTACAAGCGTATTGGCCTCATTCGCATTGCAAATGAAACTGGAACTCAGCGAGTCTACTGTACTAGTGGCGGAAAGCGATCCAGCCGGTCTCACAATGTAGTTTCTAAAATACTGCACCATTAGGTAGCTTGCACCATTCTTGCCGTTGTCGCTGTTGCATGTAAACACCAGTGGATAGAGATCGGGTTTGGAAGTCACCTGCAATTTGTAAAACAAACAAAAAAATCTGTGTCAGAGGAATGTGAACCATCAGAGTGTTGTGCGGATTACCTCTGTGTACGGTGGTGGGGGATGGTGGAAGGAACTGCATCGACTATATTGAGGTGGTGCATAACAGGAACCAGCAGAGTCGCCTTCGGACTGCGCGTGGTGTTCGTTGAATCCCCATCCGCAAAGCGTTCTCCGTTTTCTCCACAGCGAATAAGCGCAAAGTAGAGCTAATAGGATTGCTACAACAACACACCTGAAAAGAGTAACCAATAGTATTAATTAGAAACTTGTTAACGACAAAGTACCAATATAATTTCCGAATTTCTAAGAAATTAATTACAATCAACTAGAAGAAACCTCGAATTTGATGATTACTTAACTACCTACTCTGTGGGAAATTTTGCGGCTTTTACATTTGCATTATATCGATCGAGCAGAGTTGTAATTGTTTCAAAGTTTTCAGCTTTTTTTCTATATCTTAGTTACGGCAACTTAAACCTTTGTTTACATTTACAGAAATGAAATAAATCTTATGTAATGTGGAGGGTTGCTGCCGAGATAAATAATCCCTCGTAATAAGGGTTGACCCAAGAGGGTTTGCTGTACAAATTATGTGTCGGATTTTGGTTAGTTTATGGATGGATCTTTATAAAGCAAAAACCGCATATGAACATACAATATACACAAGCGGAAGGAAGCGCTCATTTTCAAAGAAATAAAGTCGGATTAATTTTAAAGGATTGGTGGTTAGTATTCTATAAGCTGTTTTCTACACAACAAATGTAGTTTAGCCATTTGTTGTAGCTTGGAGGTAGTCTGCCTTAGGTTGCGGACACTCACTAAAATGTTTTATTTTAGATAATTCCTTTGACCTAACAAGGACTAATGACTTTGTCCACACCGAATGATGCAGCTTGGGACACAGTTAGAAATATCAAAAAATTGCAAAACGTAAAAATATTCACCAAACTTTAGGTTAGGTTATGCTTTAACTTTTTAATAAATCACCTAAGTATATATGCTATGTAATTACCAGCCGGAAAGTATATTTTACTCGTTTTATGGATCACTAAACATTTAACTTGATACCTAGAAATAATAAAGCATTTTTTCCTAAATTGCATACGAATTATTTGATAAACATTTTACGTCTAATTAAGTTGAAGTTCATCAAAAATACAAGCAAATATGTATTTTTACGCATCCATTTTTGTGATAGCTAGGTATATGACGGCACCTGACTCTCTTATCGCATGTTGAAGGTCCTGCTCATACAATTTCGTTGCTTCTATCGGGATATCTATGTGTTGTCGTTTGCGTTCATTTCCGGACTACTATTTATGAATATTTCACTATTCTAGAGAGTTCCTCATTCTATTCGTGCATAATACTCTACATTCTGCTTTGAACTATGTGTATATATAATAGCCTAAACTAAACTCTTCTCCCAACGCGCACACGCTTTGAATCACCATTAAGTTTTGCAATATTCTACAACAGGTTTTAAGGGAAATTTTCCTTGTTAACTTTCATAGCGAATAATTTGGTGGTACAAAAACTAACTTTGCCTGTTAAATTTATAAGCATTTTAAGAAATTACTTGTTAAAAAGTTGAATTGCTGTTTTGTGGTACAGGCCCCCTGAAATACAGCAATACGAACAAAACAGAAAATATATTTAGAAGACGATTTTTGTATGGGAGGTCCCACGCCCCTTTGTCCATTTTTTTTTTTTGTTTGCATATGTCCTAAACCTTAAACACAGCAATACGAACAAAACAAAAAGAAGTATGTATCACGAAAATCGGCTCGACGCCAGCGGCTTTCGAGTTGTTATAACGTAAGCGAGTTTCACCCGGAAGGAATTATGTATCTTTACTCTATATATATAAATCTTCTGTCCGTGTTTGTTACCGTACTTCTCCTAAACGGCTGGACTGATATTAGTGAAATTTTGAGTGTGTATTTGAATGGGTCTTGGGATGGTTTATATTCACAATTGAACCCGGTAAATGGCGCTACGATCCGATTCCACAAAATTTCAAATAATAAACACTCAACAATAAAAAAAATGTGCACGACTGGGTCGCACGAAACTTTCTCGTTTATTGCGAATCTCGCAGAATCTCAGAGTCATTTCAACAAATTTTACGTTTAAAATTATTTCTTACGTAGGTTTAGTAACTGAACCCTTGTTAACTAAACACGTAATAAATACTGCACAGACATTATGTACGTATTAACTACAACACTTTATTACGTACTTTCAACTGACATTTGAAGGAGACAAGGAGGCGATGAATTTCGAATTCCCATTTTTGATTATTTAAAAAAAGGGGTTGTCAATGGTCGGGGGATTTGGGAAGCAATTTTTGAGAAATATTCATAAAACGGCAATATTCGAGTTTTCTGAGAAAAACTAACTAAACTAATCATGTTTAGAATGCTTATGTTGTCTTAAATATGTATTTTGATCAAAATCGTTAGAGCGGTTTTTTGTAAAATTATGCTGACAAATGTTACAATTTGGATTCGAAAAGCACTGTTATTAAACTGTTTAGATGAAAACTGAGTACGACATATTCTTCAGGATATAAACATTACATAGCAGTTACATTTGTAATCAAATCGAAAATGGCGTTTTCGAGATATGTGTAGTTTTTAAAGTACCGTTTTTAGCGATTGGGGAAAACTGAGTTTGTTACCAAGTTAAGGATGACAATAGTACCTACCTTAAAAATAAGTTTTTTTTTTAAATAGTTTCCTCGGTTTTCGAGAAAAAGCCAATTTTCAAAACTGCCGTTGCTGGACTTTTTAGCGAAAAACTGGGTAGTATGCAGTCATGTTAAGCATGCTTACATTAACTCAACTATCAATTTTGGTTCAAATCGTTAGAGCCGTTTTCGAAAAAATCTATATGGGAGGTACCGTTAATATTTGAGCTAGCATAAAAACAAAAAAAAAACGTCCCTAGCGGGAAGCCCACAAACTCTAAATACGAAGTTTGAAGCAAATCCGTCCAAGCGTTTAGATTCCCCAGGGGTGGGACAGGCAGACATACGGACGGACAGAATTCCGAGACCCACTTTTTTGAGTTCCCCTATCATCGTAATATCAGGGGCCAGATCGCGTAAAATAAAAACGATCGAACGACATCGTTTTCACTAAAGCTGTCTCTATCATATCTGTGACAATAGACAGAGACTGCTAGTATCGAAACGATGTCGTTCGTTTTCATTTTACGTGATCTGGGCCCAGAATTGATCAAAATCTCGAGTTCGAAATTTTGTACGAAAACAATATAGGGATAATGTTCGGAAAACCAATAAGTATGAAAATGGTTAAAATGGAGCTTACATTTCATTTCATTTATTCAATCTACGATTTACATCAACAGATTACGAAATACATAATAATAATAATAGTAATAAGTTATATAAATATATAAATAAAAATAAAATTTAATTAGTGATAAAAGAAATTAATATATCTTTAAAAATATTTCTGAGCAAAAATATATCCAATTCAGAACAGAACAAATTAAACATTTTAATACACACAGATATAGGTTCACGCTGACCATAAGATGTAGTATGGCCACTTTCAAATAACAGTGGCCTTGATCTCAGAACTCTAATAGGAGCATATAAATTCAATAAGTAAATTCTCACTATCGATAGTTGTAGATAAAATATCACGAATAAACATAACATTAAACATTTTTCTTCTCGATTCAAGAGTTTGAATTCCAAGTAAAAGGCATTTCGAATAATATGAATGATGAACTTGAATGTCATTATTAAGAAATAAGTGACGTAAAGCAAATTTAAAAATTTTTTTTTTAACACTTTCAATTCTGCGAATATTTAAAGCAGTAGTAGAGCCCCAAACAACAGACGCATATTCCAGGACAGGGCGTACAATACTACAAAATAAAGCCTTAAGGGTGTAAGGATCTTTAAAATCTGCAGAGTTCCTTTTAATGAAACCTAAAAGAGAGTTCGCTTTTGAAACTGTGTAGTTAATGTGTAGATGAAAACTTAACTTTGCATCAAAAATTACACCAAGATCTTTAAAATCATCGACTACTTTTATTTGGGCACTGTTTAAAAAATATTGTGGAAAAATAGAATGAAAAGTTTTATTGAAGCTTAAGCAAGCACATTTGTCTATATTTAACAACAAGTCGTTTGAAAGACACCATGAACAAAAAGTATTTAAGTCCTCCTGTAAGAGGAAACAGTCATTTATTGTTGATATCCTCAAAAATAGTTTTAAATCATCTGCATACATAAGACAGGAGCAGTGTTTTAGTAAGTTAGGTAGATCATTAACAAAAAGTAAAAATAACAGCGGACCTAAATGGCTCTCTTCTGGGACACCAGAGGTTACTGAGATTTCCTTAGAGAAATAATCCCCAATAACAACATATTGTGTCCTGCCATGTAAATAAGAATTGAACCATTGTAGAAGTGAACCATAAAAGCCGTAAGCATTAAGTTTTTCTAAATTTCTACCTCAAATTTGTTATAGCAACATGTAAATATATACTACGCATTTAAATAATACCTTATATATCTACTACAAAGAGTAGGTATTTTATCCATCACTTAAAAATTCAACTACTATTTAGGTTGTATTTATTTACATTTAGTTACCCTTCTGTAGGGGTCATATATATTCACAACTCAATTACTACCCTTTTCAAAATGGCTCTAAATTGAAACTTAATCTGAACTTATAGAAACTTTCTATAATTAGATCCATTTCGCATTGTTCTATAATCTTAAGAAAATAAAGTTTAAAGTCGACGGAATGTCCATTCCTATTATTTCACCCTTTTCTTAAGACTGTCATTTATTACAAATTCGTTTACGTAAGTCCCCTGTTTTATTAACTTTCACTTAAATGCATTTCAATGTACAAATACAAACTCGAAACAAATGCTCGTTAGATTTAATGAACCGAAAAAAAAAACAGAACTGAAGACTGTAGTCCAAAAGTTGAATGATTTCATCCCTATTTTCGGCATTATCTTTTCTTTTGTGTCATTTACTGTATAGGTAATTGACCTTATTGTCAAAATAAAACCCTTTTGAGCAAAACTTCAGTGGGGTCATAAATACCACCTACAATCTACACAAGTGGTATCCATTAAAACCATGTAAGTAAATGTAGAAGACTTTGCTTTAATTATTTAAAATACGATAGACTTCACAATTAGTGGTTTCTTATTTTCCATAGAAATGTAGAAACATAGCTAAAATATTATTATGTCTTAACAGAACTTCGGGCAGCACTGCCATATTCTTTAACATTGGAACCCAAGTCGCGAATTATGGTGCAAATTTAAAACGTATTATAGGTAGTGTAGTACACAAACTGCTTTTAAACATTATTTGTATCACCGCAGTTGTGCCACTTGGTCAAATACATTCCAAACCGAAAATCATAAAAATGTTCTTGAAGTATGAACTGACTGCAGGTTTTACACTTTAAATATTATTTAAATCTTTAAGTTAAACTATAACTATAGGTTATCCCCCGCACTATAAATCGTATTTACTTTTTCAAATAGACGTCAATTAGCGTCTTCTTCAGCTTGCTGTACCTATCCTCCATTAAAGCGCGACAACTTACAACTAACAGTGAGATTCCATATTCACATTACCGAGTTCAACCCCATGCCCTCTATGCACTTATAAATACCAATCTCCTTCATTAGTCGCATTAAATAAAAGAAGAGTAGGTATAGAACAAAAAAAAAACTCACAAATCAATTTTTCAATGAAAACATGCAGCAAGGTGCAGCTATTTTGACTCGATAGCCTTGCTAAGACCGTTTTTCGAGATCACTATCTGGACTATACTCGTACTACAGCTGAATAGGGAGGGCATAGGGATATTATCCAATCCATAATATACCGCTGCTGATGCTCTGTGTCTCTGGTTATGGTCTCTCGTGTAAAGTACACTGGAGTTTTTCTGCTGTTTCATCAATAAGGCCAAGTACACACAAACTGTGTTTATCGATCCTTTCGGTTATGGTATGTCAGCCAGTAGCAGGACTATAAAGCATTTGAAAGGGAACACGTGTTCAGCAAAGGAGATGTTTACCGCTACAGCTACACTCCTTTGTTGTTTTCAGCAGCGATAACTATGGAAAGAGAAATCAATAGAAATGTAATCCATTTCACTGTCGTCCTTTATTTTCGTCATGTGTGTGTGTGTTTTTTTTTCCTTTAGTACCAAAAGGCCAATAAGCAGATTGACATAAAGATGGATGGCAACAGAAATCTACTATAGTTGAGTTGAATTAAAACGATGCATGGGGGTTGAGGTTGAGTATGGTTTGCTTAAAAGCGAGGTCACTTTACTTTACTACCAGCACCACCTTAAAAGGAATAATGAGGCCTGTCGTTGGAAGCTGCGTGTGTGGGTGGGTGGTTGGATGATTGCATGGACTAGCTATAAAAATGTAAATATATGGATTGAGGGAGGAGTGAGTGATTCTATTTATTTTATAGTCTTTTGATGATACATTTATGTGTCTTAAGACGATTAAAAGTGTAGAAAATGATATACATTGAGAAAAGATAACGAATACAAAAAATGTCGTCTTTTGGGGAACACTATAACTACAGTTTTAATCAGTTTCTCAAGTTTTCAGACACAATATTTGAAATAGAGCGAGTTTAAATGCTTATAACCCTAACATCAAGAGAAACCCAGACAGAATTACATAAGCATGATTGCACATGATAAGCCAATGTGCAATTATAGTAGCCATTCCGATCAGAAGTATTTTCCTCCATTTTGATATTAGCTTACGCTCACATAATCTTCTTATCGTTGGCTCTTTAATGGATGGTGCAGCATCAAATGGACAAATTAGCGACTTACATAGCAAAAGGCAAAAGCAAGAAGAACACGTATATGACTGCTTATAAAGTTGCTAAATGCAAGATCGGAGCACAAAAAACTTGCGTGTTTAATGTAGATCATAAGGAACATCCCATATTTACTGAAAAAAAAGTTGATACAAGCGGGGAGCGCTATGAAAAACAAAAACCTTCTATAATTGACACAATCAAACCATAAATACAAAGTGTATTTGTAGAATTGAATTTGAACGTATTGTGTCCGGTGATCGAGGACAATGATTTCTTGTTCAGTTGTTAGATTTTTTCGGTTTTCTGTTTGTTGTAGAGTGGCCACATTTTCCTGTGTATGTTTGTCACCATTAGTATTTTGTCCCCAATCTTCTGTCTGAGATTACAAGGGGTGTCAGCCTGGTTTATATTTTGTGGTCTTTTTTAACTGATCCTGAGGATGTAGCCGATACATTGTTGAAGGAATTTTTAAAATCGGCCAAATAGTTGCACAGTTAGTCCCTATCACCCCTTCACCCCTGCCCCGCCACCAACTTAGTCCTTACGTAACATGTACTTATCCGAAAGTCCTAAGTCAATGGACATTATTATTTCACATAAATGAAAAGTCGTCACATGTATGATTTGATTATTTATATTACGCGATCATATCTTTACACTTTCAGATCTCAAATATATGTAGGTATGTACGATTGTAAATATCTGCTTACGCATCACAAACTCCTTATATGTACGTACATATATTATATACGTAGTTTGATTTAAGCATATCAATTCCCTACATAAAATGTAACTACATGAGCATATAGGTACGTACGTATAGTAATAATATTCTATTTTTTTGAAACGCTATATAAAACTACCCCTAAGCACAATTACAGTGGCCGGCATAAGTATTTTGACAAAACTAAAGTTAATTCTGCTCATAATTTGAACTTACTTCATGTAAATTTTGGCATCAATGGAAAGGTCATTTAAATTCCGTTTGAATGATACAAAACTTTCCTTAACCGATTAATTACCCATTGAAAATTTGGAACTTTTGTAAAAGTCTACTTTTTTGACTTTTTTCCTCGGTTCCAAAAAAAAAATATTTTGATGCAAAAAGTTTCTTCAAACAATTCTCATAGTGACTGCAAAAAAAATTTTTCAAAAATCTCTTCGCTAATATTTTTTATGATTTTTTGAATGGGATGATCTCAGAAAAATTTTGTATGAAAAGGAGGAAAAAGTGACTAAAATAGTCATTTTTAGCAATTTTCAAAAAATCATAAAAAATATTAGCGAAGAGATTTTTGAAAATTTTTTTTTTGCAGTCACTATTAGAATTGTTTGAAGAAACTTTTTGCATCAAAATATTTTTTTTTGATACCGAGGAAAAAAAGTCAAAAAAGTAGACCTTGACAAAAATTCTAAATTCTAAAATTTTTAAATGGGTACTTAATGGGTTAAGGAAAGTTTTGTATCATTCAAACGGAATTTAAATGACCTTTCTATTGATGCCAAAATTTACATGAAGTAACTTTTAAATTATGAGCAGAATTAACTTTAGTTTTGTCAAAATACTTATGCCGGCCACTGTACTATCGAGAAACCTATTTTGTTCGTACTTGGCCATATAAGATTTATTTTTAATTTATTATATCTCACCCTCTGATGGATGGACCCGAAAGATAAATATTAGCTAAAAATACTCGGTGAAGTATTGCTTAACAATTAAAAGCAATTATTGAATTGGCCTACATAGCTTTATGTGTATAATGGCAAGTGTAAGTGATCAAACATCAAACTTTATGATCTAAAGTCCTGTAAAGTATAGAACAACGGAGAGAGTAAAAGGCAGGCTCAAATGCGCCATAGGGATTGCCATAAAATGAGAAACAAGTTGTACGAGTATCAAAATGAATCTAATTTACTTTTCTAAAATGTTCTACTTATATACTAGTTGACCCTCCTTAGCATTCCCAAATCTAAACCAATAATTGACCCGAATTGAGAGAGTCGGATTACTCCTTCATTCACACTTGCGACGCGATAAGTAAAATGCATGACACTTGTTGAAACTTGTTCATTGATGAAACTTGTTCATCTTTGGTATTGATGACAACGTCTTCTTTGACATTATTGTTTCCCATTCTTGTATTTTTGAATTGTTGGCTCGATCTGGTCAATTTCGTTGAATATTTTGTTTGCAGTGTCCCACGGTAGTGGTGTCTCTTCGTTGATTAGGCTTCTTAGGTAAGCCAATCTTTTTCTGTTTCTATATTGAAGACCTCCTCTTTTTCGTTTTGGTTTCGTGGCGACTGTGGGAATTTCAGTCAATTTGGCTTCTTTGTATTTTAGTTGACGTTGTTTGTACTCCTCTATGGTAAGAGGTTTAGGGGCTGTTGTGTAGACTGGAGCTGGTGTGTATACTGGAGCTGGTGTGTATATTGGAGCTGGTGTATATATTGGAGCTGGTGTGTATATTGGGGCGTTTGTTACACCCTGTGGAACGTATTCTTCGGTCATTTAGCAAATTTCTAAAAGCAAAAGTCTCTTGTATTTGTTCTTGGTTCGAAAGGCAGGATCGCCATGTAAGTGATCAAACTTTATGATCTAAAGTCCTGTAAAGTATAGAACAACGGAGAGAGTAAAAGGCAGGCTCAAATGCGCCATAGGGATTGCCATAAAATGAGAAACAAGTTGTACGAGTATCAAAATGAATCTAATTTACTTTTCTAAAATGTTCTACTTATATACTAGTTGACCCTCCTTAGCATTCCCAAATCTAAACCAATAATTGACCCGAATTGAGAGAGTCGGATTACTCCTTCATCCACACTTGCGACGCGATAAGTAAAATGCATGACACTTGTGTATCGTAAATTATCGTTTGTTTACATAACATGAACCTGAGTGAGTCAATGCTTATGCAATGTGAAGTGCATAGCCATTGGGTCACTCGTTATCTGTTTTGTGTTTTGCTTGGCGCCTTCGTTTGTCGATAGCGTTGCTACTATTGTAATATGAGTATTTGTGTTACTTTGATTGTTCTAATTGTGGGTACACTACACAAGTTGAGGGTAGTGAGGTCGAAATATAAAAGTTTGCACCTCCTTTCTTTAAACTCTTAAAGGACGAATTTTGAAAAACGATGAATGAGGCATGTAATAATTTTGACTTATCTATCAACATACAAACCTTAAAGTTCATATGGCTAATGGTTCGTGAGACCCCCCCTTACCCCCTGCGTCCCCTTTAATGCTCTACAATTCTCACCTACCCTGCGGCCTAATTTGGCCACACATCTATAAATAAAAAAAAAATCATGAGAATCGGACGAATGGTTCTCGAGTTATGGAGGGACGAACAGACGAACGTTGCATTTTATAAAAGAGTATAGATGGTTGAGAAAAAGCCAAAGTTTGTCAACACGAAAAAAGAGGTACCCAATTTAAAAGTTGTTACTTTTCACACATACGACCTAAACCAACGAAGTGTTAACAAAGGGTTGGAGTTGAAATACTGTCAAAATTGGTGAACATTTTGTTTTCAAAATACTGTATTGGAAAATACTTCATATACAGTAAAAAAAGAAAACCCTACAGAGTTATGACCCGCTAACGTCGACAAAACTTTGGTACCCACTTAAAAAACGAATAAAAAATTGCTAAAAGGTTTGCATTTTCCACCGTGAAAGGACCACCCTGTATAAATCTACCTTTGTATGGTATACCAGCATTTATCAGCCACTTCGCTTACGTGCCTATGCCTAATGTGATTTTCTACACGCTCGATAGAATGAAAATAAAACTGTTCCCCATACGAACTGAATCCTCCTTTTCCCGTCGCTAATAACTCAAGCTGCAGGCAAAATTTTTAAAATCAGAGAAATCGGTTTTCTCTATATCTTAAATAGAGTGCACAAACCGAGATTGAAATAGATCGGATGAAAAATACGAATTTTCTCACACAAACTTTGCCTTTTGTTGGAGTTCGAATTTCTCCAAATGTCAGCTTCCTAACTCTTACCGATATAACCGACAAACTGTTTTGTATATGAGATCCAATTGGATGACCATTAAATCCATCCCAAGGACTCAATGCACCTTCTAGGAGTCACAGTCAATTCCGGAATCACATGGCAAGACCACATATCCTATATCGCAAGATCGGCGTCCGCTTAGTTGAGCTACCTAATTAGAGCAAATATGTACTTTAGCCCCAAGCAACTTCCCCTGCTCTACAAAGCACAGGTTAGACCAGGCCTGGAATATTGTTTCTATATATGGAGATCGGCAACAAAACAATCACTTTACCTACTTGACAACATACAGAGACGAGCAATTCGATTTATTGGAGACCCCACACTCACATCGAATCTACAACCGTTGGTGCACAGAAGACAAGTCGCTGCCCTTTGCTTGTTGTATAGTTACTTTCATGATAGATGTTCCGAGGAACTCAAATAAATTATCCCTCGAAATACAATTTTTTTGCGCCCCACAAGACAGGCATCTAATGCTCATGATCATGACCATACAGTACACTTGACAACCGCGAAGACATCAATTTTCCAAAACTCCTTCTGTTACAGGACAAGCAAACTTTGGAACTCGCTTCCTGGGGATATATTTCCAGAAGACTACAATTTGCAGCAATTTAAGAGCAGAACTAACATACATCTGCAAGCACCTCGGGGCTCTGGCGCTGTTGAAGCGTTATAGGTTCGACTTTCCCGGGAAAGGTATTAAAAAAAAAATGCGGTGCTAGGAAGCATAACATTTTTGTCTATCGCTCCAAGAAGGAGGCACTCAAAGAGTGGTTGGTGTGGTGTGGATCGTCTTCACCGCTGGTGAAAATTTTGACGCATTTGTTCGGGACGACCATGTTGAAGTGGGGTATACGTATAGCATATTGTGGTATTTATGGCGGTTGTAGTTAAGGCAGTGTGCTGGAGACTATAGTGATATTGTAGAGTGAAAGTATTCAGCTGCTTTCAAACTTGTAATTGACTACCGTTTAATAATAATCATAGTACATAGCAGATAGTTAATTCTCGAAGTCTCAACCAACACGACCCTCTAGTAAATTTGACTGCAAACTCCAACGTGCACGTGCGTAACACGTTCGTTGAGGTCGCTCTTCAATTATTATGCTCGCCACTTAAGGTGGAATCTTCACCGTCTGCGTTGTTCCTCAGCTGGATAAATTCTCCTCGAACTGTCATCAACACCATCTCAGTCGCTGTATTTTAAAAGTTTGACCAAGCCAACGTTGCTGTATAGCCCCTAAAAGTTAATCGTGAAAATTTCTCCTTCGCAATCCATTGAATTGCAGCGCCAGTGAGAAGGTGTAAGTGTAAGGGACTTATTTTACGAGTATAATATGTATAGTTTTTAGATTGTTAGTGCCAGCTGCCAGCTATAATGTGTCTACCTTATATTTTCCTAGAACGAGTATGTCTTTACTGCCAGCGCCAGAAGACCATATCACACCTTAACGTATGCACACTAATTTATTTTATCGCTGTCTGACTGTTAGCAGCAGAGGTAAGGGAGACTCCCTTACCTCTGGTTAGCAGTTCAGCCGCTTCACTAAAAGCCATATCCTTTTAGAATGGAACCGAGAACTTTTGGGCCTCTCTGTGTATATTTCTAGTGCGTTTTAACTATGCGATGACCGAATTCCTTTCGCTTTGCTGTGGTCTGTGAACTGTGCAATATTAGCACTAACCACTAATTGTATCTATAAAATTGCGTTGAAAAAATTTTTTTTTTGTATCTCATATCTTATATTTTATTGCTAGCGGGTGGTATAATTTCACATTTAGAGGATACAACAGTGGATCAATTTTACTTGATTGTAGCACTGCGATGCCATGATTCTATTTCATTTTCGAAAGTGAAACGTGCCCGTAAACTCTGCCCTACTTTGAGATATAAATAAAGTCACTTGACCCTGTATACTCCTAAGATATTTATACACTCGTAGAACTTAAGATCCTGAGCACGTTTATCAATCTACACTTTCCTCATAGATAGTTTTGTATATAGTATACCATATACTAAATATATAGGCAAGTACGATGTATATACAATTCCCCATGCTAATCAACTATTCTCAACAGAATATATTTGACATAAGGTCAGAGGTTGGAATGACTATTTGGGTTGGTAGGTAAGTATACATCTCAAAGGCACAAATTCTTTTAATAATTATTTCAAAATTGTGAACCTATATCAATCCAAGTCTCATCAAGACTCAAGACTGACATCAAAAATCTTAACCTTTTAGAAAATAGAACAAAATTTCTTCACAAGTCTCAACGAACGCAATTCATCATGAAGCTTCTTAAATATCAAAGAAATGTTCTACGTCTCGTGCAAATTCAATTTCGTTTGTGGAAAGTTAAAAGTTCTGATTCAGAAAACACAAAAACCAAATATACATCTGTACGAGTATAAGTATGTATGCGCACACAAAACAAGATAAACAGGGGTTGCGCCTACCGCCCCTTTTCTCTTATGCTTTGAGGCCACAAAACCCAGAATCAATAAAATTAAATTGAAGCAACCCAAATCGGCTCCACTACCATCACCACCGCCAACCCCCCGAAAACAAAGATGAAAACATATTTACACCCACCCCTACCAGATGAGTAAAATTGCAAAGTTCTCGCTAAGGGTTGTGTGCCTGAGAATAATTCAAACACGTACATATTATAGTATGTTGAAATTATAGTACTTACCAAAAATACCAATGACTAATGAAAAATAAATTAAGGACATGATCTGTGGCCGGGGGCAATTGTCTAGGTCCACTCTGATAAGGTGGGCAACATCCTTGAGTACAGCACTCCCTTGGCAATGAGCATATGTGTCCGCCTTCGCAGAAACGTGCAGCTACCTGTAATTGATTGCAAATTGATACATGTAGGTCGCATTTAATTACTATATACATTCAAAGGATACAGCGAAAACAGGAAAAATCTTATTAACCTAGAATAGAAACGTGATCTCATGCAAACAAGGTGCAAATTATATGGAAAAACAGAGAAATTTGTACATCTCTCATGGACCTTTCGTAATGCACACATCCCAGTAATTCGTCATTGTTCTGGTTTTTCAGTTGGAAATATGTATATTTTTTATTTGATTTTTTTTTTATGCAACTAAGCCTCACACACTTTCACTCTCGTCTAAGGATATTATAAAAAGCCAAAAAGCATTAACATAAACAAGTATCTTAAGGCAAACAGCAGTGGTAGAGATAGTGATAGTTGAAAACTGCAAACACTCATAATTGGATTATAATTCAGGTCTTTTGTTTCCAAAATCGATTGGCGCACCCTTAAAAAGTACTGAATGCTCTTGTTTGAGAATTTATTTATAATCGTTGTCGCACTCATCTATATACGCACTACTTTGACTTCCGGGACGTCACAGACATCCACATTGAATTCAAACGAGATAATGACAGCACCGCGAAGGACTACGACGGGCACAAGTGCGAGTACGAGTATCGTTGGCCAGCATCCTGTCGCACGGAAACTCGAAGGAAACATAAACCAAAGCGATTTAGGACGGTCAAGCGGAAGCAGTCGTGCAGAACGAGAACACACGATAGAACACAGAAACCAAACCACATTACATTGACACGAAAGAACAAAGGACACAACAATAACAAGAAGGATATTGCATGCGTTTTGCACATCACACATGCAAAATGTGCTCCACTGCTGGTGCTTCTGCTGCTGGAGCTGGCTGGCTGGCTGGCTGGTGCTGGTGCAGCAGTGTCTTGTTTATATATTATATTTCGTATGTACAGAAAGAGAATGCATATACTATACATAGGTGTTCTGTTCATGCTATATGTATTTTGTCACTCACGCTAGTCGGTGAAGAGAGGAGAATGGATCCAACAAATAGCAAGGTTGCAATCAAGTATCCAGTATGAAACATTTTTTACTATTATTCTGCAGAATGTCCTTGGGAAGACAATGCAATTTTTGCATTGTTGTCTCTCGTTTTCTGCTCCTACTGCTATACTGCTGGTGGTGGTGGTGCTGCTGCTGTTGCTAATTAATTGGTTTGAGTCTCCTTTGGGGTATGAACTGCTGGATGCTTGCTTCTTAATAATTTATCTATCTATCTATCTACACTCTTCCTCTTTAGAGGCTAATATCTTTTTTTCTTGTATTTGTTTTGCTCTTCATGAGAGCAACATTTTTGTGCCTACACTAGTATTCTATTTTTGTACAAAGGATTCCATTAGATTGGATTTTTTTTTCTCCTTTTTATTTGCCTCACTTAAATTCTTTGTGCACAACACTTCACTTGATCACACATCACAGAACTATTAAGAGGCTAACGAAGGATATTTACTTTGTAATTCATTAAAATATGTAAGGACTTGCAGAGGAATCATTTTTTAGAATGGAATTCAAGAATGAAAACACTTAAAATCTCACGAAAACATAGAAAAGCAGAAAAGCACTGGTAACTACACTCAGTGGTGATGAAAGAACTGGTGGATACCACCCCCCGAAAAAAGATATATTTTTCTGTTATGGCTCTGGCGGCTCCCTGTGTGAGTGGGGTTGAGTGTCGTCAAATATTTTGAAGGGGAGTTTCTGAGTCAGCATTGCCATTATTTTGATTTGCAAATGTATATGTGAAAATGTATCCTGGCTAACATCCGAAATTTAATTGAGCTTACCTCAGTTAAGACAACGTTTAGTCGAATTCGAGTCTAAATAGGAAACTAGTTTTAACCTTTCAATTGCATCTGAAAAATGAGACTATGTTTTCCATTTTATAATGCAAAGGGTCCGATCGGTTTGACTTGAGAATGATCAGAATTAGATAGAATCATTCCGCTGATTTGTATATGTTGAATGTCTGCAAATTTCGATTTTGTTACAATATTCGATTGGATTTCGTATACACAATCGCGTGCGGCTGGAGAAAATGTCTCTCCAGTTAGGCCGGTCCTTAGCTAACTGCCTTCGGTTGCGCATTCCAAGTCGGTTGAGTTTGCCTTCTACTTTCGCGCACCATACTTATGGCGAGGTATTCCTCTACTGCGTTGTCTGTTGGCCGGAACATTTATATCCATGTTCTATAGGCCTAGCCATGTACCCATTTTAGACGACTGACTTGTAGTTTTTTGACCAGGTCGATGTCGCTGTATGTACAACAGTTTGTCGTTGAATCTCTTTCTTCAAAGCCAGTCAACTCAAACGGGCCGAATATTCTACGAAGAACTTTTCTCTCGAAGCGTCCGATGATAGAGATTTAGATAGAGTCCAAGCTTCAGGTCTTATACAGAATCTCCTAAATTGTTCGGGATTGGGCTCTAGTACTCGTTTACCTTCTTAGCCAAAAAAAAAAGGAAATAAGGCAAAAAAATGTAATTATACAGGATTTTTAATAAAATTTGGGGCGTTATTTTCAAATGAAAATTGGGGCTTATTTCTCCAAAAGAAGAAATGAAATAAGACTCCAAACGAAAAACGAAAACGTATGGGGGGCCGGGGCATGCTGCCTTCCTGCAACCCCCCTGCTTGGGTTTACTATCAGATTTGGGGCCTTTATTTCGCAGTGCCCCACTGAAGAATTTCATATTTGAAATTGAGGTATTATTTCATTATGAAATAACACGCGAAATTTGGGGCCTTATTTTATTTTTACTTTTATAGCCATATTTCTTGGGGCCTTATTTCGCGGAGCCTTCGTTTAATTTCTTCTGCGATATTATTGTCAGAATTTATAGAAGAACCGAGATAGACAAAGTTCCTTACTACCTCAAAAGTATAGCTGTCGATTGTGACGTTTTGTCCGATTCTTCGATGATGGGTGTACCTTCTTGTTGACAGCATACATTACACATACTTTATTTTGCCCTCGTTGACGCAAATGATGAGTCTGTGGCTCGAATCGGAAAAAAGTAATTCACCATTTGGGAAGGAGTTTTCTCGCTGTTGCTCAGATCCTTATTTTCGTGCTGATTTTTCTCATAGTTCCCGTAGGTTTAGACTGTGAAAGGCATTAAACTATCAAACATTTCTGCGATAGATGGCACTGGCTTGTACACATCCCTTCAGACTGATTCGGTCGATGGAACATGGCCATTGAATAGCAATTTAAAAACTCTTCTAAATGGCAGTTACCATTTTTTTTACTACAGCTTGTATTGAACTCTTTTACAATTTCAAATCGGGTAACACCTATAAAAGATTTAACGAATAAATTTTTCTTTGTTCCATGTTCACCTTAACTCTCAGGTGGAAGTCCTGCGCACAATCACATTGGAATGTGTCATCTTTCAATTATTGAGTTACTTTAAATAACAACAAAGGCTTTCTGGTTATAACACAAAGAGGCATGGTTCGTTAAGTTCTACCCCTCCTTAATGGAAAAGCGCATGCCCTAATTTCACTGAGAATGGGTACATAATGATCCAAATTCCTCTATCTCTCTGCCGTATTTATAATTTTAAATGTTGCTCTCATATGGAAAAAGTCTGACGCAAATAGCAATGTCTTCTTCAGAGGATGCTGCACACTGGTGTATGCATCAGTATGCATCCTTTGAAAGACAATGCTGCGAAATGTTTGTTAAGTGGTCAAGGTCTCCTTTGGTCACATTGCCCTGTATGTAGGTATATCCATTCGCCTGATAGATAAATGAAGAATTAAGCTTTGAAGGTAAATTTGCATCATTAAATATAGTAATTGACGAAAGTAAAACTCTGCCATTGAACTTGTAAGGATGTGCTACTTTCTTTGTATAACTACTTTAGGGCATTATAAGCGAATACAAGGAAAACACAATAGGCTTACTTAAAGTATCTCAATTAGACTTAATCTAATCTAGGTGTCAGATCCATGTGATACCATAATAGTCCTGCAAACGGTCTAAGTGTGTCTCCATTTCGTAGACAGATATGATTGCTGGACTTTGCATATCCAAATAATTGTTTCTATTATTTTCTTGTTTCTATGTAGGTTGGAGAAAACAGGAAGTTTCCAACCCTTCACTCGAAGAATGCATATTCTATAAAGCTCATGTCGTGCCATATCCGCGACAGGTGCAGAACCATAAGGATAAAACAGAAGAAAAATCCATTCGCAAATTTGTTTGTGCTGTGTGCGAGAAGGACCAAAAAAGTAGGAGATACAACCGCAAACTCTGTAATCTAACGTACCAAAATGTATATGAATACCGTCTAAAAAGTTCTACATTGACACGGCCATATCGATCAAATGAGCTCCAGTTAAGCGAATTTTCGAATACCAGTGTCCGAGTTCATGACAACAATGAAAATCACCCGAACATCTGCTCCAAAGACCAAACAAACCATCGCGGATGCGCAAGTTTCGCAAGTGGGCGTTAGGACTTATCGCCCAAAACCAAAACGCCCAGATTGAAAAATGTCATAACGCCCAAAACATTGCTAGGCAATTTGTTGTTGTAAAATTCACGTAAATTTGGGTAATGTGACATTGATTTTGGACGTAATGGCATTATTTTTGCTAACGCCAAAAAAATGCATAACGCCCAAAAACAAACTACAAAATGGAAATAAAGGCCAAAAAGAATTTGGAGTTTATAACGTATTACCTACAACTAGATTTGGAGTAGGTATGTATATGCGAAATTAGATATATTGAAGGTTTTTTCTGCAGTACAAACTCCCACCTACTCCAAAATCCAACAGAAAATCCAAGCAGGGTAGTTGCAGGCGGGCAACTTGCTGCCCCCCATACTTATTCCACTATTGGCATTTCTAGATTTGGGTGTTATGACATTATATATTTACTTTGGGCGATCTGTCATTCTATTTCGGGCTTTGCGAAGCTTATTCCTTTAAATTTTGGGCGATGTGGTTGTTTTTGGGCGTTATGACATTTTTTTAATTTGGGCATTATGGTTTTGGGCGATAAGACCTAACGCCGCTCGAGTGTTGAAAGCAACATGCCCTAGATTGTAGAGAATGGAAGGATGCCTTTGGGACATGAAGGCATTCTAGGCAGTGAAAAAGCCAAACGAATTATTAAAACAAGGTTCAGCAGCTGCTTCAGAGGGGTGACAGCTAAATGGGCCACCCTGGAAACCTGTTCTACCATAAAAAGGCATGGCCGTCGTTTATCGAAGACAGTGCGGAAAGACTCATACAGAAGAATAGAAGATCCCTTTTTAGATATCCTCGTCTAATGAATAACCTGCGGTATCACATGATAAAAATGCTCATGACGGCAGAACAACTTTGCGGAGGCTGCGGTCATAACAGAGTTCTTGAGGACATAGTCACTGCCTATAGATATATTGTATATAAATCCTTTGGGAGGTACCTTTTTCCTCCAAGTTTCCAGCATATGAACAGACTCGAATACTCGATAATGAACTTCATCAAATCCTCAGAATTAATATTTGTATGTAGCAGCACAGTATAGGTAATTGCTTATAGCGTTCGTCTATAGGGGGAGATATTTTGTACAGTTTCTGCAAAAGATTTATTCTGTTATTGATTTTGAATTAAATTTTTGATTAAATATACATAGCTTTTTTGACAAATTCGGGTTTCGCGTTTTCAGATATTTATTTTCAGTTCAATTTTAAAGCTATTTCCATAAAAATACTACAAGCTGACAGAAATTATACATAACATAGGTAGATATGTTTTTCAGATTCAGAATTCTGTACAATTTTGAAATGTGCAGTCGTCAATTACTCAACTAGAATGCAGTCCACATCATAGTGCTCCGAAACAGCCGCTGTAATGGAAATTAATTTATGAATAGAATCTGGCAATACTTATGTCAACGTCACTTTATTTTTTGTTTTCAATCGGCGGCGAAGTGACGTTGACAGATTGAGATTCCTTCCACCAGCTCTTAACTGCTGTGGTTTTTCCACTTTAATTTTGTCCACGGTGCTCATGTATATTTGTAAAGTAACAACATGAAATCGTATATTAAATACCTCCTTTTGTTGAGCTTGATCTACAATGTTCATTCATGGGACAAAGACGAATTGGAGATCTTTGACTTGGTCGAAGAGATAAATCGAAACTTCTATGAACTAATGGGCATCTCACAGGTATAAAATTCCTAGGTTTTCGTAAATTCCAAATAAAACTCTTTCTCTTAGGATGCGACAGGTCAAGAAATCAAACGTGCTTTTCGTAACTTATCTATTGTACTTCACCCTGATAAAAATGACGCAGAAGATGCCAACATACAGTTTCGAAACCTTGTATCAGTATACGAGGTACTCAAGGATCCTTCAAAACGAGAAAAATACAACAAAGTGCTGAAAGAAGGTCTGCCTAATTGGAAATCAGCACTCTACTACTATCGGCGAATGCGAAAAGTGGGACTATATGAGGGTGCCGGAATAATTTTCCTAATCGTTTCTATTGGTCAGTACATTTTCTCCTGGGCAGCGTATTTAGAAAAGAAATATACTGCAGAACAAGTAATTGGTTCCAAACTGAAGAAGTTACAGAAAAAGAACAAAAATTTGGACCTTGATGCCATTCTAAATGAGATACCTTCTCCCTCTGTTCTGGTATGCAGATATTCACTTTAAATGCGAAATGGCATCTAACAGCCTTCTTACTTTGACAGAACACCCTGCCCTTCCAAATACCGATGTTCTTCTGGAATTTACCAACAACAATAAAGTCAGGTGTTCTAATGGCTAACGAACTGAAAGAAGCAGCACTGGAGAAGCGCAGATTGTGAGTAAACCTAGTAAATCTACTATCCCTCCTTATTGAACATAAGATTTTCCATACTAGGGAAGCTGAAGAGCTAAAACGGCAGCAAGAGATTGAAGAGGAAATCGAAGAAATGGCCCGTGCTAAAAAGGAAAAGAAAGAGAATATCCGCAAACGAAGGCAAGCCACAAAGGCTCCGGAAAAAACTGATGCCGAACTTGCCGGCTATTCGCAAATTCTCGCCAAGGAACTAACCGAAAAAGATGCCATGAAGCCGGTTACACAGAAGGTAATTTCAATTCCATGGTCTACGAATACGCCTTAGTTACTATTCTCTTTCAGACCACCCCTCTTAGCGGAGGTTTCTGGACGGACGAAGATCTAGCCGAACTCATACGCCTTGTGAAGAAATACCCTGGTGGGGCTGGCAGTCGATGGGAAACTATTGCAGAGTCAATGAATCGTTCTGTTCAGGAAGTCACTTTCATGGCAGCTAAAATGAAGGAGAACGGCTACCGAATCCCCGGTCAAACAGATAGCGTAGCCGAAAATATTGTTCAAGAAGCCGTTGTGAAAAAGGAAAAAGTTAAGAAAGTCGACAAAACAATTCTTATTCCCGAAACCAACTGGTCCCAAGAGCAACAACGCGCTTTAGAGACTGCAATTGTCAAGTATCGAAAAGCCGCCAACACAGACCGTTGGCAGAAAATAGCCAACTGCGTACCCGAAAAGACCAAAGAAGAATGCCTTTTACGGTATAAATACCTCTGTGACTTGGTGAAGTCACAAAAAAATAAGACAGCTACAGGTAGTGACGAAGATAAGAATAATGATGACGAAGAGGTTGCTCAAGCGACTGTTGCAGTAACGCAGCGCATTGAAGAGATTCAAGAGGACGACGATGATCAGGCTGATGTTGACGAAGAGGATTACGAACTAAAGGAAGTCGAAGAAGAGCCAACGCGAACGAAGGGAAAGCGACGAAATAAACGGAAGGAAAGAAGACGAAAAAGAGACTTTTCCAGCGATGAGGATTCAGACGATGCTTATAATTATGAAGCAAACTAATCTGGCACATGGGACGTGCATAGCTTTAAAATATTGTCAAGTCTCTTTATATCATGTAAATTATGTTTGTCTACTTGTAGTTTCTTTTTATAAAATAAATAAGTACATCAGCCATTAGTGATATGTGTAAATGTGTTCTCGTTTTATATTATTATTATATAGAAACAAAACGTACCTGCTCATGTACTGTACAATGTACTAGAACTAGAGTGTGCCATCGGTTTGGATCATGAATGCTGAGACACATTTTTACGATTTAGTATTTTCGCAGTGAATCACCGTTGATTCCGTTAGTATAACAAACGAACAACTGGTTTGAGAAGCTTTCTCGTGTCGGCTATACCCTCGGATGTTAGTCAAACTCTTTCAAGGGCTGGCGCAGTCTATCGTTTATCTGCGCTACACAATCATTAAATGTATATTGCCAGTCATTGACATTTTCAAGGGTTAGGTTTAGTTCCACCCCATAGTCTGCTGCAAGATCGAACCAGTCACTAAAAGGAATTAATTTACAGCGCAAATCATATCTAAGTAGTTTTTGCTGAAGAGTTTGGTGTTGTGACGCTTTATTACTCCTTAACAAATAACAATAGCATTTGGCTTAAATTAGGGACTTTTGTAGGAAGTTTAAGAATACATTTAAAAAAGAAGCCCTTTAGGCTTTCCAATTGCTCGATTTTTTAAATTTGAAGACTTGATTGGCATAGCTAAGGCCAGAACTAATGGTGGCGGTAAGTATTTTAAATTTGGAATCTGTGTCAACATTTTTGTTGCAATAAAATCTTGGCTATATGAGGTTTATTGTTGTTTTTGCCTTAATCGTTGTATCCCATACATGTGGACGCAAATTGAGATTGTGGGATGGTAGGAGACCTTAAATTTACTAACGACCTCAATCGGTCACCAGCCAGTTGCCAACTCTTATTCTAATCTTCGGATGCATGTTGAGTGCTGGAAAATCATTATTTTTTACTTTGCAGTGTTGCGGTTGGTGTGGGCCCTATTGTGAGTTTCGCTAGTTGATCGTTGATCGACAACTGTGATTGTCGATTGCGATAGGTATTTGTCGATTTGACAAACGCCGATTACAAATGTCTGGTCGATGATTTCTCTTGGAAGTGAAAAAATTCTGTGTGTACGAATAGCTAAAATAAACCGACGCAATCGACAATGCTCGTGACGATCGCTGATCGACATTCACAATAAGGGCATGTTTGTTAGGATGACGAGGTTATTGGCATAAGCCGTATTTTTTGGGAAGTGAGTATAACAAAACCAAAAGTGAGTATAAGAGTTTTGCATGTAAAAGTAAAAGTGAGCTAACTATAGATTCTCAAAAAAATACGCCTATAGTAAGACTTTGTTTGATGACGGCATCTCGCATAGCAACACCACCAGGCAAGTACTCATGCCAATCGTCTAAAAAAAGCGCGAAAAACAACGAAAAGAATGGAACTGAGCCTTGAGGTACACTAGTAAAAGTCACATAAAATTTAGACATCTCATTTCCATTCCAAACAGACATACGAGTATAAGGGCCACTTTCAAAGGTTCCGGATTTGTTCGCGTTTACTTTCATCTCAGCTCCAACACAAACGGCTACAAACCGACCAATTGCGCCTTGAAGTTCAGTCTGAGGGGACCCAAGGATGACCAAGTATCAGCGAAGCCACCAAGACTGCGCTGTAACATCCAGTCCATATAAATAATGAAGAGGATAGGAGTCAAAACGCACCCCTGTCAGTCCAACGCCCACGGTGAAAGGTATTAATTTAGCATGGATAAAGTTAAATAAAATAGTGAAAATTCAGAAATCTTCATCGTCGAGGGTTTCTCAAAATAATTTAAAATACTCTGTTCCTACGGGACAGTGTAATATGGTTGTAATATTCATCAAATTCGTCGTTTAAGAAATCAAATAAATCCACGCTAAGACACTTTTGACTGTTGTCTATGCCTATCAACGAAAGAATTCTCTGAAACTATATTTTTTTGTCTATCTTCCGTATAGAGGCTTTAACAGCCACTTCAACCTGCTGATAATCCGAGACTTTATCTGTCAGTTATAACTATCCGAAACCTTTTAAACCGACTATAACTATCCGAAACCTTTATCTGCCATATAAATTCCGGATAGACTATCCGAGACTGATCTGAGCTGATAATGCTAGTCTTGAAACTGGCTTTAAGTTTATCATAAATTTTAAGGAACTTTGTTGAGCCCACTATCACCATTCACTAAAATAAAAAATTTAGTTTTTTCAGAGCGAGAAAATTTCATTAAAACGCTAGAGAAAAAATTATTTGATTAATGCCATTTTATTATCATATGGAACAATATACAATTTACTTTTACATCATTTTTATTACCAACATTAAGACTATTGTTAACGAAATAATAAAGGTCAATAAATCAAAACAAGAACGAACAAGAAAATTAAAACTGTCGTGCTTCCAAAGTTAAGAATAGTTTTCAACTCGTGTATGCAGTAAATCAATACGAATAAAAATTATCCTGAATTGCTTTACATGATAATTTTTGTTTAATATTATTATTTAGTTTTGCTGTAAATTCATTTCTTCGATTGGAAACCATAGGATGTTGTATTTTCATATAATTACATTTTTTTAATGAGGAAATAAGCATTTTGAAAAAAAAAATTAATTAAATAATTAATTTATAAATAAAACATATTTTTTTTATTATTATTTCTTTTTATTAAATTCGTTACAACATGGACTAAGACACAGTAAAATTTTTATTTCGTTTTTTTATTTTTTTTTTATTTTTTATATTTATAAGACAATATAAATTTTACTTGTATTATTATATCTTGCAAGTGTTTTGTTTTACATATATAGTTTTGGATGTTGTTAAGTTTTAAGTTTTTTTTGTGTAATTTTGTTTTACAAATACAATAATAAACAACTACATTTATATGCAACAGCTCAAGAACGTCTTTTTTTGTATAGTTTTATATGTATATATTGATCAATACTTAAATATACATGTACATGTAAATATACATATGTCTTTCTAAATATATATATATGCAATTTTTGTTTTATTGTATATTATATATAATCAATAATTTTATTTTATTTTTTTTTCATTTAATCAGTTGGTTTTCATGTTCAGTTAAAACTTTTTGTTAATGCCTTGAAAACGTCAAGCATTAAAATGTTCTTAAAAATATAGAATAAAATACCTAATTTTTTTGTCAATTTTTGTTTTTTTTTTTTTTATTTTTTTTTTTATTTTTTTTTTTTAGTTTTGATCAGGGGCTAAATACTCAGAATACTACTATTAGTATTGATATGTTAAAAACGCGTTAATCCTGTTATTTGTAAAACTAAAGACATAGTAAATAATTTTTTTTTTGTTAAGTTTTTTTTATTTATTTTTTTATATTGAACGCACTTTATCGTACACTATTGCTCACCAAAAAATGCTTCATATAATTTGTATATATAATATAATATATGTATACATATTTTTTTTTTATATAAAATGAAACAAGTTTGGTTGCAGCGTTGGAAAAAGTCTCTAATACTTTAAGTAAATTTTTTGTTCATACAATTAAAAAATATATACCTACTATATATGTATATAAACAAATATTCGCTATATGTGGCGGTAAAGATAGTTGCTTGTTGTTTTTTTTTTTTATATTATTGGTTCATTTTGTATACAGCCTAAAAAGTTTGAGAAAACAAAATTATTGCACGTGATGTGTTTTTGTTTTTCTTAAACTTTGTAAAAAAAAATAAATTACAAAAAAAAAATACAAAGAAAAATACAGGTTAAGTGGCCAAAGCTTATTGTCAGAAGCGATATACACATATAATATAAATGTTAAACTAACGTAATTAGTCATTCATAACATATTTATTTTCCGAACTTAACAATATTAAAATCAAGCAAGAAGAAGCTATGCTAAATGTGAGTTGCTTTTCAATTTGTTTATTGATCGAAAAATTAGAATATATTATCATGTATACGTTGTGTATAATTTTTTTTTCTCTTAATTTTGGTTTAATCAGTATTTTTTTTTTAAATAAAAGATAATATGAAAATTTTGATTTACTTATACCTGATTGTATATAAATATTCTTTTTGTTTGGTTAATTTCAATCTCTTCTATTCTTCAAAAAAATTTGTTTAATTTTTCTTCTCTATGATTAAATATAATATAGGCAACGTTTAGAAATGTTTTTTTTTTTTTTTTTAATTTTTTTATGTATATATAATTTGTTAAAGGTATACAAATATATGAGCAAAATATATAGGAGGGCACACGCATGAATATACACAAATATTCAATATTCAATAAATGCAAATATTAAATATAGATAATTTTTTGTTTGTTTTTAATACCTACAAAAATCATAGGTACATGAATATTTATATATATATATATTACTTTGTGTTAAATACATTAAATTAAAAAATAATTATGCTTCAACAAAAAATATTTGGAATTGTGTGGCGAACCGTGCTGTATACATACTTAAAAGAGGTGGAATGTGGTGAACTTGACTTGTCTAGAATTATTATACTTTTCAAAAGTTTGTCAGTTTGAATACTGGTGCGAGAATTTTAAAAAAGTTGGCATGGTAATCCATTGACACTGGGCCGTTATCTTTATCGTATGCGCATTTTTCGCTCACGTTTTTTACCTGCATAATGTACTAAAAGATCCGTTATAAGCACAATAGTAAGTCTCACTACGGGACGCTGTACTATTAGGAAATGCATCCCGTAAGGTTTGGTCTTTCTACAAACGGTTTTAGCAAAAGCTGCATGCACGGGGAGGAGGAGACTATATTCTTTACCTATAAGTCCTCTCAAATACATTAGAAGGATAGGTTAGGTACTTATTCGACAATATCGACGAGCTCGCTAAAATAAGCAACATGTGATAACACCTCCAGCGCTTTATCTTTAGCTCCTGATGGTTCAACTTGTAGGTAGTTTTAAAATCATTCGATCCTGTAGTATCACAATGGGCCTTTTCTTTTCTAAGTTCAAAATTTCCTTAAATTCGTCCATATCATACTAAAAATTGCCCCTGTAAGCGATAAGGAAGTTATAGCTTATTTATACTTTATACTACACATAGTTATAAAGTATTCAAATTGATGAGTCCATCAGCCAGACAGGACTAACTAACTATATACCCGCATTTTATAGGTACAGATTGACAACATTTCAGTAATTATTTTATGGTTAAAACATTTTCGTCTGAAAACAAATAGTAATCGTTTGAAAAATATAAAAATCGTCTGAAAACAATTAAAGACCGAAACGCCGATTCTCAAAATTCATCTATGTTTTTTTTTTTTTGTTTTATGTTTTTATTCTTTCCTTCTATTCCATTGTTGGTAGAAGGCACACCTTTTTCAGGCGATTATGTACTTTTTGTTTTCAGACGTTTTAAAAATTGTTTCAGACGTTTCCAATATCTGATTTTCTGATGATTTCTATTTATTTTCAGACTATTTCTATTAAATTTCCGACGTTTCCAATTTTTTTTTCTGACAAATACTATTTATTTGTAGACGAAAAAATTTTAGCCATTATTTTATTAATCGCAGACGCTATTTCTTGTGGTACATATTTAGCATACTTAATTTTAACCAATTCGATTTTTTTGTTTATTGAATGTTATCGTTCATAGATGTATCGAAAATAATTATTATAAGAGAATCATACGCCTTACACAGAGAATTTTTTTATCACGTAGGTACTAACCGAAAGACGCGTTATATTAAAACTAATTTAGTAGGTATTTTTTTAGAAAGTGCGGAATGATGTTCCTTTTTTACTTTCGTAACTCCAATGGGCTTACAAATTTGTAAAACCGCTTAAATTGGTACAGTGAGTCGAAAATAAAACCTTCAAGAAGCACTTGGCACAAGGTTCAATGAATCTTTGACTTTCTGTAGAGCGATAAAAACATCAAACAGAACAGCGTAAATTTGTTGGGTTAAGGCATTTATGGTATTATGGAGGAATAAAGCCGATGTTTTACAACATTTGAATTGGCCAAGAAATGGTTTCCAAGTTAATGTTTTAATGTACCTACGAAATAAAAACAATTTTTTTAGATATTTTTTGGGTTTTTCCAGTCCCTACCGGGTTGAGCAAACTTTTTGCTTTCCTACTACATATTTGACATAGCAAGGTGGGCTATTAGCTTTCAATAAATTCAGACCAGACGAGTGGACTCACTGGCTTTCTACAGAAGTTTTACTACACAACTTTTATGAGGCTACAAAACTCCGAAAGTAGGCTCATGACTCACTGAAGAAGCCTGTATGACCATTGGCACTAGTAATCTGAGGCTACGTTTATAGCAATGCGTGAAGTTGTGCAATTTTGTTTGTTGCTTCTCGTAGGTATCTATCTCAGTTTTATGTAGTTGCAGACATATTCACCCCTATTCCCGTTGGCGTTTGTCGTATACGAATCATGTTTCGTGTCGTTGTAAAACGATGTTCAGATTTATTTTTTTAAACTTTTGTTAACAATTTTATGTCCATTTCGGTTTTCCATCATTTTAATTCATTTGTCTCAAAAAGGTTAAAAACACCGACTAAAAAACGAAGTGAAATACGAGTCGTTTACGACAAACGCCAATGAGAATAGGGGTGATTACTTGGTAGTGCATGTATTTGCTGAGTGATACACCTTATCAGACAGATGCACATATTATTAAAAAATCATTTCATGTTATATCCTTCAAAGCCCAGGGGAATGGCGAACATAATTGGTTCCCTCACATCTGCAACACATCATAATAAATATAAAGCATTTTTGTCAACTCAGACCAAATTAAGTCATAATCCGTTTCCTTACGCAAAGTTATAGGAGAGCAAAGCATCTCCATAACTACAAATTTTAGTACAAGAAAATTCTTTGAGTTACTTAGATGCTTGTACCCAACTTTTGATTCCTAGAACGCTTGAAAACCTCTAAAATGTAAGTATGTACCTATATACTATTTGAATTAGGAAATTTACGAAATGTTTAGTAGTTCCACAATTTTATCTTCTTCAAAGGAAGCAAGCATCTAAAAGCTGTTGAAATTGGTAGATGCAATATGTGCTTTACTAAAACTTTTGATGTAAAAGTTGCAATTGAAGATAACAATTCTCTTTAAAAGTGTGTAATGTATTATGTATTCACTAGCACAGAGCCTTTACTTTAAAACCGAATCTACGAGATAAATTCATTCAGATTGAATCATAGACATTAGTAGGTAGGTAAAGTAGGTACCTAGTATAGCTCAGTATATAGGTAGACATGTAAAGAAATTCATGAAAGCACACCCCACACAGCTCCCTAGTTCAATTTAGTAACAGCACGATTTTTTTTTTTAATTTAAAAAAACAAAATACTTTTCACCATTGGAAAAATAGGAATTACTCACACGGAATCAAATTTAATGAATCCCTCGCTTATATTCTTATTTACATTTTGTTTTTTTCCCTAAATAACGACACCTTTTACGTGTTACAGTCAAACACAAAATAATAATAATAATAAAAACAGCCTACAAAAACACCTACACAATGTAATATAAAAATTTGTTTCATAAAACAAAATAGTACACACATGTAAAAAGCACCTATCTAAAAATCTGCTGAACATGCCTAAAGCATTACACAATTACACATGATTTTTTTTTTTTTCACTTTATAAATGACAAGGATACATTAAATCTAACCAAGTTTCACTTATATAGAAATTAAAATTAGAAAATATCTCACAACCATTTAATTAAAAATAATTTCACCTACAATGATTGTATTATCTCATATTTGCAACATTAATTTTCATGTTTTTATATACATTTTCAACAAATTGTAATGAATATCCTTTTGTTTAATTTAAAATAAAAGCAAATATTAACCAACTAAGGTGTAGTAATTGAATAAAAATAAAAAATACTTTTGTATAAATATTATTGCTTTTGTCATTTACGCTTTTTCTCGCTATTCATTTCTTGTTATTTTTAATTTGTTTTGCTTTCTAAAACAATTTTGTTTTCTTCTTTTTTTTTTGTAATTGAAACAGTTGTGTTTGATGCAGATTTTTTTTTGTTGTATAAATGTTAATAATTTGTTTCCTTATGTATACATATATAAATATTGTATGCAATAAAAAAACGAAAATTGTCGTCGTGTAATAAGAATACAATTGTAAAAAAAAAAGAAATTCAAAATCAAAAACAGATGGTAAAATTCAAAAATCCTTATATAAAAAATAAGTGACCTCTTTCTAAATTCAAAGCTTTCATTTTGTTGTTGTTTGTTAATTTAAACATGTATATAATTGTTTATATAGATAAATACGTGTTAATTACGTTTTTAGTTTTTTTTTTTCATAAGCTAATCAAATTGGTTTCATAATTTTGAAAAGTGTTATTTTTTTGCTTTGTGTGTTTTAGTTAATTTTTTTTTTCAATTTTTATAAAATATTTATTTTATGGCTATATATAGTATGTATATAATTCATTTAATTAGTAGGTATATATGTTGTTTGTAGTTTTCATTGCGCTTTCGTTGAAACAGGGATTTGTATTGTATTTATTTCTATTCTCTTTATTATTTTTGTTAAACAGAAAAAAAAACCATAAAACTTAAAATAATACAATAATGATAGTACATAGTCATTGAACATAATGTGTATATATGTCAAAAAACATATACAGATGTATATATGCTTTGTATATATATTTATATAGCTATAATCAATACAGTTTAGAAAAAAAAATTAATTGAAATTTAGGCCTTTATTGTATAATAATTCATTCAAGTATGTGTATATAGAAGTGGTTTTTGTTCACTATAAACTATTAATTTAAATCTATATATATATACTTAGGTATAGGACCATTGCTTTCAATTAGTTGTTTGTTTTTTTTTTTTTTTTTTAATTTACTTTTAAACACTATAATATACTTATGAAATTCGTTATTATAAATGTACATGGTTGCTTATAGATTTATACATAAATGCATACTAAGTGTATGTATGTAAATATATGCATCTATAAACAGATATTAATTTTTATTTGTTGTGTATATATTGGAGTACATTAACTTCCGCTTCATAAAATCCTAATTGCTTTGGTAAAATTGTAAGTTCATCTCCAAAATTCTTTATGTATATAGTGTGTCTATACATGGCCATGTACAAACACTATATACATATAGTGGTGATAGTATTTATTAGGTATTCGTTTAATATAAATATAGTATATTTGGTTCATGGACTAGAAAAAATAAAATTTCATTCAAAAAAGTTTCTACACATAAAGTACTATAATAGTTAGTAAGTTTTAAAACGTAAAATTTGTTTGCAAACTATTTTGTTGGAGAGAATATTCAATTTAGTCCCCGTTTTAAATTTCTTTAAAAAACCTGATTTTTTATAAGTTTTAAAAAATAACGCATGTATGTATACACCATATGCCTATATTATGTATAATTTATATATAAATGTATTATATTCTGTTTTGCTTTTGTCAAAACCCAATAATATTCCTTATGCGAATATGGAAGCAGAATCTAAGTAATTATTAGAACAAATCTAGTTCGTCAGTGCCGATAATTAGGTAAAACCGTGATAAATCTGTAAAATAGAATATATTTAACATTAGTTTATGGAAATGCATTTTGATTTAATTTATATATAATTCTTAGGATTATAAGGGAATATTGCTAAATTGAAAAGCTTTTTCATGACAGTCATACTCTCTCGGATGTTTGTCAACAGATATTCGCGAGAGGTGGCGCAGTAGAAAAAACTTTAAGATGTAATTTGTGTTTTTTCGGGGATCGAACCTGAGGTCCAGCAGACTAACCACTAATTCCTAATAAGAAATAAAAGACTTTTCCCACATTGATAACAATTTCTTAATTCCACTCCAAAAATAAAGAAAAAAAGCAGTTCTGGACTGCTTCAACACCGTCCAACCCGTCCCTTTTTAGGACATAAACCCATTTGAGCAATCAATAAATCAGCTGTAAGATCGGTTATTAAAAGCTGTGTGGGAACACAACAAGTGTATTTTATATTGCGAAAACATCTTAGATTTTTAAAATGATGCCAACAAGATATCTACTTAATATACGCAAGTACGATATCGAAAATTGAGTAGGCTATGTACCTAACAGGGCACCGAGGTTTGCGATATCACCTAAATAAGGCACCGACCGGAGTGTCGACTATGCCTTGACGAAAAGGAAACAGCTGAATGCTCAGCCCTTTCTAGTATTAGAAGGAAATCATTTTTAAGGGAAATAAAAGTTCCGAAGAATTACGAAGATATGCTACTAACCTAAAATATAAATCTGCCACTTCAAGCACAAAAGATCTGAAACTGCATATTTCACTTTCTATGTCGAAAGGTTTAAAAAAAAAAATGATTTTACGGAGGAACATTTATGTATGATAAGTCTTTTAGTAAGAGAATGGTTGTGTAACGAGAGATATATTACACTAAAACCAATATTCGACAGCAGTTTCAGAACAAGCTAATTCCTCTGTGAATATCTCGCCTTGAACACTAAAACCTTCTGAAGCAGAAAGTCACAAGAGAGGCGAACGCTAGGTGGACCGCCCTAGAAACTTGTTGTACCACAAGAATGCTATGGCCGTCTTTCAATAAAGCCAGGACCGAGAGACTCATACGGAAGGATAAAAAATCCCTTTCAACACTCGTGGGAATCATAAGGGGGCACAATACTCTGCAGTACCACATGAGAAAAATGCGCTTAACAGAGGAAGAACTTTGTATAGAGGCTGCTTTATTGAAGGAAGATCTTGAGAACACAGCCCACGGTAAATGATTAATTACAGCATTTATAGGCAGGGTTATTATGGGTCCATTAAAATTGATGTGGTATGCAGCACTCCTCGCCAGCCCACAAACCTAACCTAACCAATATTGGACTAAAAACTACGAGAAGGGATATATTCGGTTCTAGCGAGTTATCCGTCGGAACGGAAATTTCTCCGATTTCATACGAATCGAATGATTTTTGCTTCGAGGTATTCTTCCGAACAGCTTTTCGGAACTTCTTTGCGACAAATTTGCAACGCACACTAGCGCGTTTTTACTGATATTTTTGACAGCTTTATATGGATGCCGTGATATAAAGTCGAAGGAAATAAGGTCGAATCGTCTTTATTTCCATTTCAATTGGAAATAATGTCCTCCCTTCGACTTTATTTCACGGCACCCTTTATATGAATTTTCTTCCCATATGCTCCGACAAGAAATGTTTGCGGAAAGCAAACGAAAAAACAAGCACTAAATAGGAAAACCCCCATGTAGCACGAAACAACAACATGTCAAATCAATGCGTTGTCGCATTTTAATTATTCTTTCCGAAGGCGGATACCTCGAATGTAATTCGAGTCTCCGACGGAGTATGTTGCGAAGAATTCTCCGTTCCGACGGATACCTCGCTGGGGCCGATTACTTTCTTCGCGTACGTGCAGCAACAAATACTAAAAGGTCAGGGCCACACATGCCTTTCAACCAGATTCATACGTTAGTTGAGAAATGAAGGGTAGATTACACCGAAAATCCTTTCTCGTTTCTACTTACTTAAAATCAACCTGTCTCGCCCGACACGACTTTCATGTGAAGGCATATGTCGCATACGTATTTTAATCCTATTAAAAAAAAAACTGGTAGTAGTTTCTATAGATTTTCCTATCCAAACAGTAGATTATTTCAAAATTATAAATTACATACCTTATTTCTTAAATGTATCCACGTTCAATGTTTTAGTGGGTCCCAAATCGGCTCGGTCTAAGACCTATCATTTAATATCATTTAACATTTTTCACATCTGTAAAAAAAGAAAATTAATTTTCAGTTAAATGAATTATTTAATTTTTTATTATTCAGTACTCACCTAGTACTTTTTAAGTGCGGCGTAAATGCTGTTTTCAGCACTTAAATTGTGAAAAATCCAGTTCTCAATATTAGGGCTTGCAAATAATTTTATTTAAAAACTACTTTTACAAATGAAAAACTTTGATTTGAAATATTCAATTGTTTTCTGTAAGTATGCGTGTGAATGTGTTGATGTAATTTGTTTTATTTGCATTTGTATTGTCTCACCTAAAGTTGTGATTTCAAATTTTTAATATTATTACTAATTTTTGTTTTCATTTAATTCTAAACAATCATCCAAAATTGAACAGGTTTGTATAACACGCAAAGTTTGTATATATACACATTTATTTGTTTACAATATAAATGTTGTTATAATTTTTTTTTACAGTTTTTGTTTTTTTTTTTTTTTTGTTAATTTTTAATTTTGTTTGTCAAAATTTAATTTAGTAAAATGGACTTACACGATAAATATATGTATATGTATATATATATTTCTTTTTTGTATGTAAATAGGGATTTTGTAAAAGGTTCAAAATTAACTAATAAAATAAGTCACGCACTTTAAAATTATGGTGTAAATGAGATTATTTCTGTTTTACTTGTTTTTCATCATTTCATTATTTATTTACTTTTTTTTTCTGTTTAAATATTTTCTTTTCTTTCGATTTGTTTTAGTTTGAATTGTAGTATTTACGAAATATACACATACATTTATTTGTATTTCTGGAGATTTGCGAAGAAGATCTATAGGTATATGTGTACTTATAAAAAAAAAAACATGTAAGATTACAGTGTGATAAATATAAAATGCAAACAATGATTATTGTTGTTTGTTATTCTCATGAAATGTCGAAAAAGCGTCAATTATTCCTACGTAAGTTTTGTTTTTTTTAAGGATATGCCCACATTTAAGAAAACATTTTAAGGAATTGCTATTTAAACAAACTCCAACATTTTTATAATGAAATAAAAAAATGCTGATACTATAGTAAAGTACCTATTATGTGATTTTTTTTAGTTTTTGCAATAGTTTTTTGTTGTTCCGTAAGACATTTAGAGTAACATTAGGAAGACATAAAACAGTGAGCCTTTTTTAGCTGCATTTTCTCCATTTGCTGTTTTTCTAACTTTACAATTTCTATGTCCAATATATATGTATATGTAATTCATATTTGTTAATGTTGTTAGTAAATTTAAGTATTTATACATTTGCAAATAAATGTGCACTTGTATAATTGTATGGTAATCATTAAATTTGGTTATAAGTCAATTTTCTTGTTTTTGTAATAAAACTTTAAAATAGCTTGTGTGCAATAGCACATAAGGTATTACATTGGTTGTATCATTCTTTCCCTTTTTTTTAGCTAACACACGTTCTCTTAGGTTCTATAATATAAGAGGAAATTGTTTACACTTTAAAATTGTTAAGGTAAGTTTTGTTTAAATTGCATATTTCCTACATTTACAAACATTATAATAGTTTTTTTTTAATCTCAATACATACTACTGTAATTTTTTTTAAATTGTTATAAATATTATTGTTCACTAAAGGTTATCGTAAAATATTAGGATTTATTTTTTTATTTTTTAGTGGATGGAATAATATCATTTTTTATATTTAAAAATTATGTAAGCCCCTTAATAATTTAAAGATAAATAAAAGTTTTAAACAACGCAAATAATTTTCACAACTTGAATTTGCAGTTAGGTATCAAATTTTTAAAAAAAGACTTGTTGAAAGAAATTAAAGAAGAATAAGCCGGGTGGGCTACAGAACCAAATAGTTTTCGTTGCCTACGGCAAAATGTCGCTGTTTATAGCAGTAACCTTGAAGTACAATACAACCTAGTATCCTTTTAACATCTGCATATTGGTTAGACTTAAAACCTTTTAACTCGAATCTGCTTTTTCTATAGATCTTGAAAGTTCTTGGAAGAATTCGACGAATAACAATTACGCATGGGGCATGGACATTGTCCAATGTGTGGAAAAGGCGATTGGTGAAGAATATACAACTGCAAACCCGGTGAGTTGCGCTAGGTTGTAGGTCTACTCTACATTATATAAGCGAAAAAACCTCGAAGAAACGAAAGTGAGCAACTTTAGTCCAGTTTGGGGTGGTCTAGGCTGAACATTACAAGAAAGACTAACCTTATTTTTTAGCATCAGTTTTGGCAGATTACAAATTGATGAGTTCAAATCTACAATCAGCATTATAATAAAAATCAATTGATGTGCGTTAGCCTCGCAAAAACTCGAGAAATGCTGGACCGATTGGGATGATTCTTCTTTTATTCTGTTTATCTTGAATCAGAGGTGGTTCAGCAAAAAAGAAACCTTAAATAAAAAGTAGGAAAATCGAAAAAACGAAATTTCCATTTTACCATAGGAATATACACCACCAATAATCGCAGAATTCGGTGACTTTGAACCGAATTGAGCTCAAATTAAAAAAAAAATGTCAGAGCTATTTTTATGAAGTTTGGTCAAAATTAAGACAAAGCGGCGTGGCCCCTCCCATAGCATACCCCGAAAACGACCGAACCCGTTAAGCTCAAATTATCAGGCATTAGGAATTGACCTATGGGTGTTTGCTCAAAAGGGTGATAATTCATTTGAATTATGAAAGAGTTTCATTTAATCACCAAACAAAACTTAATCTTTACACAGTACGGCCAATACTGCCTACCTCATTTAACTGCATTTGGAAGGTTGATTGGAATGGAACTGATAATTGCGTATGAAGAGCTAAAAACAAATCAATTGTAGGTGGTACAAAGTTAACCGGGTCAGTAAATAATTCAAGTAAGTATGTAAAATTTCCAAAATAGGAAAACAAGTCTCCACAATTAAAACGAGGAACGTTGTTCGTTACTCTTCGATTTCCCCCTTTTAAATAAATTTATTTTGTGTGCTGAACTACTGAGCGTTTAAGATTGAATCTATTCTCACATCAAACCTTAAAGTTTTTGGCATTGCGGTACCTGACGTCTAATAAACGTTTGCCCCTATTGGCTGTGTTCCTGGTCACTGTGACATCCCAGGGAAGTGTGCATCAGACCAACTAGCAAGGCTAGGTCCTCTGGCGTGTATAGTAATCGTCAATGGCATCTCCGGGCACTGCATATTAGGCAGACACGCGCAAAAGCTTGGTCTGCCATTCAATTACTTCTGCAGAAGCTGCAAATATGAAGAAAAGGGCGTCGCTCACCTTCTTTGCAGGTGCCCTGCCCAGGCCAATTTGAGAAAGGCCTACCTAGGAAACTATTTTCTTAATGATCTCAGTGATCTAAGTAATAGCAGCGCCGCCAACATCATTAGCTTTATACACGGCAGCAAATCGTTTGCATGAGCATGAGCAGCCCCCGTAAAGAAGCAACTCCCCGTATCCCAATGTATAATGGGCCGACTAAGGACGTAAGTGCTTCTCTCTCACCGAGAGCCACTTCAAGCTAAACTTAACTAAACTAACACCCACTATAGGTCCAACACCAGTTGAATAAAAATAAAAATTTGTTTTGTTAACGTTTCTTTCACTCACTTATAATGCGGTGCAAAACGAAAGTAGTATTTCCAGCTTGCCCTTAAAGTTAGATTACTTTTTTGAGTCTTTAGTCTGTGCACTTATAGCAGTTGCCTCTAGTTTTCATTGAACTTTTTTTCCCCAATTTATTTGAGCAAATTCATCCAAGGATTTCCGACATAAAAACGATTTTTCAGAAATGATCTAATTGGAGAATTCCTAAATCACGATTTATTTGTATGTTGTTTGTGTGTGGTTTACGAATCACTTTATCCAAATTTTCACCAGATACATCAGAAATGCGCTCGGATCTCTGGTCAAAAAGATTTGTTCGTGTGAGCGGCTGAATTCCAAAACGTCAAAAAAATGCGCATTGTGAATGCACACTGCTTTTCTGATGCAAGGTTATGTATGCTTTTGCGCTGCTTTGCATTTGTTATGCTTTGCAATTTTTGACGTTTTGGAACGACTTTGATACGAACTATCCTAAAATGTCTCAAAATCAATTAATTAACTTTTTTGACCTCCTCCAAAATTACTCTCCACAGTACCTTTTTTTTCCTTCTTTTGTTTCGAAAATCGGGCTCAAATTGAATTCGGGTACTCGCCAATAATAATTTAATGGACTCATTCGTCCACTTTTTATTACTACAAATCAAAGTAAAATTGGCAAATTATTACAAAATATATTATTTTACTACGACTCCAGCGATGAATCCATTTTAATAGGCGGTTTAAAATGAAATGTCATTTGCATCATAATAATTTATGATGCTCTGTTTGCTTTTGTTTGCGCAGTTGATGCGTTCACAATGCGTTTTAGAAAAGTATGCATTGCATCATAGTAACCTGTTTGCGTTTTGGAACGCTTGATTAAGCAGTAATGCAGAAGTACTGCGTTTTGGAATTCAGCCAATAGTTTAGATGACTTTTTTAGAGGAAGTCAACAAGAAGTCTTGCCTGGGAATTAGTTAAATGCAATCGCTGGACTACACTTTTCACTTCGCCTGAATTTACTCACAATTTTCAGTAGTGGTTTTCGATGTAGTCAACAATGTAAGTCAAAAAATGTAGGACCAGTCTCCATTTCGCTGGTGTGTCTTACTATAAACAAACAATTTGCTGGGTTTCGGCAACAACTCCCATCCAAAACCAATATTAGACCCGTACGTACTAACTCACATGCCTTACATTTTGCATGACTTATGAGGTTATCAACGCATCGACCGATGATAACAATGTTACTTGTTTTTAGTACACGCACTTTCCCTTTGCTTGCGATTCAACTTACATGATCATAGCACAACAACGACTACGTAATTGATAACTAACTGCAAAATAAACAATACGACTTCAACAACCAACATCAAAGGAATCGCATATAAAAAAAAACCTGCATAATTAAAAAAATTATAAAAAAAAACTCTGAAGAAAATAAAACAAACAAAATTATAGTTTTTTTTTTAGTATTATAAAAAATATATTTGTCAATCAAATAAGTTTCTCAATATAATTAGTGTATTACTAAATACAAAATATATGTATGTATATGTGTATAACTTCAAAAAAAAAAAAAAAAATGTTTTAAAAATAAAAATTAAGAAAAAAAAAATAAATCTTCAATTATTGTATAATCACTAAAAAAACTGTGCTACTTATATGAGCATTACGGTATATTAAATAGTAAATAAAATACCTTTTTCTCTTTAAATGACTCACAACAAAAGTACATACTATTCATAATATATAATTCTCGAGTGTATTCAAAATGAAAATCATAAGAATATGCAATACCAGAAAATATATATAATAATAAGTAAATGTAAATATAATAAGAATATTAACAAAAACGCTCTGATCACCAACCAAATGAACAATATAACAAAGAATATTAGATGTATACTTTTTTTTATATATAAGCGTTTTTCTCGAACATAATATTGTTTTCACCATTAACCTTAATTTTAATGTATTTTTTTTATTGTTTAAATGGCAAAAGAACATATTGGAATTACATCTAGGCAATTTATATAAATATTCTTAGTAAACAATTTTTTTATTCTTGTATAATCCGTATTTTAAAATATGTTTGTTTCATTTCGATTAGTTTCTAACTTTTGGCTTCATTCATCGTGAAAAATACAACATTTACAAATGAAAATAGAGTAAAAACAAAAAATTAAAAGAAATTGCAAAAATAAACGTACAGAGTATCATACTATAATCATTATGTGTGTACATATTATGCTTGCTTGTTTTTAAATTCACACAAAATACATTATTGTTTTAAAAAATAAATTCTCACAAAAGAAAGGAAATGTCTATACTTAAAAAGTTTTTGAGCCTCAATTGTAGTAAAAATAATAATTATAAATATAAAAAAAATCAGTAGCTATACAAGGTATATGGGAAAAACATTTCATCAGCAAACTAAAAACAAAAGCAAAAGTTGGAGGGGAAATGAAATATTATCACAGGCAGGGCAATTAAAACCAAAAAAAAAATAAATTGCTTTACACATACACCAAGAAAATATGTAAAATCGAAAAAAGATTAATACAACAAAAAAGTAAACCTTTTAAAAATGTTAATTGTATATAAATAGCTTAATACATGTATATATAGATAATAATATGTTTAAAAGGAAACATGTAGATATACGTATATACGAAAAAAATATTGATGTGTAATTATATTTGTAAATAGCGTATTTGTTTAGTTATCATTTGTTGTTGTTTTTTCTTCTTCATTTTTTTTTTGTAAAAATTTTGTGTTTAAAATTGGTTTTGTCTTTTTTTATAATTATATTTTTAATATATGTTTTTTGTTTTTTATTTAAATTATAAAATGTATGTATATTCCAAATGACAAACTTCGTTAAAACATGGTTATTTGTTTATATGAGGCAGCATTTATTATTTTGTTTTGTTTTTTTCTAATATTTAGTAGATTTTGTTTTAAATATATAATTATTTTTTTTTTTTTCAATTAAATGTTATCTTCATAAAGTGGGTGGAGATTGGCGATTTTTGATTTAACTGAATATCGCTTTAGTGCAATGGGTAGGACACGCCATTAGGCTAGAAAAAGCACTTTTGGATGAATTTGGAAGTACGTATGTGGTTTTCATACTTTGAGATACATTTTCATCCCGAATTTGTTGCTAGGTTTTGTTTTACTTATCGTTCTGTGTTTAGTTCTAGGGGGACTATATACGTTGTATTTTTTTTTTAGTTTTTTTTGTAAATAGTCAAAAGACTAATAAATAATCTAAGTTTGTGATTATTTCTTCTTATTTCTGTGCAAAAAGGATGTTGTACATAAATTATATTATTATATCAAAAGAGTTTAGATATATATTTTTTTTGTAATATATTGCACAAACAGAATCCTATGATTTTGTTTTTAGTTTTATTTTGAGTGCTATATAAGATTAATATACATTTTGTTTAGTGTCTTCGTAAGGTGGATAAAATTGCCTACTTTATAGGAAGGAATCATCCTTTTGTCTTTCTTTTGTAGGTGTATTTTATTTATTTTAAATTGGAAAACAATGTACAGGTTTTGAAAGACAAAATTTTGATAAATATTTTGGCTTCGTATAATATACATCCTCAAGAGTTGAAGAAAGGATTTAGTAAACGTTTAATTTTAATTTTATGTTCTTGTTAAAGCATCGCATACGTAACAAAACAGCGTGAATATGGTTCAAGGTGGATTTTATTCAATGAAAATGTAAAATACATACTTTATTAAAAAATAGCTTCCTAATTGAAATGTGAAAAAGTTGGCAAGTCGAAGATGTAGGTATGTAATTGTGTCCAACTCGCAGAAATTGGTTAAAGAGATCAATAATTTGTTGGCCAGATGATCGTCATAAATTTCAAATAAATGCGACTACGCACTAGAGACTAGGGTTCAAGTCAAACATGTATTTTGAGTTAAGAACAAAAGATGGTTGCTTTCTAAAAAAACACGCCGAATTTCGAAAACAAATATTGTTGTTAAGGCCCGCCTCAATGAAAAAAACATTTAGTCTCCACAATAACAAAGTGTTGTCAAAAAGCGTACTGTGGGTGGCCCTTTGCATTTTAAAGATGCTTTTTCTGTTTTATCGGTGTGAATATGTTTCTCTCGTTCGCGATCGCAATGATGCAATGAACGTGTAAACAGGTAGGAGTATTTCAAGGTGACCCTTGAGTACTTGTAAAAATTGAAAATCGAAAATACGTTCCGTGCAAAACGTTTGGCCATACAAAAAAACAACATCCCGATTCCTAGAGCCGCCAGTTTATTTTTAGTTTCAGGAAAATTACTGTTTCAAAGTTTAACGAATTAAGATTATAAATTTAAGATCGAGTTGATGCAGACTCTTGGCAAAAAGGCTAGGAATTGCAAAACCACGTAAAACAAGCCATCGCAGATGCTAAAGGACCTCGTCCATGTAACTACAAATGCAACTTTGGTTTCTAAAAATAAATTTCTTTCATCAACAATCAAATAAAATCCACCAGGAAAACATTATGAAAAATAATAGACATTAAAAAGTACCTACTAAATCGTTTTTCTGCATCTGAACCTCTTCACAGCACATCAAATAAACCAATTTACGGATATTAGTAGTTTGTGAAGTACCTACTAATTAATAGATTTGCATTCGTATTTAAAAAATAATAGTAATAAACGCGATTACTTATTTCAGTAAAGAATGTGGGAGAATAGTTTTCTAAAAGAAATTATGAATTATGTATTATTATTATTTTTTGATTTTGTTGGCTACTACAATTTTAAAGTATGTATTTTTTTTTTTTTTTATTTTTTTAACACTAAAAAACATTTTATAATCACAAAAACGGTAAACATCACTGATAACACTTAAGTAGCTATTGCCAAATATTAAATAGTTTTATTAGTTTGTTTTTTTGTTTTAACACATTTTATTTGTTTCACTACTTCGAACCTTGTTGTAACTAATAAATATTCAGAAACAATTAATTTGATGTGTTCTTAATGGATTCGGGTGTAATGCATGGAAAAGATTGCCACAACATTGTTTGTTTTGTTTAATTCTATTATAATTACATACTTACTTAAAACAAATGAAAACAAAAAATTAATGAAAATTTTGTCAATGGAAATGTTGGTTTACACTTTTAAAGAGTTGATCGTATGTTTCTTAATAAATATATACAGAAAATATATATTCAATAGTGTATATATTTGTGTGTATATATTTATTTATTTATGTTATATATTTTATTATAATATGAATTTAAAAAAATATTAAACATTTCTTAAATTCATGAATATATACAGTTCCAATTGTTTTTAAACGTATATGATTTTCAATATTGCTTATTAGAATAGTTAATTCAACTTCCATTTATATGTGTTGGTTTTTTTTTTTTTTTTTTTTTCTTTTGGTATACATACATATATAAATAATTTGTGTTAAAATTTAATTTTACACAATTTATGTATATATACTCGCTTTTAGAATAATATTGGTCAGATCTTATCTACAATTTTATTTTATTTTTCTTAATTGCAAGAGTTATTACAATATTTTCTTTTAATTTATTTTATTATTGTTGATTCTACCAATGTTATCATTGTTGTTGTTGTTGTTTTTTTTAATTGGTTTATATTTTTATGTGTATAATTCATTATCCTAGTTCACTAAGAGAAATATTTTATCTATAATGTAATATAATATAACAACCCAGAGAAAATGTTTATATTTTAGTTAAAACTTTTTTTTTTATGTTGTATATTTTGTTTGTTTTTTGTTTTAAGATAAAAATAAAATATTTATATATATATGTTGTATATATATATAATGTTGTAAGTATGTTTATTTGCAAGTTTTACACTGAGAAAATATAGGAAGAGGATGATTTCAATATTCACTTTTTTGTTTTTTTTTTTTTTTTTTTAAATAATAATTCGTTCGTTAAATTGTATAATATATATATTCTAAATATATATATAAGTATGTTTATTGACCTTTTTTTAATTAATTTTTAGTTTCCTTATGAGATATAATTCTTATTATGTTTATGTTGCATTAAATTGCTAGAAAAATAAACATTTTAATTGCTTTATATTTGTTGTTGTTTAAATGTTCAATTTTGCTTATATTATAAATGTTTACATATTTGATTTTTTTTTGTTTAATTATTATGTTGTTGTTTTTTCTTTTTTTAATTATAAAAAAAATCATGGCACTATTCAATTATTTGATAATAAATATATATGTACTATTTTCATTTATACGTTTCGGTTAATTAGTTTTTTTGTTTTGTTTCTGAATAAAGTTTGTTTTCTATTTGTTTAACTAAAACAAAATGAATTAAGAAAATTATAAAATAAATGAAGGAAAAGTAAACGGCGAGAGATGGGCATAATAAAGCAAAACAAATTGAAATTCTGTTTGTTTGATATGTTAATGTTATTAAAATTCTATAAATAGGTATACGTGAATATTTGGTTTTGGAGAAAGCCAATAAATAATATCGAAAGTGGTGCAGTAATTGGATTAGTTATTGAAAATACGAGTGAGTGTTTAAGATTTAGAGACATTGCTATAATTCAACATCTTATTTAGGGTTACCGTGAATAAATTCCGATGGAAATATTTCCCTTGTCAGCAATGTAAATCAAATTGCTGAATGGAAAACATTCCGGGGTAAATATTATTCGCGATAGGGGTGATTATCATGATAATTGGACGTGGCTGTCTAACCGAATGGTTTTGTACAACTCACATTTTAATGTAGTTTTCATTATTAAGTGTCTAGTGAAGATCTTTTCAATGATCCGCGTAATGGCAATGATGGGTTGAGAATCATCACATGGCCATCAAAGTCTGTTTTTTTTTTCAGATGTCCATGTGCCATATTTGCAAGTGGTTTCGTTTGACATTTGAACATGCAACCAGACGTGACATCAGTTCTATATAATACGTACCAAAGCCCTTATTGTGATAGTCGATCAGCGATCGTTACGACAATTGTCGATTGCGTCGATTGATTTTAGCTATTCGTACGCACAAATTTTTTTACTTCGAAGAGAAAGCATCGATCAGACATTTGTAATCGACTACAAGCGATTGACAAATCTACAAATATCGATCAACGATTAACTATCGGCACTCACAATAGGAGCTCAAGTCATGACATTAAAAATGTCTAGTGTAGACCGGCCATTTGTGGAGAGGAGGCGAAAAACATATCGATAAGAAGAAGTTTCCGGAGGATTCCACGATACCAGTAGAAAGTGAGAAGGGAATCGAATAGTTAAAATGAAACTCAATTCCGACGGATTCCACGATAGGGGTATATGTCGACATAATAATGTATTAATGCATGTCTATGGGTGACTACATTCTCGTATTTCTAACCCTAACCCTAACTAAAAATTCACATTTAACCATTTGACAACAAATATTATTGTCTGTTGATTATTTACGAAAATACATGCTGTCAAACAATTTGCCTAACCACAGACATAAACATATGACAAACTTTACGTATGACAGAGCCATGAAAATCAAGTAGTCCCATCTTCTTATTCATATTCAACATTGTTTGGCATGGCCAATCATCATACAATCATCGCCTGCATGCCAAGTAAGTAAGTGGTAATTGTCAGTTAAAAGTCGAAAAACTTTTTTTACCGTCAAATTCTGTTCAGTGATGAAACTAACATCTGTTACGATAAATTTGTAGCAAAGTTATCGCATTTGGAGCCAGGAAAATTCAGAGATGATCATCGGCTATCGACGCGGCCTCCAAAAATGCACTGTTTTGTGTGGTTTATGGGTTTGCTGCTTCATCCAGCCGTATACTTCAAAAATGAAGCCTAGTACAACGATTTTTTGCAGGACATTTGACTTCAACAGCATTATGTTAAATACTATGCTATTGCAGTAAGTTATTGAAGGATGTGTTCGGTGACAAAATGATCGGCAAATCTGGATGGCCTTGGCCTCCCATGCCGTGCGATTTGACGCCGCCGATCTATCACCCCTATCGTGGAATCCGCCGGGGGGAATTATTCACGGAAAAGAATATTTTGGTATCGTCGAATCCCCAAATTGAACAGTTATTATATGAAATATAGGTAGGTATACACGTAATATTAACACATACTATTGGTACGGTGTGTTTTTTTTTCCATATTTCTGTTCACTTTTGGGATTCGACGATACCAAAATATTTTTTTCCGTGAATAATTCCCCCCGTCGGATTCCACGATAGGGGTGTATTGTATATTCTGTATATTTAAAGTCGTTGGCCTATGCGGGACAAGATAACAATGATTTCACCACTATTCTTGAGATATGCAGCTAGGTTCCAGAAATGGAGTGAAATTGAAATTGCAAATCGAGTGAATTCGTTTCCAGTGTTCTGCATTTCGAGCGATTCGGAAACTCCGAAATTTTTTCGAAATCACAACTTCAATTTGTCTCAATTTCGAAAATTTGAAATCGAAATCGAAATGTAGAACACAAAAATTCATTTCCGATTTCATTTCGAGTGAAAGTCAAACCTAGCAGATGGTAACAAATTTTCGAAATTTGAGCAGTTCCAGTGGTGGTCATATACCTCAAGTTATTTTTAAATGTCATAGAATTATCTATGGTATATTCGCACATTTAGTTGCAAATTCAAACTACATAGAATCAAAGTACCAAAGAAAATTCCCAATTTGTATGGTCCTAACATTACAGTCGTATGGTGACAAGATCTCCCCTGTACACCGACATTCAGGTGTTCAAATGTTAAGACCGTGTATGGATATAACATAGAAATAGCTGTCATGCGTTTAACTTTTAAACTATTTGACACAACATTTTAACTCGTATTTTAAGCTTACGACAAACTGGTGTTAGACCTTAATTTTAATTGAAAAGCTAATTCTTTTAAGTTAAGTCTGTTTAGCAGCCATTGATTATAGGTACATACTGTACTTCAGTTGAACGTGTATTACTTTGTTTGATCATGTTGAGAGCAAAACAATAAACTTTCAAACGACTCACTTTGGTTGGAATTATGGGTAATTTGGTTACATTCCCTTTTGATTTGTGGGTGGAGTCCCATCCACAAGCGGATACTTTGTGTTCATAAATTTTACGAAGTCTGATTTTATTTACTGAGCGAACAAATCAGAAATTTATTCAATTAAATGATAAAAATTATGCAAATCAATTTTTTTATGTGAAGCGCATTGTTTTTTTTTTTTTGTTCATTCAAAAAAATGCAACTAATGCCACAAATAAAAAATAAACAGACTTCAATATTGGTTTTGTAGAGTTAAAAAATAAATGTTTTTATTTCGTTCCTTTCAGTTTTTGATTTATGTATACGTTTTTAAAGTAAACTAAAACGTAAAATATTTTATATTACACAAAATAAAAAAAAACATACCTACATAAACTTAGTTGACATAAAAAAAGAAATAAAAATGTTAAAAACGAAGTATACTTAAGAATTTGAGGAACTTATACACCACAGGTAAAGCAATTCATTTGTTTTTTTTTTTTTTTTTTGTTTTCTATTATAAATATTTTATTTTAATTATATGTATATAGAGAAATATACATAATTTTGTAGATACTGTGTGTAATTTTAGTATTGTTTGTTTTAAATTAGATGTAACCCTTTTTGTTACAAGTTTCCACTCCTTTCCCATGTTGTGTTTTATTGACACTTTTTTTTTTTGTTTTAATTTTAATTTGTATTAGAATTACAGGATTAGATCCCTTTATATATATAATTTTTTTAGTTAGTTGATTTTGATTTATATATAGAATAGATATATAAATGTTTTCTTGTTTGTTTCATGTTTGATTGCTTTTTAAATATAATATATGTATACATATATTTTTTTTAAAGAAATACAATAACATAAATGGATTGGGTGTTTTATTTTTACATAACAAAAGTAAGAAAACTATGTTTTAAGAAAATATGTGATTTTAAAAAAAATGTCTAAAGAATAGCACATAAATTAATACTACTAATAGTGTACATCTTGTTTTGTTTAGTTCGCACGTTATGAGGGACATAGTGAAGGTTATCTTGTATTTTCAGTGCTTTTTTGTGTGCTGAAGTTTGTCGAACGCATACAATTGACTAGGCAACGCATATTTTGAAACGTTTCTTTTGTGCCACAACGAGGCAATGATTCTTTAATATTTTCACCGATTGTTTAATACGTTTTGAGTTTAATTTAGAGATGTTGGTTCTTGGTATTCCAAAAGAGCGTAATGTACTATCGAGATGACACTCCAAAAATGGCCACCAAATTACGAAGGTTCTAAATTTGTTGGACAGTTCACAATATTAACAGACAAAATTCGTAACATATAAGAATTGTAAGGGTGATGGAAATTAAAAAAAAAAGGCAAAATTACTCAAATAGAGAAAGGAACGGTTTAGGAGGAAATGTGCCGTTTGAAAGAACAGTCAGTACATTTGATACATTTGACGGATTACGAAAAATGATCAACGTAAATTTTTCGTACAATGAAAATTGATGGTAATTCCAAATTTTACAACGAGTTCATTACTGTAATGTAAAAGAGGCGTAGTTCCGCAACGTATTGTTTGTCTTTCCAAGAGAAATATGTAATTACAAAAAGCCACAAATCATCGTACGAATTATTTCGAAAGTCAAGATACCTTTTCTCACTCAAGTGGTATGTTTCCAGGAAAAATGTTCCAAAGTTAGCTTCTCCTGCAGCAGAAGTATGTGGTTCGATTTTCATGAAGTTCCTCGGAACATTTCGGACTAAATTGTTCCCATAAAGTGTATTGGTAGGGTGATTAGCATTAGTTTTTAAATTTAAGCTGCTGAAAACATTTGGGACTGAAAAAGTTACGTGAAACTCCAATAGAGGCTCAAAGCGGATCTGCAATTCGTACTAAATTCTCGGCTGCCTATGAGGTGTCCACCACCAATTTGTCAATTGCATGTTTTATCACTTTAAAAACCTCCCCATCTAACAGATGTAAGATTCAGCATAATCCTAATAAAATTTGTCTAAATGCGATGTAAAAATAAAACTGGGACATCAGATCACTAGATAAAAAATAATAACTTGTTTCACACAGTTAAGAAAAAAAAAATGGGACGCTTGAACACATTACCATAAGCTACTGACAATAAATACATAATTAATAAAGTTTCCGTGTCAAAGTGGCGACTTAAAACAATAGATTGTACACAATTTTAAATAATTTATTAAAAGTTCATACGTAAAAATCCCTGTACTTCTTCTTTCATAATTTAAAAAGAAAAAAACAAAATACTTATCAACACTACAATACAACTTTCTTTGTAATTTTAAAAGGCAATCCACAATCAACATTGAAAAGTATATCAATTCACAAATGAAAAAAAAAAAAAAAAGAATTTGTTTGTTTTCTTTGGTGGTAAAAACACTAATATTTAGTTCTAATCATCTTATAAAACACAAATCACAATTAATTGATTGAAATACATATATATTTATATATGTATGTACTTGTACATATATGTACATACGACTCGACTCGCACGTGCGCTCACTTCAAACATTGGAGAAAAGCTTTCATCTTTTGTTCAAAATAAAATCAGTCTGCTTGTAACACACGCCCATACTTTTTTTCTGTTTTCTTAATTTTCTTTTTTTTTTTGTATAATGTTAAAAACTAAGAATAATTAAAGAACAACACTATGAAAAATTAAAATAAATGAATGAATTCTTAAATGTAAACTATCACTAGGTTGTTTATGTTTTCTTGATTTTTTTTTTTTTGATAGTAAAATCAAAAATAAAATAAAAAAGTTGCAATAAAAATAAAAATTTTGTTTTTTTTTTGTTTGATTTTTTTTTTAATTTGTTTTCATTTGTAAATACAATTATAATAATAAAAAAAAGGTGGAACAGTTAACAATCATAAATTGTATACATATATAATATGAAGATTCTAACGCATAAATAGTTAATAAAATAAAAACAACAAGTAAAAGTTATTTTAAAAATAATAAAAACGAAAAAAAAAAATACATTTAATATTATTCAAGAGAACAAAAATGATCATAGTAGATATTGTTTGTAAAAACACAATGTTTTGAAAAAACAAATTAAAATTGTTTTGTTTAAATATTTGCTCCATTTGTTGTATTTTTTTTTTATAATATCTTGTAATATTTTGTGTGTATTTTTTTGTTTGTTGTTTTGAAAAAAAAAAAGAAGTAAAATATCGACTAAAATTAGTTTTGTTTGACAAAACACAACTTATAGATTAAAAGCGCGTGGAATTGGTATAATTAAAATAAACTAATCACTAAAGTTAATAACAAAAAAGAAATGTTAGTGAACAATGAAAAAAAAAAATCTTATAAACTAATATGAAAAAAAAAATGTTTAAAATATTTTTAAATAACTAGAGTTGTTACATTGTCTGTTAAAATATATTGAAAAAAAAAAATGACTTGAAGGTATGCTTTTCTTGCTTTGTTTTCATCTCTATTTTCCTGTTTTATCAGAAATTCTCTTCAACAGAAATTGTTTTGATTCATACGATTTTGATTTTTTTTTGTTTTTGTAAATAAAAAAAAAAAAACATTTGTACATTTTGTAATATTAAAAAAATTAAATACACTGAATCTGACTAAATAAAATAAATGTATGTATTGAAAAAAAAATATATGTATAGTTAATCGATAAAAAATAATAATAATAATTAAAATAGTAACGCGTAAATAATGTCTTGGATAACCAGCCTTATTAAAACGGAAAAAGGAATATAGTAAAAATTTAACATTTTATAAATGGTATGTTGTTTTTTTTTATAATGTATATATCAAGTTCGTTAACTTCGGAGTTATTTTTTTTTATGTGAATGAAAATACATTTTCATTTTGAAGAGAGAAAAAGAAGAAAAAAAATATTTTTTTCTTTCCTTTGCTTTCGTTTGTTTTTCGTATTCATTGTAAATATAAAAAAAAAATATTAAGGAGATCAAAAAAATATTTGTTTCTTTTTTTTTTTGTAGTTCTTGATACGTTTGCTGTGTTTTTTTTTCATCAGGGATCACGACGTTGCACGTAGATAGGTTGTTTTGTTTTTGTTTGTAATATTAATTTTTAAAGCGTTTCTTTTTTGTTTAATAATTTGAAAAAATTATCGATTTGGTTTAAAGTAGTAGTTCGCAGATTGATTTTTAGTTTTCAATCAGTGAACATAAAGAGTATTAAGCACTAAGACATGATGATTATTTTTCGCTAGTGTTACAACATAGCCCTCGGAAGTTATTTTCAGACCACAGCAGCGAGAAACCTAGATAATGATAAATATTCGTCGTTTGGGATTTGTTTTCTTTTCTTTTTGTCTAAAAGAGAGAGGAATTTCTGAGACAGTTGCTTACCTTTACGTGTGGACACTCGAATTCCGATTGCAAAACGCCCTCTCGAGAGTAACAAGCGACATGGAAGCGATTTCCATGAGAATCTCCTATTAGAATGTCGCCTGCATTTGATATATCAATTCCATTCGGGAAGCAGGTTACCTTCTCATTTCCGATGCGATATTGGAAGACTCCATCTTCCTTGAATACTGCTACACAATGTCCCTTAAAGTCACAAACATAAAAATCGTTGTCTGGAGATAAAAAAAAATAAGAACAAAATTAGTCTCGAATGTCAAGGCAAAACAAAATAATCTAAAACCTATCTATTGAGAGACCTAGCTTCTACAATATTGTATGCTGTTAACAGCTGGCTAAATTGAGAGACAAATTTAGGAAGCAGTGGGGGAATGGAAAACAATATAGGTCAAGCTTTAAAATGGCCCATTTTCCTTTTTCTCAAACGGCCTGCATTTTTTCCGCTCGACGAATTATTATGCTGTCAACACAGATTTTTCGCGACCACGACAATGCCTCTTTGTTCGCAGACGCTCATGTGTACAATTCTTTTTACTCATGGCGCCCGACAAAATGAGAGCGTAGGAAAAGCAACTCGTGTGACATCAGTCTAGGTGCAATTTGGGGTTTTCCTTGGGTTAAACCTGGAGCTATCGTTATTTACATAAATTAACTTTGAAAGAGGAAAATTGCGGGACCCCACCAATGAAAAAATGCAAAAAATGAGATGTCGTACTATGTTGTTATGGATTGCGAATGATCGGAAGAGACTTTCTGAGCCAGTCGCGACACAAAGTTCTTTGCCAAGTACTTGCTTTACTTATTTAAGGTGGTCACAGAACAACTACATATAATATATGTATTTATCCTAAAACTGCAATTGCGAAATGGTCTCAAGTCTCTAGACTAGATAGCATGGGCCACCTAACTACGCTACCAAAATTTCTACCGCTTGTACTGTCAGTGGCCCTTATTGTGATTGTCGATCAGCGATCGTCGATTGCCGATTGCGTCGATTGATTTTACCTATTCGTACGCACAACATTTTTTCACTTCCAAGAGAAAGCATTGATCATACATTTGTAATCGACTACAAGCGACTGTCAAATCGACAAATATCGATCGCAATCGACAATCACAGTTCTCGATCGATCGACGGTTGTCGATCAACGATTAACAATCGACACTCACAATAGGGGGCCAGTACCTCAGGTAAGGAATGATCACAATTCTGACTAAATTTGAATTCTGAAATGTGAGGACACTTTTCGACTCAGGAAGTAAGTGAAGAACCTCAAAATGTCAGATTCCTTATTGAGAAACACAGCCTCGGCAATTGAAATGAAATTGGTGAAACGATTTATAGATTTCCGTAAGACCAATTACCTAGTCACAGAAGGCACCACTCTTGAGCCACAAAGCCACAAAGTCAGGGGTCTAATCGCGTAAGGCTAAAACGATCGAACGACGTCGTCTCGACGATGCTTCTACTTCGTGTAACAACCAAATAACGATGATCGTCGAAATCATTTTTTACTGCTTCACGTAAGCAATTTAACTGTCAAATGCCGTCGTCAAAACGATTCGATCGAACGATAGCTCTTTTGCAAACGTTTCATCGTTTTTGGTGTGTTTTTTTCAGTTTCGTTTAGGTCCATACGGAATATGTTGCAGCTTGCAGATACTATGATTCATCAAAAAGAATACTAAAAAATTCCCTCAACACAAAGACGAGAATAACTGGCTGCGGATTTTGATATAACCGAAGTGGGCATCAGAATGTTGGCATTGACGCCTTGTAATTTGTATTTTTACAAATAAACAAACACAATTTTTTTTTCCTTCTGAGTGATAAATGTTGAAGATTTTTCCAACAGTAAACAAAAGGGAACAAATGTTTGGTATTGATATCATGAAAAAAAATCCCAGGGGATTTGACGGATTTCCACCCGGAATATATTGCTGGTGGAAATTTAAAACGTTAGCAGTTTTTAGGCGAATAAGTTTAAAGTCTGCTACTTTTTTTAATTTGATTTGCACCGAGGAAATAGAAGTGGAATAGGATTGGTGTACTTTGTGTAAACGGTTTTAGTACGAGGAGAAAAGAGGATGTAAAGAAGTTTTGGAATCTTCTTACTTAATACAAAACGTTGAAAATGACTTCTGAGGATTGGATTTATCTCTTAAAGTTCTTCCGTTCTGTTGAATTTTGTTTCGGCTAGGAATCTAAACGGTTCGCAGTGAATTTTGTAATCTTAATATTTTCTTTTATATTTTACCACATTCTTTATCTAAATAAGGATAACTCCAATTCCCGACTTTGCAATTACTCAAGTTAACACAATTCCTTGGATTAACACAAATCAATGCATTCCAACACTTCTTCAAAAAATTCTGGGGGAAACAAACTTCAATGGAGATTGAAGATAGGAGGAATATTTTACAGGGAACAATAATTGTTCGCGGGAATTTTTTCCCCTAGGAACTACAGATACCCCTGAATATCTGAGGTCAGCAACAAAAGCCAAGATCAACGTAGCTGCGGTGTAACAAAATTTGGAAACTAGCTGATAAGATAGAAAGAATAGAAAAAATAACTTATACAAGAATATGTGATCTCTCACTGATAATACATAATGGAATACACGTAGCTCCTTATTTTTCACTCTCGTATTAATTTGTAAACTACGTAAGGTGATAATGATTTAATTTTACTCACCTCTTATTGCAATGTCAGATGGTTCCCTCATATAATCACTACAATCGAACCAGCGCACCAATTCTCCCTCCTCAGAAATCACAAAAACAGTTGGCGATACACTATCCACAGCAACAATATGTCCCTTTGAAGTCACAGCCAATCCAGCAACAATATCGATGTATCTGAAGAAGACAAGATTCATTTTTCATTTTCAATTTTATTCTAAAAATACAAACGTGACTTACCTTATGGCAATCTTTCGCATAAAATGTCCACACTTGGAGAATATCTGCATACGGGAGCGTTCATTTCCACGATCACATACGACAAACTTTCCATTAGTATGCATAACCGCAACCTTTCGTGGATACCACAATTGGCCCTCATCTTTGCCGGGCACACCAAAGTGGAACTTCAGTTGACCGTTCTTCTCGAATATCTCAATACGATGATTATTCGTATCGGCGACAATAATCTCTTCATCCACACCCAAGCAAAAGCCATGAGGCGAATTAAATTGTCCCTTAGCAGTACCTAGGGATCCAAACTTCGAACGAATCTGCATTGGGGTAGCTTTATTGCGACCAGTCACATTTAAACCGGCATGGAAATTCGTGATATTCATGTCATCAGACAGCGGAGCCAGTGTGGATAGACTCGGCGATGTGGCCGATGGAAGGCAAAAATCTGGCAATAAACAATCAAGCCCTGGTGAAGGTCCGCTCGGTAAAAGTTGATTGGATGTCATGTCTGTGTGAAAATCTACTATTAAGCGCCAACAACAAATTAGCGTTTTTGTTTGTTTTTTTTTTATTGCAACAGTTCATCGAATAAAGAACATTGCGAATAAATTATGTTGTTAAAGCACAAAATAATAAAAATTATAAAAAAAAATAAAACGAAACAAAGAAGAGGCTTTCATTAGTTAAAATATTTAAGTGTATGTGTGCATCTTTCGTGCACCTAATTATTAAATCCTTAACCTAGCTTACTAAAACAACTAGAATTGTGTTTCTAATATTTTGTAGCTGCTATAAAACTCAAATATTTATATAAAAAAAAACTAACTACTCTAGTCTAAGCTAATTCGAGAGCAAGATGATAACAAACTAAATTGTGTAAATCTGGAGCTCGTTCTTCGCTTACTAATATTGTTGATCCATTTTTGAGTGCAATCTCTATGGATCTATAAAGGGATTTTAATACTATTCAATAGCTAAACCAGTCGGTACTATTAATGAAGTTACGGAGGAAATTGGGGTTTTAAAATTCATTGTCATTTGTGCCAACCATTTTTTTTTTCTTTTAGCATAGGCATAGCCTGTGTTGTTGCCTATGTAAGTTGTTTAACTTGTTCCGCAATTCATTAAAGACCCACCTCCTTCTTTAGAAAATTGATATGTGAAAGCTACGAGACAAACGGTATGTAGTCAGTGTATTCTGGAAGGACGGCGAAATAGTTTAGGATCGTGAAATGGCCAGTGCTATGACGTGATCATTGAGAAAATTGATAAAACATATGAGTCGCAGCACCAGACTGTTTGGTGGTGCGCAATAAAAGGTTGCTTACCAGTATGCTGAGCGAGAATTGCTTTCGGTCTCAGAATGTTGAGAGCACCCTCAAGAAGCTAAAAAGCAATCATTGCTATTAGTACGTATTATATAAAGGGAGAACCATAATACGATTAATTCAGCTAAAGTCAAAATGTCATTTCATTGAATTAGTGATCCACTTTAAGTACCTATATGAAATCAATTCAACTGTTGTCGGCCCTTATAAAGGTAGCCACAATTTAAGACAAGGAAAATCTATATTTCTTTTAGAATGTACATGTACAGACCAATAATAGTTTTCCCATAGTCTAACAATTTTTGTATAAATGGTTGTGTTTTAGGCTAACCATGAGTCTAACGAGTGGTTTTCGAAAGAGAAAAGCGCAAGTATCGCAAAGTTCAGCCCAAACCATCTACTTATCCAGTCGCGCACTTGCGATTCTTGGACGTCAAATGCATAACCAAAACTTTCTTTTACGTTGTCCAATGACTCAGTTAGACTTATTTATTGTCACTGATAAGCCACAAGCCAATGTCGATTAAAGTGTCCCCTCCCGAGGCGAAATAACCTACAAGTTCACTCCACATTTCTATTCTCTTTATCTACTTTAGTTTAGTACACACAAAATAAATACAGAAATCAGGAAAAAGTAATCAAATCAATAAACTAAATTTAAAAACAATGCGCGAGCCTTATGGCGATTTTGTTTAGTGTATAGTACGTATGTAGGTGTAACTCAAATTGAAAGTAAACTCACCGTTGCCATTCATTCCCAGTTTAGCCAAGGCGTGAAGATTGCTGAAGGCCCTCTGATCCCCGGAAAGAATGTCGGCCAGGGTAATTGGGTGATTCTGTTGGGCCTGTGACGGATTACCAGCAGCCACCATGGCATCAGACAGCCCATCGGGGGTATTTTCGGCCAGATTTGCTAGGCGCTGCAAGTTGTATTCCAGCATACTAATTGAAGCCGGTGGTGGACCACCGTTGCCTGCACCTACTATCGGAGGACCAACACTGCTACCAGACGAGAGGGGACCACCGCCCATGGGGTGTTGCGGAGGCGAATCAGGTGTCAAAACATTTGGCATCATAAACCCATTGCCAAGCACTGACAAATCTCCATCAAACGATGACTGCATTGATGTGGGCAAGGAAATCGGACTACTAGCTGTCACAGAGCTAGCGAGTGCATTCTGAGAGTTGCTCGCCATTATATTGCGAGTCATCAGCGATGGCGGCATGCCGGGCAGAGTTGGTGGTGGTGTGCTCTCTTTTGGACTGGGTGGCGTCGATTCAGTGCGGAATTTGCCAAACGACTCTTGCGCCAGCTGCTCGAACTTATCAAACTTCGTATCGAATTCCAGCGAATAATTGACATCACACTTTGGCGTATTGTTGATCAGATTAATAAACTGTTTGGCGATAAGCTTCTTCATGCTAAGCAATTCAGCGGCATTGGCCTGTTCAAGAACGCGATTCGTGAACTTGCACACGCCATCGATCTTTCCCATTGTGTTCTCGATGTTCTGCAGCAAATCCATGATTTTGAGCTCGCGCTCCGAATGCAACTTGCCCAGCTCTTTTAGGGATTGATCGCGGCATTTCTCCAACACAGCCTTGAAACTCTGGAAGGATTCCTCTATTAAATCGCGAGCGGTGTCATGTTGCGATTGCAACTCGGTTAGATCGCTCGACAACTTGGACGCTGCCGAGTCACAGTACTGAACCTTGGATTTAGCCTCTTTCACCAAACCTTCAATTTCAACGCGAACACACTTTTCAGCGCTGGAAATCACCTCGTAATGATGTTCGGAGCCCTTGTGGTCCGCAATCAAGCAATCATTGCACACAGGTATTTGGCAGTTAAAGCAATAGTATTTTAGATTCTCACTGGTGTGCACATTGCAGAACAATGGCTTGTGGATGGTCAGCTTTTCGGTGGTGTTTTGCAAATCCTCCAGCTTGACGACTTCGTGATTCTCAAAGCAACGCATGTACTTGTGAGCGTTGTCACAGCCACCGCAGAGGAAGTTGGCACAGTCATTGCAGCGGGAAATCGCCTTCTCCTTGCTCTTGCACGAGGTGCACGACAGCATTTCCGACTCGATGGAGGACAGGTCCAGGATGTTAGTCAAAATGTAGTCGCATGTCAGAGATTCTACTCCTTTTGGACCAACCTAAATTGGGGGAAATACAATATAACAATTGATTGTCGGTCAGTGCAGAAATAAATCACTCACCAAAGTAACTTGCTTGCAAGTAGGACACTCAATTGAACTTTTCGGTGGCGGAGAAGATGGATGATCACCAGAAGTTCCATTCTCCTCCGAAAAAAGCTTGGCCAAGCAGGCTTCACAAAACACATGAAGACACGACAGGACTCTTGGCGAAACCAAGCGGCATCTAAAGGAAAAATTATTTAATTTTCGAACATATCTGCACAGGGGAGTGTGTGTACTTACGAGCAAATCTTGCAATTCCTCTCCATTCCGTCAACAAAAGTACAAGGATCCTCCAATGGGGACGACTCCAGTTCGTCCCCCTTGCTGTTGCTCTCGAACACCTCGCTAAACATTGCCGTAGCTGTTTGGAGCGTCAAGTTGTCAACCGCGTCTTCTAACAAGTGAGCAACCGCTTCCGCTTCCTTTTTATTGTTATTGTCAAGTATGCCAAAAAAACCGTTGTTGGCTTGTTGCAAAGTGTTGGAAATGTCTTCGGTTGATGCCATAAGTTGAACGCAACTTTCACAGCAACAGAAATATATATATATTTTTTTTGATTATATATCAAGCGCAATCAAAGAACAAACTGTCTTTCTGTTGTGTACACAAAAAGGTCGACTTCTCACACAGGAGGAATCTTGTTCGGGATTTTCGATTAGATTTAAAGTAAGTGCAGGTTATCACTGATTTTAAAACGACAATACCGTTGTTTACTATTCCGTTTTTTTTTTTTCTTTTTTAAATATCAACACTTAGGACACTCACGTGGAGGGAAATTTACATACATGTGTATATTATATACTTTGTTTAGAGAATCTCTTAAAACTTGAAAATACACCGCAAAAATGGCAGATTTGCTTTGGTTTTGTTATTTCTTGTTTTGTCAAAGTTTAAAACACGACAAAAAGAAACAATAGTAAAACCAATTATGACATAAAAAAACGTATAATGTATTAACACTAAAAAAAATAAAATAAATAAGTCACTGATAAAAACGAACACTTGCTTGTTTTCTTCGATCAGGGAACGTTTTTTTTTTTTGTTTTTTGTCTTTAATTGTTTTTTTTTTTTTTTTTTTGTAAAAATAGTTAAATGAGATTTTTGCGTTTTCGTAAAGTTATTGTTATTTTTAGTTTTAAATAGTATATAGATATATTATTGTTGTTACCGATTATTGTAGATATTCGTTATGGTTTTTTTTTTTGTTTTTGGTTTATTAATTATGTATTTATTTATGTGATCACGTTTGAATTCTTTGTTGCTTGGTGTACCTTTTTTTTTTATTTATTAATTTGTTGTCAAGATTGCAGCGGTTTCCCCTTGGTTTTCTTCCTTGGTTGATGATGGGCTTGTTGTTGTTTATTGAAGTTTAATTGGGATCTATTGAACAGTCTCACCCAATGTCTGCAAAATGAAAAATATTTTCCAAATTAGAATTAAAATGTGTTGCGAAAAAATTGTAATATCGCTTGTTGCCAGGACTTTGCGATTGCGATGTGCATTTTTTTTTATTTGCAAAGTGATTTAGAAATTTCTTTAGAGACTAGAGTGTCGTCCCGTATTAGGTCTTTAAGTGTCGTAAAAAGTGGTTTCAAAACCAAAAAGAGCTTAGCAGGTTATCAAATAAAGCTAATAAAAAGTATAAATGACTCACTTAAGTAGTTTGTTAACTAAGTTTGTGAGAAACTAAACCTTCTAAACCCATAATATCGATGTTTTGTGGCCGATTTAGTATGAAATTAAAGTAAAGGTAGCAAAAAAGTCAGTCAGTTATGCAATATGTGCTGCCAGATATGTTAAAAACAGAGGAATTGAATTATGGCGAGCACAACAATAGGCAACTGCATACGGAAGAGTTGAGTTGGATAGATTTTAATATGTACTTGCAGTTACATCTGATGCACCCATTGTGTTTAGGCAGTAAATAAGTTGGCAAGTTAGATGTAGAGGCACATAAATCTTTGTACATATTTATTAAGCTAAAACACAATCATCAACGTGGCTGCTTAAGATTACAATGGTACTCTTTTAGCCGTTTGACAACAAATGAGACAGGAACTATCAGTAAGAAGTTTAGTCGACTCGTATTCATAACTACCTATATCTATTTCAAACTACACCACTAATTTTGACTGTCAATTTTTTTAACCCATCAGAAAGTGAACTAACACTTTGATTCGCAGGCGATTGACTAAGTTAGGTTAGGTTAGGTGGAAATTCTCCATTATATACGGAGTAATTCACTTAGACCAGATAAGGTCCATTGTGATACAGCAAGCAGAGTTGGTTAGTCCGCTACTCTTGGGACCATTTCGAATTTTGGAGAAATTTCCGTATTTTGCTGATATCCGTTTCGGCAATATCAGCAAGCTCCCCGAAGAAGTACTCTCCTAGAGTTTGCTTTCTAATTGAAAGTAGTGCCGGGCAGTTAAATAGTAGGTGGAACGGTGTTTCCTCCTCCTCTTCATCCATGAAACTGCGACAAAGTCATTAGCGGTAACTCTAAGCCTTGCGGCATGTCTTTGTAGTACACAGTTGCCTGTAAGTACTCCGACAAGAGTTCCGATATGTGTCCTACCGACGTTTAACTGGATATTTATCCTTCGCCGATTTATCCGTGGCCAAGTCTGTTTTGCATGGTTACAGGTGTCAAGATCCCGCCATCTCTCGTTAGCCTGTTTCAGTGCTAGTGTGGAGTTTGTATCTTAAAGTTTCAATTGGCACATGGGGCTCTCCTTTACCAGTAGAGTTCCATTTTTGTGCCGTTTCTTGCTAGTTCGTCTGCTTTACAGCACAGCGTACACATATTCGAGATCTCATTTAATGATTTGCGGCAGTGCATGACCAATTTTGATCTTAATATTGGTGATTCGAGTGCTTTAATAGCTGCTTGACTGTCAGTATAGATGACGATGTCTGAATTCGATATCGATCTCACCTTCAGCAGTTAAGCGGCTTCGCGAATAGCCATAACTTCCGCCTGAAAGACACTACAGCTACTTGGTATTCTGAAAGACTGCTTTAGGGATAATGGAACGGAGAAAATCCCGGCTCCTACTCAGTCCTCCGTCTTAGACCCATCTGTGTATACTTCAAGCGTTTTTTCGTCTATAACCCGTATCCTCTTCTCATTGCTGTCGGTCGGGGATATTGGTCTTGTATTTAATATTGAAGTCCAGGACTGTGGTTATGTAGTCTGTGACTTCTGTGTTAACATTATCAGTTTTTAGAATATTGGCATGCCCCGAGTCATTATTCTCATTCTCTCATTCTCATTCTCTCAGACGCAATGCCGATTTTACCGCCATCTCTTTACCGTATACATCCAGGGGTAGAATGTGAAGCATGGGTTCCAGACGTGCTGCGGTTGGAGTTGTCCGCAGGGCACTAGTCACACAGACACATGCCGCTCTTTGGATTAAGTAGAGATAGGTAGCTTATTTTATCTAGTGCTGGCCACCAGACGGAGATTCCGTACATGAGTATCGGTCTGACAACTGCTGTATGCAGCCAGTGCATTATTTTCGGGCTGATGCCCCATCTGAGGCCCAGGATCGAGCTCAATTTCCTATCCAGAACCAGATCTAAGTATTTGGCACTGTCAGAGAAGCTGAGGCGTATTCCCTTTAGTTTAGGTGAATCGATTTGAGGAATTCGGTGCTTCTTCGTGAATAGCATTAGCTCTGTTTTGCGATTGACTAAGCGACTACAATTATTTACAACTGAGTGATGGACAGAGTCAAAGTTTTGTCAGTCTCTAGAGTTAACAAAACACGGCTTGTTTGTTAATAGAAGACAAATGTATGTACTTATAGTATTATCAGCTGTTGAGTTGCACTAGAAAAAGCATAGTCACCGCAACTCATTAGGCAAAGTGCATTTTCATAAGCGCAAGGCCTAGACAAAAATAACCTCGTTAGAAATAAGGACCGTTCAACAATTTGAAAATCGCTGGTGGAACTTCCTTATTATGTAAAAGGAATGTGTACAATGTGTACTTCAGATTGTAGTACACATTGTAACACCGATTAAAAAAAAACACTACATCGATACGACCTATCGGACTCAAATAGATTTCTGATTGGTTTGCATTGTCTCCAAAAAAAAGATATTTAAAAATTTAATACAGCCTCCTTGTCCAACGTGCAAACAAAGTTTTAGTCTTTGCTTCTTGGACGGCAAGAAGATGGCTGACGAACTGAGAAGGAATTCGTAAAATAAGATGGACCAGGAAGGCACCACGCTATTACCTTAGAACCTTTCCCAGTCACTGCCCGATCCTATGTCACAGGGAATAATGACGTTTCTAAGACATTCAAGATTGCTCACTATCGATCACTTTCAGGTGATACGAGGTTATAGCCATTTAATGCTGTAGCAATGGCTTCAGAATGACTTATGTTATATTCGTAATTAAAACTTGCTAAACTTTTCGTTAAACACTCTAAACTTATAGTAAATAAAGAAAATAAAATTCAACTGCTTCTTCTTAAAAGTGATTAGGTTTACGGATCTTAATTAGAGTGAATTATAAACTGCAGGCATTGTGTACAAAATTTGAGAGTTTTACTGTGTAAAACTCAAAGTGTTGCAAAACAAGGTTTTATTACGCAGTTCTTTGGAGGTACATATAGCATTTCTTCGGCTCCAAGAATCGTAGCGAGCTTCATGTCATCATAATAATCATGACTATGCGAACAATTCAAATACAGAAAGCAACGTAAACAAACCACATTATACCAAACCAAACATTAATATCCCTTTATTGTAAAAAACAATCACCGGAAAAAGGAGGCTAATATAAACAATTCCGCTTCTCCCTATACGACACGTATCAATCGACATAATCGAACACTTTTTGTTTGTCATACGGACACGACATCTAAAATACCGTCTAGCCATAAGTGTCTTATGTATCAGATTCGTCAGCAGAATAAATAAACACTAATATCTTAGTATTTAAAATTTGTATCCAGACAGATAATAAATAATAATAAAAGCAGAGCTGCATGAAACAGTCTGATAACAATGGACTATTTTTTTCTCGGTCATATTATAACAAACTATGCATTCTGGAGATTGCTTGTGGTGAATTTTAGAATAAAATGATAACATTTTCAAAAATGCAGATTCAATCATAACATTTAATAACTGGCGCACAAAGTGAATGAGACATCGCGTCGTTCTATAGGGCTTTGCAAACAAATGTGACTTAAGATGTTCACTAGCGTGCAAGTTCAAGAATTAATTTGACCAGAATTATGACGCCAAGGAGCGAATTGGCCCTGAGAACAATGTAATCAATTTAGGAACGGAAGTCTAGTCATCTCTTTCACAGATACGTCGTGTATTAAAACATGAACGTTGTGAAAATCATAGATTATGTAGCTTGACATTTATTGATATGTGATGATTGATCATCACCGCAAGATGCTAGAGCTATAATACAAAAGGTGTAAATAGTATAACCGTACTCAACAGGGCAGAGTCAATGCCTCTGAACGTAGAGCAGATGCCGTAGAAGCATAGGAGAAATAGGATGAGACAATTTTGCAAAGACAACATTAAGGGCCAGTTTCAAGACTAGCTGATAAGGTCTCGGATAGCCTATCCGGAATTTATATGTCAGATAAACGTAATATTTCGGTTTCAAAGGTTTCGGATAGTAATAGCTGACAGATAAAGTCTCGGATAGTCTATCAGCCAGTTCAAACAATTAGTGCCTGATAAATTTTTCTATACCGGATAGTTTATCAGAGACTTTGACGATGAAACAGAAAAAAAATATCAGGCACTTTTATCTGGTGGAAAGCGTTATGTGTCGGCTAACTATCCGAAACTTTATTCGGAACATTTGAAACTGGCCCTAACTTTTCCACTATTTTGGCGCACTCTTTTCATCTTATTGATGAAAAGTACATGGAGCCGATCCTGAGAAAAAGCCACATCCAGTTAATGGTGTCTACCGCCTGTTGCGCCACCTATTTATTTATTTTTAGATATTGGTGTTGGCCTTTTGAAGACGACTGAAGTTAACTAGTGCAATAAATCAAACAAGAGATGGGCGGATATTTTTGTCGTGATGTGTTTTTTTTAATTGGGTACCCAGATTTTAGCCCAAAAAATATCAGCAGTATCAACTGTTACACTTAAGTTGTATTTATGTTAAATGTCTGTTAATCGGAAAAAATCAATTCTCGGAAAGTGTTTTTTATTTGTAATTTTCATTTCATAAAACATGCATTACGTTCTTTTTCAAACTTAACATTGTTTGAATATGTGTCCGAGCAGTCAGCTACCCATTTTGCTGATTCGACGAATCAAATTCATCCAATTGTAAAATAGACGTGCGTACTCCATAAGGGAAATCACCAAATACCAAAAAAAAAACTTTACTTCGTTTGTACTTCTTCAATAAAGTAGTAGTTTTCGCGTCTGTATGTGTAGCCTATTAAAATTGGATATGTGCATTGAAAACACGACCATCTAGATCTATGTTCAAAAATATCAAATATGGACTGTCACAAAGTAACCACTGGTCGCATCCAGTGCACGGAGCTGGCAAATTCTGCTTTGATACCGTAGGAATAATAACAAACATTCGAGAAGAAATATGTATCAATGGAAACTTCGAAATTGAAGAGTCGTATATATGATATTTGTATGTACACAATTATACTGGTAAATTCCGTGCTGAAGAGTATATTGAAATATCTACTCCAAACATTGTAACTTTTACGAGCTACCTAGCAACTTTGTGATGATGACACTAAAAATACAATCATCTATGTAAGACATCACAGAAACCTACATTGAAACACTTATAGAGCGATACCTATTTTGCTTTAAAACTTAATGTAAAGATTACTTTATAAAACACATGCCCACGTAGGCAAGAAAATGATCCCTAAGTGGAAAATGCTTGACGCTAGGGTAGATGTAGATATCTTATAGATGTATCCAGAAACGTGACACTAATCACAGTTTCCATTGGTAAAGATTTGCACTCTGTTTTGCATACCTATCTTGTCAATGTCACTTAGAGAGTACAATAAAAGGCGAGATGAGTGTTTTATGTGAGACAAACGAAGCACCATATACAGAAAAACTACCACCCATTACGTAATTGCGACATAAAATATAAATAAATAAATATACATAGGTATATGTAGTAAATAATAAACTCGAAAAATGCTAACAAAACAGGAATGGTTTATAACACGACGATATTTAGTTGGCATTTGATTGATGCGATCGTTAAAATGCATTCCAAGCTCAAGTGCACTTCAGTTGTGGTTCAGGTTGAAATGTGCTTTTGCTGTACAAGCAAAACAAAAACGCAGCGGGGATGTGTGTGGTGGCATACTATACCTCATGCTCACGCTGGAGAAGCACTACTTTTCAACGAGTGCAAAATCGTTATGCATCTTTCATTCATAAATCGATTTAGATTACATACCTACAGAACGACGCTGATGTTACCCAATGTACTGCTGCTGGTGCTTCAAATCAGTGAATTTCTATATGTATATTCAAACAAATCCGTGACAGTTATCAACACAGCACAGCGATTATATAATTGAGGTTGAATTAAATGTTTGTTCTGTATGTAAAAACTGACCAATTCGCAATGCGCTATAGGTACCTCGTTCCTCTACTACTAGTGGGCCCGACAACAATTTAATGGGAAAACTGCACGGGGGGGACACAACAGAAAACACGAGGTGTCTCCTCTGAAATCAAATCAGATGTGTGAATTTAATAATTTATGCTTTTTTTTTACTTCGTAGGATTCTCCTACTATGGTAAATGTGCGCAATGCAGATGAGGGAGGTCTCGACTCTACCCTCCGTTGTATACCGACACAAAGTGGATACAACCTCGAATTGTAACTGCAAAACATTTATTTACTACTAGGCCCACAATTCAAATGACGGTGATGTGACTGTGGCTGGGCCCACTCTATGTCAAACGTTCACAACAGTTACAGTATGAAAACGCTCCACCATGCTCCCCAATTCATAACGAAACACAGTGAAATTTTTGCACCCTTTTTTTATTATAGCACACAAATACGTCGCCACAACAACAATACATCATTTGGAACAAGAGCGAGAGATACACAATTCGGCAGAGCGCGCGCGAGCGGCAAAAGCAGCAAGGAGAAAAAGAATGGAAATGAGAGCAGCACCAGCAGCTGTGATCTGAGCAGGGCAACCAGCAATAGCAATAGCAGAGCATCGCAATCGCAAAGAATTTTATTTTTTTTGTTACTATTTTCACGGAGGAAGGAAAGTCGATGGACAAGACCATGGAAAGGGGTGGAAAAGGGGGAGAGGGTTGCTTGCGCGTAATCGAATTTTATTCGTGTCCTTGAAAAAAAAAAAAAAAAGTCGAGACTAGGTACTAGGTTAAGGATTCTTTTTTTCAATTTGAGAAAATTTTACAAATTTCCTCACATTGTTAATAGCAAAACGAAAATATTTCATCTATCGTTTTCCTCGCTTTACAGTAGCAAACTTCAAATCACTTTGCACCAAAAAAAAAAAAGGGAGAAAAAAAATTTTGCACAGCCAAATCGCACTCTGTAGTAATGGAAATTTTTCGACTTTTCAATCGAGTCTATCCTTTTGAAATCGATTAAATTTAACACAAATATTTGCATATTTCGAAAGGCCACAATGCGTTTAATGTTTTTAGATAGAAATTAGATTGAAATTAAACTCACCTTTGCCATGATAATATTTTTCACTAAAGCAGGAATGGCGCAGACTACGAAAGTCAACTCAAGTATGATGAAGATTGAAGAAGTGGGTATATTTTTTTTCCTTGTAGAATTTTTATTGGAAGGAACAGAAAAGAAAATTGCGCCGGTTTGAGAATTGAACTGCGCGTATATTTTTTGTTGTATTCCAATGAGAATTCCAGTGGTACAAAATGGCATCTGAAAAGTGACATTCGGTTGCTTGCGGTTGGGCTACATTTTTTCGTTTGACCTAATTTAATATGACGCAATTTGGGTATGCTTGCATCGTGCATTATTTTCCACGTGGTATGAGAATGTAATGTGCTCGATCACGGCAAAAATGGAATGTAAAATGACAAATTTTAGCCCGTGTATCAATTGGGTTAAATAATTACAATTTTCTGACACAATCGTGAGGGAAACCAATTTTTAGCTGTCAAAACATTATCACATAGGGTAATTTTTTTGCGTTTTCTTTTGCTGGGGTTTTGTTAAAATGTTAAAGAGGAAATAAAACACCGAATTTCAAATTATTAAAAGCATAAAATTCGATAAAACTCTGTCTTAAGATTGGCGTTTGGTGAACTTCTCTTTTAACACTTTCATAAGAAGTGTCGAAAAGTTACAAAGGATAATATATTTACCCAATTGACACGCGGCCTTAACTAATAACCACGGTTGAGACGTCGATTCGACCGCACGTTTTATCAATTTTTAAACAAAACATTGCTGTCGACATAAAATCTCACTTTGTTTTCTTATTAGCTATTTAGCTGTCACTTAGAATTAAGTTCATAAAAATAAAATTATATAAATCGTTTTCGGACTTCGCGCAACATTTTAGCAGTGTTCTTCTCCCACCGTATCGAAGGAGCTTTAACGTTGAGGTTTTGAGGCAGGTTTTTTTTTTAAGCCTAGTACGCTGCGAACGAAATGTTCCGGTGGTTTCCAATTGTACAGCGAAACGTCGGCGAAACGACAGCGAAAAATAATTTGTGGAGAATTCTATCAGCAGGAATTGTACTTTGTAATTTAAAGCAATTATAATTAAAATTTGAGAATTTTAGAGCAATGTAAAACGAGAACATTAAAACCTATATGATTTCAATAGCAATAATTGGCGTATATTTTTGGGAAGTGAGTATAACAAAACCAAAAGTGAGTATAACAATTTTGCGTGTAAAACCATAAGTGAGTATAACAAAACCAAAAGTGAGTATAAAAGTTTTGCATGTAAAAGTAAAAGTGAGCTAGCTATAGATTCTCAAAAAAATACTTACGTTATTATCTTCCACATCTGCGTCTGATGTGAAATCGAATTTTTTTTTGTCGTTTTCGCTTCTGTTGCACTTAATATGGTACTGTGCTAATGGTGGTGGGTCATCTTTCCCAAAAATGCTGCTCCAATTCTTTGGTTCATAAAAATTTAATATCTTCCACTTCGTGAGATTATAAAACAAACTCTCAGATCTCAGATTTTTCCTGCCTAATCGAACATCAAATGAGATCACATTTGTTTGCATTTGTGTTGGTGTATCATTTCACATTCAGTTATTTTTAAATAACAATTTGTGTCAACAAAATGTCACTTGTTTTGCTGAAATGGAAGTGAAACTAAGTTGACAGACAGCTGATTTCTAGAGGAAAAAAACAGCTGTATCTCAAAAAAGTGATTTTTCTTTCTCAATGGAAATCGCCATTTTAGCTAAGCCAAATTTAATCGAATCCCTTTAGATGAGGATATATTATATACGCAGCTTCAGCTAAAAACTCATTTTCATTTCAGACTCTACTGCATGTACATAGCTTATAGTACGCAGCTTGAGCGAAACTAAATTTTAGCTGCTCTCCAATTTTTCTCTACAAAAATTACCTAAAATCATAGCTTAATTTTGACATAGAGTGCGCTGTGGATATAAGAAGTGTCACAGAAAGACAGCTGTTCGTTAAAAATAACTTCCTTTAAAAATTCATCGAAGGGAAAAAGTGTTATGTTTTCGTTTCACTTTCTTTTTTCCTTCTGCTATTCCTTAATCTCAAATTTGAGGATTTCTCAACGAGGCATACTATTCCGCAACACAAAAACACAATTGAAAAAAAACCAACAGATCTGTCAAAATTTAACTGAAAAACTGTGCCCAACTATTAATGGGCGCGCTAAATATTGACACATGCAGTACAATCTGAAATGATAATTTGATATTTTAGCTAAAGCAGCGTACCACTCGGCTAAATGGATTCGCTTAAATTTAGCTCAGCTAAATTTTGGAGAGAATTTTGTTCAGCGCGGCCATTAAGTTACAGGGTGTGTGTATATTAGAAATATCGCTAAGTGTATGGGAATAAGTTGGCATAATCTCTTTGGGATTTTTATTGTAGATACAGTGACATCATCAACTTTGTTTTTCACTAAATTATTCAGTCAAAAATGGATGCCTATCGTCGCTGAATATTATTTTTTACCGACAATTTCGATAAGTTCCTAAATATTATTTTATTCTAAAAGGCTTTTGTTACTAAAAAAAAAGAAATGAAATACTCTAGTCTAGACTCTAGAGCCCAATTAGCGAATGTTTCAGTTCTTTAGCAGTTTAGTTTGCATTTTTGTATAAAAACAGACCCAAGACTTGGTCGCGATATTCGCCATTCCTACGATATATCAAATTTTTAGGAACTGAGAAGTGTTTAGTTATTGCGCACACTGAATAGCTTTCCCCTCAAATATTTTCATAATTCTTGTCAAATGATATCCCGCGTTACAGGTAGGTAATTAATAAAAAAGTAAAAGGCAAGCATTTTTTATTGTACCAACCAATTTGAAAACCCGCAATCATTTCGGATCTGTGTGAACATACTCATTTTCGCGGCGAATTCGATTCCTCTAATCTAGCAAATTGACACTTGACAGCTATTTGTTTATTTTATTTTATTTGTAAATTTTGATTTTCCTTGCCGGCTTGTTGAGTTTAACTTGAATCTTTGCAATTTCCACGCATAAAATAATGGCCCAAGTAAATTCAATAAAACAAATTGGTTTTCGTAATATGGGCTTCCGTGTGGAAATCATGGAATGGAGCAATAAAATGGATTTAATTGCAATTGGAAACGATAAAGGTAAACATGAATAAGCATTTGTTCATAGAAGAGTTTAGGTAAATACTTTGCTAGTGTTATCTAAAAGTAGAGTTTCCCAGTTGCCAGTTAAATCCGTTGCAAGTGCCCAAAAATATGGTTATTTATTGAGAATTGTAATTGTTTAAACATAAAAATCAACCTTTATGTTGAAAAAGTCGTGAACGTGATAAATACTAAATTCTTTTTGTTGCAGGTGAAGTCATTATCCAACGGTTAAATTGGCAAAAAATTGTTACTTTTGCTGCGCCAGCGGAGGATTTGAAGGTAAAAGCTTTGAGTTGGCAGCCAGATGAAACAATGATTGCTGTTGGTAAGTAATTAGTTTGTATTCAGTTCAATTGCATCGCATTCATTCATTACATCAGTTCCAAAAATAAAAAAAAAAACTTTTAAAACCTAATGGTTGTGAATAGCTAGGCTAGTGTTTTGAAGCCTAAACTAAAGACGTATTGTTACTGGTTCCCTGAAAATATTTCTCTCAAAGAGGCTCACTCGTGTTTGGCCTCCATACATCTAAAAGTTCTGGATTTCCACCGACATATAAACTGTCAATTGCAGTTAATGTAATGGCCTGGCTACATAATTGATTTACTAGCATATTTCGCTTGACTATGCAATTGTTTTTTCTTCTAACGAGATGTCATTATGCCATTGAAAGCTGTTAACTAAACTTTTCTGTCTAATTAATCTATTTTAAGGATACAGCAATGGAAAAGTGTCACTACTGGATGTGGAAAAAGAGGAAGAAGTCTATTCTTTACATTTCGATGATGATATTGAAACAATCTATTGGACCAAACCAATAAACGCTATCGAATATCGTCAGATATACCGAAATCGCTCGGAGGTAACTTTGCTCAAAAATTAATTAATTAAGAAATGATTCATCTAATGCGCTTTGCGGTATTTAGCTCTGTCATGCATTTTTCCTACCCGCTCTGCCCAATTTGAATGCTCTATCATCGACAGCGAAACGCAATGAGGATCATAAATCCTTTGCTAAAGGTTCACCTTGTTATTTAATTGTGAGCTTGTGCACCGGGAAAATATTCCTTCAAATACTAGGTGTTCTACCATGTGGTTCTATTGATATAACAGAGCACATTGAACGAGTGGACAATTTTCAAATACTCAACATACGTATGAACGCATCATTCGATGGGCTGAATGTTATCGTTCGGGATGGGAATTGCATCAAGGTGTTCACATTTCTAAATGGAATTCTTCATACGTCTACATCGCCGATGCTTGCGTTGTCTTCGAACTATGCTCATGTATTGGAAACCCAAAAGTAAGTTAACGAAATATTCTGGCTGTTGTATCTAAAACATTGCAATGTTCTAGTTATATCAATGATACCATTCAATGTATGGTCGAAGCCTGGGAAACAGTACTACTGGAGATGGACAACAAGCTAACCAAGTATGCCAATTCACAACCGGAAGGATCCCTTTCAGCAGACTTTTTAGAGCTGTTGATGTTTGGCTATGCGTCCACTGAATTGGAGCAGTTTTTGACAAAGTAAGTAGAAAAAGTAGTTTTAGGATATAGGAAGCTCGCTATAATGAGTGGACAGGCGTGGCCTTGTGTATTGTACTTGACCTGAGCCGATTTCCCACTACAAAACTCTGTGTCTTCTGTACTGCAGTAAATGCTTTGCTCTAATATGTCCAACATTTCAGTGACCTGACAGAAAAAGGACTCAAAAAGCTGGGCAATTCAATCGATTTGAGTTATTCGGCGATTCAGAACCTGGTGACCAAACCATTGTTGAGCGCAACAATAAACATGTTTTTCTTTCTGAACAACTTTAAGGGCATGAGTCGAAATACATTTTTCTACCAAGTAAGTCTCGGAAGTGCCTCAATTGAATGGTCTATTCCAATTTGCCTCGTTTTTCCAGCACCTCATTTCTGCAGAAGCAACCGATGAAGCAATTCGTGCTTGTGGGGCCTTTCTAATGAAAATACTCGAACTCCAGCAAATTATCGACCAATGCGTGAATGATATGAAAATATTCTTCTGTTGGCTTTGCGTCGCCATTGTTAGATTAATGAACGAGACAGTACCCGAAGAGATGGCACAAGTCTCCCAAGAGGACATAATATACCTTGCAGACTATTTAAACAATTTCGATGATTGTCTTCTTCAAAATGGTAAACGGAGGTACTTTGACGGGTTTGCCGCCTAAATCTTCTGTTTTTTTTTTCAGATGATGGCTCCGTCATCAAACGAAAATTCAACTTGGAGAAAGTGGGTCAGTATCTTGAAAGCGCCGAACTCCAACAACCAGCCAAATGTGATACGCTTCACCGTTGGAACAAGCTGCTGGAAGAAAACGAATGTCTTAAGAATTGCTCATTAATATTTCCGCACGAGAGAAATCTTTCGCTGATTCAGCAGCGCGATAAAATGACTGAATCTATACGCAAAGTGTTTACAAAGCCGGACGCAAGTATCTCGAGCGAGTTTAAGCACATATGTACTTTGATTTGCGCCCCAGACACTCCGCGTGAATGCCAAATCAAAAGCAGTTTCATTGTGAGTGAAACAGCTCGATGCGATATGGTTGTACTCTCGCTGGGCTTGGCTGAATTTATGTTGATTGAATTCCAATTAGCGATTCCCTTCATAAAGTGCACACGATTGAATCTCGCTCCGAGTCCATTTACTCCCGTACATTTAGCGCAGTCCTTTAACAACTTGAACATTATGGACTTGCAGTTTTATAATGAGTCCACGTTGTCGCTGCTTCTGCAAAACACTTGTGATGCTGATAGCAAGTCGCAGAATTATTTTGTTCAATTGCCATTGGAAACGATCAGAGGGAAGAACTCTCAGCATCACATAACCGAACTGGTGAATTTAGCTGAATGTTCGGTGTCGCACAGCTTGCTGGACATTTTGGATCACACATTCTTAAAGGCGGTAGATGGCAGTTGCACGAGCATGTCAGTCTCTGGCAGTCGGAAGGTCGGTTTGAATTTGTATATATCTGGATATAGGAAAATCAAATTATTTATAAAAATTTGCAGGTGGCTGCGGTCTTGTCGGATAATTTCAAAAAGATTGGAATCTATGAAATGGAAGTGGAGGACGACGAAGATGACGTGGAAATGTCACAGAATTCGTTTTTAGACACCAGTAAGGAGTCTGCCGTTTCGACGGAGTAATCATTTATTTATAACGAATAAACTAAAAAAAAAGACGAATAACATGGTTTCACGAATTTCTAGCCCTTGGATTTTATGAACAACGTCTTTGGGTGAGTAAACAAATCGAAATGTTCTCATTCACAATTAGTACCATTTTCGACACTTCGTTCCATACCAATTCTTGCCAACGCATCAGATGCTAGCGTGAGCTAGTAGCGCAGGCTTTTGGAAATTAGTGTCTGTGTTGGCTTGCTAATTTCGCAAAATTTGATAAGTCTGCTATGTTGCCTATAAGAGCATATTTAATATATTTTCGTCCGAAAGTAAAAAGAGAACACGACATACAAATATTTGTAAAAGCACTTTAAATTGAAAATAACGTTCGAGTTCTCCTCGCGCCATCTAAATTCGGAATGTAAGCTATGCCTTGTAAACGCATTCACCGCCTATCCATGTCGATTGAACACGCAAGTCATCATTTAGCATTATAAAGTCCGCGTCCGAGTTAAAGTTCAGTGTACCTTTCGATTGCTCTATACCTAAACACTTGGCAGGATGCAGCGTAGCCGTCTCTAGAGCATAGACAGTGGAACATTCTGAAATGGAATTTCTTTCTCAAACCGAATCCTCTTCGTTTAAACACTTCGCTCACCTGTAGACTTTTGAAAAATCCGTACACACTCGTCCAGCGGTGCGATACTTCCACAGAGTGTAGTAGTGCCGGCGACAAATGCTTTCCCATTGCGCACTTGTAGGTCCAACTGTCCGATGTGATGTAGACCCTCTTCAAGACCCAATGCAGAAATCGCGTCAGTTACCAAAATCAAACCTTTTGGGTGAGTCCTGTGGGCGATACGTAAGGCGGCTGGATGCGTGTGAACACCATCGGAAATAATACCAAAATACATTGTGCGATTGGATGGGATCTTATCAGAAGCTAGTAATCCAACTAGACCAGGATCTCTGTGATGGAACTGCAGAAAAAGTATACTGAAGTAAAGCAATTCAAATACGGAACTATATTGAACGTACAGGCAGCATTGCGTTGAATAAATGCGTGATTAATGTGGCTCCACTCCTGGCTGCGTTTTCACCTTCAGATAGACTTGCCATTGAATGACCCAACGAGACAGTTATGCCCATCGATGTTAGTTTTTGTGTTACCTCACCGGTGGGGTCGTTTTCCGGAGCCAGAGTGACGATCGATACATTTTCAAGAGTTCCATAGCTGGCTATGAGGGATTCGAAGCCCTGAAATGAAAAGACAGCGATGAGTTGTGAAGATCACAGACTGCAATCTTACGATGCATAGCGCAGAAGAAACGTAACAAAACCTAACACGATCCAAATCAAATCAATTGACGTAATAACGAGCTGTTAAGTGCAAACACTGTATACTTCCAACTATCTTACACATACAAACAAAAAAAATATATAAAATTTTGAATAGGTACCTTATCTAACTTCTTCAAACAATCCACGGGATGTGCGCCTTTTTTCTGCGGATTAATAAAAGGTCCTTCCAGATGTACACCCAGCACTCCTGCACCATTCGAAATATGCTTGGGTATTTTTGGTAGCACTTTTTGATAAATCGAATCCGGTGAGCTCACTAATGTAGGACAGAACGAAGTAACACCATTGGTTATCAGTCCCTGGGCCACTTTTGTAACCCCCTGTGCAACAGTATCTACATCGAATGAAAAGTCAACACCATAACCGCCTGGAATGGCAAACACAGATAAGCATTCGATTAACCATCGTAGGGATTTATGTTTTCACGGAATATTAGTGCATTTGTAAATAGAAAAATTTGGGTCACCAACTCACCATTTATTTGAAGGTCAATAAACCCAGGGGCAATGATAACATTTTCGCAATCGATTCTCTTGTCTGCCTGTGATTTCTCATCGAAGAATACTGGTTCAGGATTAATAATCTTTCCGTTTCTCACCCAAAGATCTTCTTTGATGATGGAGTGGCTACGAAGAAGGCGACAATTGAAAAATTGAATAAGCTCCACGTCTTTAGTCATATCGTATACGGAACGCGACCAACAACTTGTTATTAACTGACCTAATCGAGGACTGACGCCAATTGGATGGAATTTATTTAAACTAATTGAAAAATAAACTTCATATCACAGCCATAAATGCACAGAATAATCGTTCTATTCTTTATGAGTCAAAGTTCAGTTCAGGGTAATTATTTTGTTGGCTATTTTATTTGGAAAACGGCGAATCGGGAGTTGTAAACATTGGTACAATTTGACAGAAAACAGCTGTTAAGAATTGAGTGAATTCAGTGCGCTTGAATAAGTGCAAGCTCAAAAAGGAGATGTGTTCGTTAGGTAATGAAAATTGTGAAACTAGTTTTCTTTCCGAAACCCCAAAAGCCTAGTACGCAGTTCGAGTGAAATGAAATGTTCACTTTTCTCGAAAAAAGTGCCGCGAAAACAAAGTCCTACTCGCTCTAAATTTTGGAGACAGTCTGCACTTTTCTACACAAAGTAAAGCAAACGATAAATGAATTTAAATTTTTGTTATTTTTATACTTTTTTCTACAAACAATACCTACACTTGTTCCGGAAATTGTCAAAATTAAGAGCCGTTTTAATTAACGCGCCAGAAAATAATTCTCTTTCGAGCTCAAATAGTGGCGTCTTAATATGGCCCGGGTAATTGTTATACGTATACGTATACCCGATTTAAGTTTAGTATGTCCCATTTATATGAAACTAGCTGAACCCCCGCCGGCTTCGCCAGGACTTTTTTTTTAATTTTTAGCTGGAACTTTATTTCTGCCTAAAGGTGCTAGTACACGATATGTAGCACGCCTCATATATATGTGGCTCTGACGTAATTTTGACGGCAGCGTATGGAGCCAATGGCTACATACCCTGTACTAGCCCTCTTTGTGCCACTCACATAAGGTACTCATACGTATAAGGCATTCCGCATTCCTTGTACTCCCATTGCGCATACGATTTGTGTCAATACGCTACGTAATGTCGAGTGGTTACCTGCACCTGCACGGTTCGTATAGATTTTTGAATGTGATTTTAGCATTTCACTTTGGGTGCGTGTGTTTTGTACCTACGAGCAGCATGGTATTTATTTTTTTGTGGGTCATAAAAGTAGCGAACGCGACGGGATAACTTAAATACACCCAAAGCAATAAAACAATTTGTTCTCTGAATTTATTTTTTAGTTTCGATCTTTGGTAATGTTCACGACGATCTACCTACCTTATTAAATTTTACACTCCATATTTTAATAGGACTCAGTGCAAGATGTTAAAAAATTGAAGAAAATAAAATTATTTGCAACATTCAAAATAGCCGATCAGTCGTCGACATAATTTAAAACTAAAAACTGACAGCCAATTTTGGCAGCCCATTTTGATAGGTAGGTAGGTAGCCAATTTTGACCGCTAAGACTATACAAATGCAATTTAAATTGTAATCAGCTATCTGAGATATGAAATAAAGCATGAGGAGCAGACAAATTACAATTATTATCAAACTGCTGATAATAAGTGAATATCTTTTCATCTGGAAGCCACCTCAATATCTTACAGAATAAGATATCTAATTAAAACCGTATAAGAACGTTGCCTTGGCTTCTCAGATCTAGTAAATGGCCGCGTTCCATTGACCGCTAGCTGACTAGCGGCATGCCAAACTCCATATAAAAAAAACTGACATTTAAGCATTTGCGCTAGAGCTCTAGCAAATTTTGTGAAATATCCTTTTCTGGGAAATTTTTCAATCTAGCATAAAATGAACTGCAAGATTGAAAAAAATAACGAACTGTCAAAACAAAAGTGAAAGTGCAGAATTCAAATATTTCCAATTTGGTGTAAAATGGGAGTTCATGCTTTTATGTAATTAATATACATTGTATTTCTTTATTTAAATTATAGTGTATTAATAAATATGCGGCATGATGGCACAAAATACATTTTTGACTCTCATGAAGATGAAATAATACGAATTCAAATTGGTATTAATGTCACTTTGCCGCTGGCGCTTCTATATCCTACATCAGGGATATTATGTGCTAGATGACTAGCGCTCAATGGAACGCGGCCAATTTGCCCATTTTCAAAAAAACAAAACTAAAAAATTAAGCACAACAAAATTCAAAAGAAAACAATTCGTTTTTGAGCGGATTGCTGTTTTAAAGCTAACTTTGGAGAAAATATTGTCAAGTTCTGAAAAAAATAAACTTTGTTCAAAATTCTAAAAAGAGGAGTAGGTTCCTTTGGCTGCCCATTAGATTTTTGTTTGGACCAAAACGCAGTGCATATACTGCTATAGAAGAAGGGCGGTAGCCCTGATATAGACTAGAGATGTTGCTGTTTGGCATGTAATTACCATGCGTGTTTAGCTCATGTTCTGAGCATAGGTCTCCACAGGCGGTATCCAAAACTTAGGACCTTTACCTACCTAAAGCCCGATAGCGATAGGCTACTCTGCATTACAAGTCAACACGATTTGCTAATTTCGCGGTATGATCTTAACAAAACTCATCTAATCGACTTAAATTCAAACTCACAGTTCACACAAACGAATGGTTGCTAGAGGAGGGTATAGGCCTGGGCGGTGCCTTTACGGTCCTGTTGTGCCACCTATTTTATCTATGTAGATTTCCATCCGGAAATTAGAATCACAAAAGTTCTTAGTTTAAGAAGGGTATGTTAAAAAAATTGGTAGGTAGGTTTACTTGGGAAGTTTTTCGTTTATAACTTCATTATATTAGCCATTTTTTGTTATCAGCGTGATCTGATCCGGATCAGATCATGAAAATAAAACAAACTGGATCATTGAAAGATTTATATTTAAGTTGTGGCAACAGTAGTTTTTCACATATCAAATCCAGTACCAATTATGACAAATTTTGTATTGCCACCGCCATATTGCAGCCACACGGTACAATGTGACGTCGCAACGCGATGATTTCTCTATTGCACTTGCTCATATCTGAGTTTGACATTTCGCTTGTTGTGTGGGGGTTGTTACCATATGAAAACAAATCTGCATTCAATATTTTTTTGTGGGAAACTGTGTTCAAATGTTATGTTCAAATATGCATCATAATTAACCGTATTGTACTGCTAGTATTTCCATTTATATTTCTGTGTTATATAGCGAAACAAAACATCTCGAAAGTCGGAATAGTAACTTATTCGAATTTGAAAAAATGCAACAACAACGGGAAATAGTTGAATTAATTTTTAGATCATATTTCGTGATCTCGATAAAAAGCAGGATCACATGTTGTTGTTGTAAGTGCATGTAAATCGATGATCTATATGGATCATAGCTGATAATAAAAAACGGCTATTATACAATAGAATTTGAAAGCTTGACAAGTGAACCTACCAATTTTTTAACGTTTAACCTTCTTAAACTAAGAACTTGGCGTACATTTGGATCTCATTACTTTTCGTGGCTGACTAGTTACGCACTTCATTTTTGTTGTTCTATGTAAGAGAACTGGGCTCTTTTTTACAATTATGTTTTTGGTGTGATTTCACCACTTTTTGCAAAGTTTTTTTTTTATTGGATTTCACAAACAACGTTGAAACGTCTTCGGTTTTTAATATGTCAATAGACACTGACTACCATCATTGGCTTTCTTTCTTATAAACTATTCATTAAAATTATATTCAGCATTTAGATTAACTTCTATTCATATAAGTGGGAAGATTCCACGCCAGGATGAGATGGTTAGATCAAATTCATAATCTCTCCTCTACCCGTATGGGGATTGCCCTTGATGATTTGGAGTCAATGGCGGAGGATCGAGAGCTATGGAGGGTCCACTTGAGCAACCTACACCCGCGACCCACTTAATGGACAAGCGGAGAATGAATGAATGAAAGATTCCACGCCTCTTAAATGGACAATTTTTAATTTTTGAAATTTCTCCTTTCGTACACTGCAGGTCCTATCGCTATACCAAATTTCAGCATTCTACGGCAATGGGAAGTGACCCAAATAAATAATCACCCATTTGCAAAAAGTTGGCGCATACCACGCCTCCTGGATGGAAAATCTCAAGTTTTGAATATTTCCTAGTGTATGCACCACAGGATCTAACATTCTGCCAAATTTCACGATTCTAGGATGGCCGGAAGTGCTTCATAATTTTGATGATCATCTAAGTGAGTGAGTGAGTCAATTACGGTTTTTACGATTTTTGAAGTCTTGTATGTTGAGAACCACTAAAGCTATAGAGATTAAATTTGGTGAGGTGGACCTTTTTAATGAGCTTGGTAAATGTTACAAGTTTGAAGTTTCTGGCTCATTTGGTTCCGAAGTTAGAGGGGGGTCGGGTCGAAAAAAAAAGTTTGTTGCTGTAAAAAGGGTTAGTGCCTTACTAGAGAACTTGGCTGGGGCACTACAGTGCGCTTTGATTTTTTTTAGCAGTGTAAATAAATACAGATTATAGAGGTTAGTTAATTTTTAAAATAAAACACGAATTTTTGTGAGAAACTTAACATTGCGATTTATCCCCGAATTATCGGGACTGTGTAGATATCGGATGGAATCAATGGAACCAACCTAGGCTTTAGGTAAATGATGACCAACATTATTTCATTGGATAAGTTTTGAATGGAGTTTCGAATGGTGTATCTTTATACAGCCAACATAAACGAATCGATTTGGAATTTTAGAGTCACAGAATACATTTTATCTAAGCCCATACGCATACCTGCTCAATTAATTTTTTCTTCAAATGGATGAATCTTCTGGTCTAACGAGCCCTGTTCGTACATTATGGAGACCAATTTTATCTTAAGTTCAAATTAAAATTATAAAACAATTCAATTAAAAAAAAAGTCATTTTCAAGCCAAAATAAAAACACTAAGAGCATGTACATAATAATGGTGGCATCGTGGCTAAAGACTTTCTTTGACTTGATTGGTAAATGCATTAATAGAAAAATAGCTTTTATACCTACCAGCAAGCAATTGCCACAACAGACCAAGCAAGGATATTGATTTTAAATTGTACCAGTGTTTTAGACTTAGCAAACCGATTAGGAATTCAGTGTTCAGTGATTTTTGTGGAGTTATCCAGAAAGTAGAGCAAAGTTTTATCCCATAAAGACTTTAGTGTTAGTAGCTGTGTGTATTTTTTCGTCGACTGCCTTTATCAGAATCCAACGAAACAAAGTGCAAGGCAGAATACAAATCTCGAATACATACTTATATTCGCGAAGTCGATTTGGAAAAGCTGTAGGAAAATCCACAAACTTGGATGCGAAAATCCTTAACATTCTTTCCGTTGGTGTTAAGTTTTTTTTTTTCCTTTCTGTCTATCCATTCCTTTTCCACTGACAAAACTTGTGACAGATAAAGATTTCGTTAATTTGTTGTTTTTAGATTTTTTTTTTGTGTCCAAGTTCTGTTGCTAGTTTCTTTTGGTGGTTATTTTTTGTTTGTTGCTTTTGGCCATTTGATGTGTCGTTCCCACCAAGAAGTGGATTTCTCATTATTTTTCTTTCCCATTGGGAATTGTTAAGAGATAAAAAAAAATCCTAAGAATTTACGAAGAACACAGTTCAAAGTGTTTCGGAATCAAGAGGAAAAGAAAAAAACAAAAAGTAAGGATTAAGTTAAAACCCTTTCTTTCTTGGAATATTTACTAGAAGTTTTGAAAAGAAGTAGATACAATGTTTGTAGAGGCAATCATTCAAAGACGGAAATACGGATTTCCGGTATACATACTTGCCTTTGATCAAAGGAATGAGATATCGGCTTTATATCTTAATACCTATCTATCTCCTTAGATTATAGTGGTACACTGTGAGCAGCACTGTGTAGGTGTAAGGATGATGTGTCAGCAAGATCGTGAAAGTAGCTTTTATGCGAAAAGAAATAAATATAGATGAAAATACAGCAGGTTTGATGTTGGTATATAATGGAGTTTTTATAGACTGGTGCCAAAAGTGTCCCAGACACGACACAAATAATTACACCAATCAAAAGTATACTAATTATAAAATTAACTCACCACCAGGCATTATGTACACACGATACAATAATGAATGACCCTACATTTTTTGTGCATTAGTTATGTTAACACTGCTGTCGGCTGTTTTGGTCATAATGTCGAAAAATTCGTCGTCTTCTTCACAAGCAGAACAGATGGTGGTGTCGCTCAAGCCCAATACATTTAAGTGTTTGGCAAAAGATTGGTGGCCCGAAAGGACGCCCACAAGCAGTCTGCAGTCGATTCTCCTGAGACAGAAGGAAAGACGCCGACCTTTTGCAGATGTCCGGACGCAGTCGTTTGGCTTGTCTACACCCAGCACAGTCACGCCACCGACACTCGTGTTCACGAGAAACCCAAGTATCAATGGATGACCTAACCACGGATGCAGGCAGACCCAACGCAGGTTCAGTTCCTAAGAGAGCTTCTTCTTAACTCAGCCTGGCAAGATCATCAGCGATCTCGTTTCCCTGGGATACCAGTGTGACCTGGGACCCAAACAAGTTTGACCGTGTTAAGCCTACCGACCAAGTTCCCAGAAAGCTTGAGTTCGATCACTAACTTGGACGAGGTAAGAGGGTTGAGCAGCGCTGTTAATGCAGCTTGGCTAGCCATATGCCTCCACCTGTTTGTCACAATATAGCGCATAACCATAAGGATAGCGAAAATCTCCGCCTGGAAGACAGTCGCATGGTTACCCAAGGGGTAGTGTAGTCTAATGTTTGCCTGGAGCCATAATACATGTTTGACATTTTGTACCTAGCGATTGACAAACTTGGGTAATTGTGACTTTAGGGGCTCTTGGTTCTTGACTCTATCCAAGAGCCCCCATCATCCCAGCATAGACTTTGGCAAAGACGGAGGATAGTTCCGTTTGCCATGACGGAATTTGGAGAAGAAGATTTAACCGCAAACTCTACGAAGGTTGATCCTTAGTTTCAGCTTAGTGGCCATATTTCGGTCACAGAAGATAGGCTGCCTTGCCTGGCTTCACAGTAGCGCATTCTGTTACTGCAATTTTCAAAGACCTTGTTGATGGTTTCGAGCCGTAGCTCACGGATTGCTTGGATGATATTGGCCTTAAGTGCTTGAATCGTTTCCGGATTGTTGGCATAACATCAGTCCTTCACGGTTCTCCACGAAAAAAGTTCAAAGAGGTCAAATTGCGGCTCAGAGGCGGCCAATTGACATCGCCAAGATGGCTGATAGCACGATTTGGAACGTCCTGCATGAAAGGGAGGTCTTCGCCTCTGTAACGCCCACCGTTGACCGAAACGTTGTTTCCAGCCTCATTTTCGAAGAAAAATGGTCCAATGATGCGGTGCCATGAAATAAAGTCTTATGCAAAAAGGTCCAAAACGTAATTTTGGACTTTATTGCACTTCTGAAATTGCAATAAAGTCCAAAACGATTTTTGGACTTTGTTTCATTTTCAAAAGTGCAATAAAGTCCAAATCGAAGTGGAAATAAAATCCACAATGCATAATCAGTAGAATATGTGTGCAACCCCCCTGCTCGTCTTTCTTTTAAATAGCTAAGTGCAATAAAGTCCAAAAAAAACTCCAAAATTACGTTTTGGACCTTTTTGCATAAGACTTTATTTCATGGCACCCAATGATGCCACCACTCCACGATCCGCACCAAACTGTCACACTCTGTGGATGCATTGGCAGCGTACGACAACGCGGAGCATGAGTGTTATCCTTTAGCATACAAGTCTCATGAACTTTTTTGCAAGTGCTTAATTTCGGCCAAAACTTTTTTTAAAAAACGCACTGTTTGGGCTACACAGCACTCACTTTGGAAATAAGTTTTCAATATTTCCCAACGTTGTTCAAGCGTAAAGCGACTCATATCGTTCCGCGGAGGTATAATACTGTCTTTCTGTCAAGCTTTCAAGCCGGAAAGAGCTGTGAGTGTCAAAACAACCTATGATTTAAAAAGAAACCACTTGATGGCCCACCCTTTAGCTACTTCGCTGTTATAGAAATCACCCCTCCACCGTTTTTAAGAGTCGGCAAATCAAGGAAGTAACACTTTAACTTGAGCAGCTAAAAAAAAAATCAAAAAATTTCAAAAAAAAATTTAAAAAAATTTAAAATTTGACTCGGAACAAAATGTTAAAAAATAAGAAGTGAGTTTGGATTTTCATTAGGTATATCTTTTCAAACTCGTAAATGTATACAAGACGGCATTTTCAAAGGTTCCACCTTTCGGAAATGCGAATTTATATTTTTTTGACTGTATATACCTTTTCCGAGTTTCGATTTTAAAAATGACGGTCAGCATCGGTGAATTTGCCGACTGAACACATTAAAATTTATCGATTTTCGATTCGGTTTTAAAAAAGATTGTCGGCATAGCTGTTCGTAATTGCTACGCAAAGGTTTAGGAAAAAAAAAGTCGGAAAATTCTCAACAGGTGGTGCTGTAGCCCCACATTTAGATGTCTCGAAGACCACCAAATCGATTGAGCTCCAATTTACAGGTAGTATTAGGTACTGGGCCAAGAGTGTTCGTGTTAAGATTGATCAAAATTGGACAAAGGGGCGTGGCGCCTCCCATACAAAAAAAAAAACATTCAAAATCCTATATCTCGAAAACCACTGAACTGATTGGTCTCAAATTTTGAGGCAATTTTAGGTATTGGCCAGGGATTGTTCCTGTGGTCAAAATTGGACAAAGGGGCGTGGCACCTCCCATACAAAAAACATCTTCTATGGGGTGAAACTCGATGCCGTTATAACTCGATAACCGCTGGCCCGATACAGTCGGCAAGTTCGTGAAATAAGTCGGCATTTCAATGAAAGCCACCCCCCCCACGGCTCGAACCCTCGCTACGCCCCTGGCTTCATCGTCAACAAAGAATTACTGATGCACTTTGAGGTCCGTCACTTTTCCTTCAAGCAAATAATCTAGGGCTGCAATAAACAGCAAAGGACTTACTTAGACGTTTCTCAATTGCGCAGACCGACTTCAATTGAAAACTCTTCGGTGACTCCGGCGGGGGATATTACTCTTGGTTTTGGTCCGTCATACATGTCCATGATCATCTTTTCGTAGGGTTCAGGAACTCCTCAGGACAGAAAAGCGAAAAACAAAAACATTGACAATAGTCGATAGTGGAATATCGCTAATAATGAAAATATAATTTATTTTTCAACCTTTTAAGATAGTCCTTAGCCAAACCCTCTTTATAAGGCATCATTCGTATTTTTTCATTTTACAGGTCTTATACGGGGTGGTTGGGTGTGTATGAATCGGGTAGGCGCTGATTGGCATCAACTTGGCGGTGCCCAGCTGTTGCAACTTTTTCATACACATCAATTGTGCTTATTTTACCTCCGCGTGGTAACCACCGGGTACTGGTCTCGCCCATCCAGGCTTGACTTGCTAAACTTATAAGCGCGAGTGTTGAACACGAAGAAAATAGCAACACTATAATGCTCTGTCGGAACTGACTGTCTGCTCGAGTCTCAGAAGTCTAACATGAGCCCCTCAGAAAGAGGACGTGCGGCGGAAGAATTCACGCGATTGAATCAACGGTGACGTCAACAGTTGGCATGGCAGATACTTTAATGAGCTACTTCGACATATTTGGAGCTGAGGTCATTAAGGATTTTTCAATACTAGTCAGGGTGTTGAAATAGAGATGGTGGCGGAAGAGCCCTTAATGGGTCAACGGCAGCACTCAAATCCCCGAAGCGGGTTACTGACTCCGGAATATCCGGCCCCTTTCGTCCAAGGGGTCACAGAAAGGGCCTGGCCCTCCAGGTTGGGGGTTGTGCGTGGGGTTAACTACCCAACCACGGAAAACACCACCAGTTACGAAGCAACCAAAAGCCTCGGATATGGATGGATTTACTGTTGACGACCCTGCAAAACGAAAAAAGGACAATGACTTTCGGATCTGCACGTGGAATGTTCGAACCCTGAACAGACCGCGTGCAGCCGAACAATTAGCGGAGGCCCTAGACTGCTACAAGGCAGATATCACCGCCATCCAGGAAGTGCGGTGGGATGGGCCCGGCAAAAGAAGGATGAAAAACTGTGACATCTATTACGGTGATTGCTACAGAGAACAGAAGCAGCGTCTATTCGGATGCGGATTCGTTGTAAGCGGCAGACTTAGGCAAGAAGTCTTGAGCTTTCGACACGTTAGTGAGCGCCTTACAACTATCCGCATCAAGGCTAAATTCGCCAACATCAGCCTGATATGCGCTCACGCCCCCACAGAAGATAAGGACGATGCTACCAAAGAATGTTTCTATGAGCTCCTCGACAAAACATATGAGCAATGTCCTAAATACGACGTTAAAATCGTCTTAGGTGATTTTAACGCCAAAATAGGAAAGGAGGACATCTTTGGTAGCACAATCGGAAAGCACAGCCTACACGACACCACGTCTGGAAACGGACTTAGGCTAATTGACTTTGCTGCGGGACGTAATGCTACTATAGCAAGCACACGGTTTCCACACCTCAACATTCACAAAGGAACATGGCGGTCACCTGACCATCAAACGGTCAATCAAATTGACCATGTTGCGATCGACGCAAGGCACTCCTCCAGTATTCTAGATGTCCGAACTTTCCGAGCTGCCAACATAGACTCGGATCACTACCTTGTTGTAGCCAAGGTACGTATGCGGATATCCCAGACACCACAACAACGAGGAAATACTGTGAGAAGATTCAACGTTGAACGGCTACAAACGCAACAAACCGCCAGAACTTTTGCCGATCGCGTCTCCCTCAACCTCTCGAGAAGTCCTGTGCAGCCAGCATCAAGTGCTGAAGACCAGTGGCATCGATGCCAAGAAACCCCTGGTTTGATGAAGAGTGCCGGCAAGCACATGCAGCAAAGCAACTGGCCTACAAAGCGGCGCTGCAGAGAAGGACGAGAGCAGCTCGTGAGCTCTACGAGCAAAAAAGGAGGGAAGAACACCGGCTTCTCCGGAGGAAAAAGAAAGAGCATGAGAAGCGCGCGATCGAGGAAATAGAGAGGTGTTACTCCAGGAACAATGTTCGGAAGTTTTACCAAAAGGTAAAAAGAACGTGTCACGGGAACAAGGCCCGAACAGAGACCTGTAGAGACGAACAAGGAAACCTTGTAGTAGAGTCACAGTCGGTGCTGAGGACATGGAAAAACCATTTCTGCAGACTGCTAAACGGCGAAGACGACACAAATTCCGCTGTCAGGCAGAATGAACCATTCAACCTGGGCGATGAAAGCCAAGACTTCCGTCCACCTGACCAAAATGAGGTAAGGATAGCAATATCCAAGCTGAAGTCCAACAAAGCTGCAGGACCGGACGGTTTATCGGCCGAGCTTTTTAAGGCAGCAGGGGATGACTTGGTAGAGAGCATACACCAACTCGTTTCTAAAATTTGGTCAGAGGAAAGTATGCCTGAAGAATGGAGCCTCAGCATTGTTTGCCCGATCCATAAGAAAGGAGACCCTCTAAACTGCGCCAACTATAGAGGCATCAGTCTCCTTAACATCGCTTACAAAATCCTGTCTTCCGTACTGTGTGAACGCCTGAAACCATTTGTCAACGAACTGATTGGACCCTATCAGTGCGGTTTTAGGCCCGGTAAGTCCACAACCGACCAAATATTCACACTACGGCAGATCCTGGAGAAAACCCAAGAAGTCCAAATCGATACTCATCACCTATTTATCGATTTTAAAGCCGCATATGACAGCATTAATAGAGACGAGCTATACAGAGCCATGTCTAGTTTTGGCATCCCTGCCAAACTTGTCAGGTTGTGCAGAATGACGATGGAGAACGCTCGCTGCTCCGTAAAGGTCGGAAACAATCTCACCGAGACCTTTGATGTCAAAAAAGGATTTAGACAAGGTGATGCGCTGTCATGTGACTTTTTCAACATCATTCTTGAGAAAATTGTGCGAAACTCGCAAGCCAACACCAGGGGCACAATTTTCCAAAAGTCTGTGCAACTACTTGCATACGCTGACGACATCGACATCATTGGCAGAACACAGCGAGCTGTCACTGGTGCGTTTGCAAGTATCAGTACAGAGGCGGCAAAAATGGGTTTAGTGGTGAATGAGGGCAAAACGAAATATATGCTGTCAACAAGAAGGGACACACAACATCGACGAATCGGACAGAACGTCACGATAGACAGCTATAACTTTGAGGTAGTTCGGGACTTTGTCTACCTCGGCTCCGCTATTAATTCTGAAAATGACATCACATCAGAAATCAAGCGAAGAATTACACTTGCCAACCGCTGTTACTTTGGCCTAAGAAGGCAATTGATTAGTAAGGCCTTGTCGAGAAACACCAAGGAGACTCTATATAAGACCCTCATCATTCCAGTCTTGCTTTATGGCGCAGAATCATGGACGTTGTCAAAAGCGGATGAAGATCTCCTTGGGCGCTTCGAACGCAAAATTCTTCGAGTGATTTTCGGTCCCGTTTGCGTTGACGGGCTTTGGAGGAGAAGATTTAACAGCGAACTCTACGAGCTGTACAGCGACATCGACTTGGTCAGAAAAGTACGTATCAGTCGACTAAGATGGCTAGGACATGTAGAGCGAATGGACACCAACGCTCCGGCCCGAAGAGTCTTCGATTCCAACCCGGAGGGACAACGCAGTAGAGGAAGACCTCGCCTTAGGTGGCGCGCACAAGTGGAAGGGGACCTCAACCAACTTGGAGTGCGCAACTGGAGGCAGTTAGCCAAAGATCGTGCTAACTGGAGAGGCGTGTTGGTTGAGGCCCAGGTCCACCCCGGACTGTAGCGCCATCTAAGTAAGTAAGTAAGTAAGTAAGTATACGGGGATCTGAACAAATACATATTTCATCTTTCGTAATCCTAAATAGTACAACGGTTCAAAGATTTTCGACTCCAAAGAGAGTTCTTTGTTTTCCTTATAGATACAGAGTTCTATTAAAGTGCTAAAACAAAGCCTTCAATACAAAAAGCCCACAAGTTATCATATCAACTCATAAAATAGCATCCAACTGCACCCGACAAAGAACCCAACAGAATTTGAAATATTAAAAAAAATATATTATAAATCCTTCACTTACTTTAGGTACCTACATACTTAATACATTGCATTAACTTAAATCCGCAATTCAAGTGAAGACTTTTCCTTTTCCCGTATCGCTTGGTTGGCTTCCAAAATCACTGAACCTCGCCTCGCCTTTATTTCGTATACGGAAGGCATTATCTACTGGGATGTGTGAGATAAATGTTTTCGCGTAATCATTTTCGTTTCACCTTTTTCTGTTAATGATGTGAGCAGTTTCCTCTGCTGCTCGAAATCGCACTCATGACAGCGGCTCTTGGTTGCTCCACAGCCACACTATACTGGGTAAAAATTTCCATTTGTTTGAAAGCGGGGAGTAGTCTGACAGAAAATTAAGTGATTTTGAATTTTTCCTCTCCACCGGGAGGATAGAAAAAGCAATGCAAAGCCAAAGCCAAAGCAAAAAAAAAAGTAAAAAAATAAAAAAAATCCCGAATATCCACGAATGTGGAGGATAATGGATTCTAGCACACTTCAGAATCACCTATACATATGTACATCGCTAGCGTGCTCGTCTAAATTCTATTTTCCTGATCATCTGTCATGAACAATAAGATGACTGAGTTATGTGAAGCACAAAATAAACTCTCGCTTCTTGGCTGCTTCGCCTGCTGAAGCTTTATCTTCTTGGCTCAGCGAGCCATTCAGCGTGTAAGGAAAATGAAGAAGAAGATAAAACACCGCCGCCGACAAAAAAAAAAAAAAAAACACCAAATAGAACATCAACAGGAACGACCGACGGGGAACAACAAAAAGGCGAAGCAATCCTGTAGCACGACACTCGTTCGTTGCCAGAGTTTAAAGTTGAACATTTTTAGGGACACGTGTGTCGCCGCCGAACTACGATAGCATCTCCTTATTCCCAGTCAAATGGGACAGATGAGGAAGAACACACAGAGAGAGAGCAACACCGAGACTAACATCCGCATACAAGACAAGCATTTAATCAACTTGCTGCCATTTCAGAAGTCCTCTCCGCCTGGACTGGAAATCTGTTATTTTATTTGCATATCACTGTAGGGTAGGGTGTATATGTATAATGCTTTTAAGTGCCACCCTTCCTATGCCATCTAAGGACTGAGGGTAAAACAGGCGGTTAGAACGAGTACTATACTACAGACAGTGAATGGTAATGCCTTGGGGCGATGTAGGAGCTGTCAGAGGCTTGATTTTGATATCGCGGCGAATAATATCGTTTGTATTTCGAAATAAATGAGGTTTACTTGTTTTTGTGTTTGGTTTCGTTTATTTTTTATTTGTTTCCCTATCCAAATTTTCGATTTTGGGTACAAATGAGAAACAGAATACATTTGTTAAGTGACTACCAGTGAGCTGCATAAAAAAAGAACAGAAAGGTAAAGGTTTTTGGAATCCATGTAAAAAAAAAATCTGTCAGAAAATGTTGTACTTCTTGTTTTATGACATGATCTGATCCATGTGAAAACATGGCTGTTGTGGGTTAACGCCAGCAATGGCCGCGTTAATTCCAAAGATAACCCCTATACTCCCGTTTCCACTTCCCCTATCCTAATCCCTAAGTAACCTATAGTGGATCCGGAGGATGTACCCAGTACAATGTTGAACATTTTTTGAAAGTACAATCCTTCCGGTTAATAATGGAAAATAATTTCATTCAAATGGCTGCCTCGGCTGGCCATACAGTAGCCTACAAGATCGGTCCAATTTTTAAGCACATTATCGATTGTGTGCAGCTGTATTTCACCAATGGCTTCACGAATATTGTCCTTTAAAGTGTAAATTGTCTCTGGCATGTCGGCGTAACACTTATCTTTTACGGCACCCCACAAATAATAGTCCAACGGTGTCAAATCGCAGCTCCGCGGTGGCCAAACGACATCAGCTCTGCGGCTGATAATGTGATCTTCAAAAACAGGGCGCAAAACATCGAGTGTAGCTTCGGCTGTGTGGCACGTAGCGCCGTCCTGTTGAAACCAAATGTTGCCAATATCCTCCTCTTCAATTTTTGTGAACAAAAATTCGTTCAACATGGCCCGATAACGATCGCCATTGACTGTAACGTCCACTCCTTGCTCATTTTCGAAGAAAAATGGCCGAATTATGCCTCTGGACCAAAATCCGCACCAAACAGTGACTCGTTTTGGGTATATCGGCTTTTCAATGTATGCGTGCGGGTTTTCTGTGCCCCAAATGCGACAATTTTGCTTGTTTACATACCCGCCAAGATCAAAATGACCTTCATCTGAAAAGATGATTTTTTTTGGCAAAATCGGCATCTTCTCTAAGTCGATCGCAGACCCACTTAGCGATGCGAAAACGCATTGGATGGTCAGTTGGCTTCAACTCCTGAACCAATTGGACTTTGTATGGCGTCATACCAAGGTCTATATGCAACATTCGTCTCAATGATGTCTCCGAAATGTTCAATTGTTGAGAACGACGGTGAATTGATGTTGATGGCGCTTCACGCACACTTTCTGCCACAGCAGAAATTTTCTCGGGTGTACGCACTGTTTTTGGCTTTTCACGCTTTGGTTTATCGATGAGGATGCCAGTTTCTTTCACTTTTTTCAGAAGATAACGAACATACGGAGCTGACAGTGCTTCTCTTCTTCCAAAATCCGTACGCTATTTTCGCACACATTCTGCAACATTACCATGATTTTGAAAGTAATGTCGCAATATTTCCCAGCGTTGTTCAAGCGTATACACAACCATATTCGTTCAGCGGAAGGATAAAACTAATTATCTGTCAAATCAGACATGAGCTAAGTGTTACCATTCGCGAAATAAGCACTAGTTGAAAAAAAAAACGTTAGATGGCGGACCCTTTGGTTCGAGAGATACCCTTTGTCTCACTTCTTTATTTGTACTCCTCTACCTCTACACTAAAACCTAAACGGGCTTCAAATCTATAAATGAGGAAAAAAATACATCATACACATACCTAGCTTAAAAAACAAATAAAACATGGTTTACACTAACACCCTTACGAGATAAACATTGAAAACAGATTGTTTAATTATTATATTTTTTGGGTTGTGTTGTTATTTTATTTTATTGTGATTAGATATTAACCAGTATGATTTGATTATACTACGCGATCCTCTCGTTACATTTTCCATAGCTGCAGATCTCAAATATATGTATGTACGATTGTGCATACCTATACCTACTTACGCATAACAAACTACTTATATGTACGTACATATGTACATAGTTTGTTTTATGCATATCCATTCCCTACATCAAATTCAACTACGCCATACTGCAATCGAGAAAACAATTTTTTGCGCACTTATCCAAAAAAGATCTATTTTCAATTTATTATATCTCACCGTCTGGATAGACCAGAAAGATGAATGTTAGCTCAAAATACTCAGTGAAGTATTGCTTAACAATTAAAAGTATATCTTGAATTGACATACACAGATTTATGAGTACCTATAATGGCAAGTTAAAAGTAGTAAGGTCAAAATAGAAAAGTTTGTAACCCTTTTTTTAACCCTTATAGACGCATTTTGAAAAATGATTAATGAAGCATGTAACAATTTTGACTTATCCATCAACGTACAAACTTTCAAGTTCATACGACGAATGGTCCGTGAGACCCCCCTTACTCCCTGCAACCGTTTTAATCCTCAACAATAATTCTCACTCACCCTACGGCTTAATTTGGCCACACACATAAAATACTTACACTTATATTCCATCGGCCCCCAATTATTAAATCACCTACTACTTATAAGCTCGATACCACCAACTAATAAATAGAACAAAGAGGATGACACAACCGCCATGTGTTTCTATTGGATAAAGATTTTGTTTTCCACTCCATCTCTCAGGTTTGTTCTCTTCTTGTATGATTTGGTTGGACAGTTTATTGAAAGGATGAGAAGTAGCAGGAAACGTTGTCAGTCCTCGCACGTTTCCCACCATATGTGGTAAAGCAGGTATTTGGTTTTGTAAATATGTATGTATAGTATTTTTTTTTATTTGAGGTACAAACCAATTACAATGCCATTTTGACTTCTTTACAGCAATTAATCCAATCACTAATTGGATGGACGCCTATTTTCTTAGCTAGTTGTCAAATATTAACAAAAGAAAGTTAGGTACTAATCTGAACTTGTAAATATTCAAAAATTTTATTTTTTAACTTCTTGGCCAAAAGTCCAAAATGCAGTTACCCTTCGTATACATTAAGTATGCATGCAACCAATTTAAGATATGAATATTATATTCAGGAAAGCCTTTCAGTCTAAAATTTTCGGTTACAAGAATTTCATATTCACACAAGAAGTATTGTTAGGAAATAACGTAAGGTCCTTGCAATATGAAATCTCCTGCTTCATATATATAAATATATTTAAAGGACGAATATGACGCAAAAATCCCTTCCATTCAGGGATCCTATATCCTAATAATGTTTCATACAGAAACTCACAAACATACACAAACATAAAGGCAACTGAAACAATTGGCCAAATCAGAGAGAATATTGCACCCGACATCTTGTCCTCTGCAGAGGAAATGCAGGCGCATAAAATATCTCCTTTCTTATACCCCTTCGTATATGACACATGACTACCAATTTCTTCGTCTTATCGTTCTTCCTTGAATTATCTTCATGTGCTTCATAGTTCGTAGTGCTGTTGCTGGTGCAGTTATCCTGAGCTGCTTCTATACACCAGATACAGTCGTTGCACAATTACAGACAAAGGGAGAGGAGGCACGACTACGACGATGACGGCCCCATTATTGAATAAGACTTTTAACCATTTTGTAAATTTACAGAATATTGTTTCATTATGGAACGTGTAAGATGAGTTCATGATGTTTTGGAGCCGAATGTACAAGGATAGTGACCAGCCCCAGAACAGGATCTATGCATTATACATGTCGAAGGGCTGGAGGTGGGCTGAATGGTACAACTATCATGGACTTTATTGCAACTCAATTTTAAGGTTATGCAGCTGAAATTGTTTAAGCATTGTAGGGAGTGTGAAGGACTACAATGGAATTCGAAAGTGTTTTGTCGAACATGGTCATCTCGGCTTGAGGCTGCCATTGATGGTATTAAGCTCACACAAGTGGTTTCTCGAACGTAAACCTATATATCTGTTTGAAAGCATACAGTCGACCTAAGGGCAGGCAGGATATTGACTTAGCTCCTTTGTCTATATACACTTGATTAATATTAGCATTATTAGTAAAAGTGTTTACGAACGTGATGCGAACAATGGCTCTTTGGAAAATTGTCCATTGAGGTGCGAAAAGTTCATGCCAAGCAATGAACATCGATTGGTGTCTTTTGTGGGGTGAATGTTTTTGAAAATGCCAGAACGAACAAGTAGGGTTTGGTCAGGGATTTTGAGATTTCATATAGTTCCTGACAGGAACAGAATAGGTATTCGAATTCATTATCTGTGAAATCAACCAGGAGGTTTTGTCGATCCTTTGTCAAGCAAATTAAAAGTAGCAGTATCTTATGAGCAAATATTTATTAAGCTGACCTAGTTAAGAATTGTTCATTTTGTAGTAATTTGCTATATCGGTATCACCGGCAATGCGAATCCGGAAGGACCAATTGAAGAAAAAACACCAATGAGAACAAAAATGCTGCTACCGATCACGGTCCGATTGTAAGATCACAAAGTCGGCTGAGGCTGAGACAGGAGAGACGTCGTATAGCCCGTCCCAACTTAAGTGAAAATTTCTTGCGCACGTCCCTTTTGCTTTGGGACGGACTATATGTATGTACAAAACACATGGTTCTATTATTGGTTTCGTATGAGAGGCACCAGAACTACTCTATCGATATTTCAATAACAAACCACATAGAACTAAACTGCCGAGTTCCGTGCACCTACCCGATTCTCCCCGGAATTAATGCCCCTGTCTATGAAATGTCAAAATCAATGGCGGCAATGATTTTCCATGCTATACCATGGGCCTTCGATTTTGCAAGTATGTATGCGTGCGTTATTGGCGCTCCTTTGATTTTGTACAGCACCAATACATGAAAAATCGTGGGCCCACAGGCAGCTTGTAAGCAAAGTCCGTTATGTGGGAGGAGTCGACGGTCTAGTTCTAATGTGGATTCATTAGTATTCTGACGATGGAAGAAAGAAGTCAGACGGACGTACAGACTGACAGACAGACAGACATGGCTATATCGATTCAGAAATTGATCCTGATTCAGAATATACTTTATGGGGTCTTCAGTCACTCCTTCTTGGCATTACAAATGTGATATTAAAGACAATATACCTTCCTGTCGAGGGTATAACAAGTCTAAACGCATTGAAACTGTTATCAGTTGCAGAGCCGCTATGAACCCATTAAGGTAAACCCTATCATCATCTGAATTGAAACACCGAGTGCAGTAGAAGGGAGTTCAACTATCCCTCAACCAACATGCCTCTCCAGTTAGCACGATCTTTGGCTAACTGCCTCCAGTTGCGCACTCCAAGTTGGTTGAGGTCCCCTTCCACTTGTGCGCGCCACCTAAGGCGAGGTCTTCCTCTACTGCGTTGTTCCTCCGGGTTGGAATCGAAGACTTTTAGGGCCGGAGCGTTGGTGTTCATTCGCTCTACATGTCCTAGCAATCTTAGTCGACTGATACGTACTTTTCTGACCAGGTCGATGTCGCTGTACAGCTTGTAGAGTTCGCTGTTAAATCTCCTCCTCCAAAGCCCGTCAACGCAAACGGGACCGAAAATCACTCGAAAAATTTTGCGTTCGAAGCGCCCAAAGAGATATTCATATGCTTTTGACAACGTCCATGATTCTGCACCATAAAGCAGGACTGGGATCATGAGAGTCTTATATAGAGTCTCCTTTGTGTTTCTCGACAAGGCCTTACTAATTAGTTGCCAATGAAACAGCGGTTGGCAAGTGTAATTCTTCGCTTGATTTCTGATGTGATGTCATTTTCAGAATTAATAGCGGAGCCGATGTAGTCAAAGTCCCGAACTACCTCAAAGTTATAGCTGTCTATCGTGACGTTCTGTTGTGTTCTGCCAATGATGTCGATGTCGTCAGCGTATGCAAGTAGTTGCACAGACTTTTGGAAAATTGTGCCCCTGGTGTTGATGTTGAAAAAGTCACATGACATCACCTTGTCTAAATTCTTTTTTGACATCAAATCAAAGGTCTCGGTGAGATTGTTTCCGACCTTTACGGAGCAGCGAGCGTTCTCCATCGTCATTCTGCACAATCTGACAAGTTTGGCAGGGATGCCAAAACTAGACATGGCTCTGTATAGCTCGTCTCTATAAATGCTGTTATATGCGGCTTTAAAATCGATAAATAGGTGATGAGTATCGATTTGGACTTCTTGGGTTTTCTCCAGGATCTGCCGTAGTGTAAATATTTGGTCAGTTGTGGACTTACCGGGCCTAAAACCGCACTGATAGGGTCCAATCAGTTCGTTGACAAATGGTTTCAGGCGTTCACACAGTACGGAAGACAGGATTTTGTAAGCGATGTTAAGGAGACTGATGCCTCTATAGTTGGCGCAGTTTAGAGGGTCTCCTTTCTTATGGATCGGGCAAACAATGCTGAGGCTCCATTCATCAGGCATACTTTCCTCTAACCGAATTTTAGAAACGAGTTGGTGTATGCTCTCTACCAAGTCATCCCCTGCTGCCTTAAAAAGCTCGGCCGATAAACCGTCCGGTTGAATGGTTCATTCTGCCTGACAGCGGATTTTGTGTCGTCTTCGCCGTTTAACAGTCTGCAGAAATGGTTTTTCCTCCGGAGAAGCCGGTGTTCTTCCCTCCTTTTTTGCTCGTAGAGCTCACGAGCTGCTCTCGTCCTTCTCTGCAGCGCCGCTTTGTAGGCCAGTTGCTTTGGTGCATGTGCCGGCAAGCACTCTTCATCAAACCAAGGGTTTCGCGGTGGTGGTCGGGTGAAACCTAGCACATCAGTCGCGGCTTTTCTGATGACTTCTTGGCATCGATGCCACTGGTCTTCAGCACTTGATGCTGGCTGCACAGGACTTCTCGAGAGGTTGAGGGAGACGCGATCGGCAAAAGTTTCGGGCGGTTTGTTGCGTTTGTAGCCGTTCAACGTTGAATCTCCTCACAGTATTTCCTCGTTGTTGTGGTGTCTGGGATATCCGCCTACGTACCTTAGCTACAACAAGGTAGTGATCCGAGTCTATGTTGGCCGCTCGGAAAGTTCGGACATCTAGAATACTGGAGGAGTGCCTTGCGTCGACCGCAACATGGTCAATTTGATTGACCGTTTGATGGTCTGGTGACCGCCATGTTCCTTTGTGAATGTTGAGGTGTGGAAACCGTGTGCTTGCTATAGTACCATTATGTCCCGCAGCAAAGGCAATTAGCCTAAGTCCGTTTCCAGACGTGGTGTCGTGTAGGCTGTGTTTTCCGATTGTGCTATGTCCTCCTTTGCTATTTTGGCGTTAAAATCACCTAAGACGATTTTAACGTCGTACTTAGGACATTGCTCATATGTTTTGTCGAGGAGCTCACAGAAACATTCTTTGGTAGTTTCGTCTTTCTCTTCTGTGGGGGCGTGAGCGCATATCAGGCTGATGTTGGCGAATTTAGCCTTGATGCCGATGCGGATAGTTGTAAGGCGCTCACTTACGTGTCGAAAGCTCAAGACTTCTTGCCTAAGTCTGCCGCTTACAACGAATCCGCATCCAAATAGACGCTGCTTCTGTTCTCTGTAGCAATCACCATAGTAGATGTCACAGGTTTTCATCCTTCTTTTGCCTGGCCCATCCCACCGCACCCCCTGAATGAAGGTGAAATCTGCTTGTAACAGTCTAGGGCCTCCGCTAATTGTTCGGCTGCACGCGGTCTATTCAGGGTTCGAACATTCCACGTGCAGATCCGAACGTCATTGTCGTTTTTTCGTTTTGCAGGGTCGTCAACAGTGAATCCATCCGTATCCGAGGCTTTTGGTTGCTTCGTAACCATTAATTTTTTCCGTGGTGGGGTAGTTAGCCCCACGCACAACCCCCAACCTAGACGACCAGGCCCTAAGATGACCCTAGGACAGCGGGTCGGATACTCCGTTGTCAGTAACCCACTTCGGGGATACGAGTGCTGCCGTTGGCCCATAAAGGGTTCATCCGCCACCATCTCTATTTCTAGTGCTGAAAATCCTTACAGACCTTTGCTCCAAATATGTCAGAGAAGCTCACGCAAGGTATCTGCCATCTCGACTGTTGACAACACCGTTGATTCAATCTTGTGTATTCATCCGCTGTATGTCCTCTTTCTGAGGTGCTCATGTAAGACCTCTGAGACTCGTTCAGTCAGTCATTCCGACAGAGCATTATAGTGTTGCTATTTTCTTCGTGTTCAACACTCGCGCTTATAAGTTTAGCAAGCGAAGCCCGGTTGAGCGAGACCAGTACCCGGTGGTTACCACGCGGAGGTAAAATAAGCACAATTGATGTGTATGAAAAAGTTGCAACAGCTGGGCACCGCCAAGTTGATGCCAATCAGCGCCTACCCGATTCATACACACCCAACCACCGAATTCTCTTATTATCGCACGTCAAATAGATGCAAACATTATCCTCTAAACCTGGTTTAGCAATCTCATCGGATATCTCATTTCCACCAATGTGACCTGGGACTCACAACAAGAATCAATGAGTTCAGCTTTCCGACTGAGTTAAGAGAGTTCATGCATTTCCGGAACGGAACTCCTACTCCATGCTATTCAAGATTTGTACGAGAAGAGAGACAAGAGAATGTCGAAACTTGAAAAGGGATGATATCACAGAATGCTAGTATGGGTCACTGCCAGCTTCGATATCACTTACACGAAATAGCTGTAATTTCAGAGATATTCACGGTTCAATTCATAGCTTTGACAATCATTTCCTATTGTTTTGAAATATGCTTAAAAATTTTAAATTATGCATTTTTCAAAGCAACACTTAATACATTATTATACCGTTAAAACATTAAAATTTAGCATGGATACCTCGCAAGAGATACCAGCTTCTTTTTATACTATGGATGAATGAATGAATAATCCTGCCTGATTTGCAGGGCAAACCCCAACAAAGTAATTCGAACACGTTTAGCATTGACCGCTCTTTAATACGAAATTGATTTGGCACAGAACTTGCATGTGTGCCGAACCATACCTACAAAAGTAATTTTCAATATACAAGCTCTGCCGGATGCGGATGTATTACGAAATTAATTATTTATACGCACACGTATTTTTTGTTCGCCTTTCCTAACCTCACTCAATCCCCAGTTTAAGGGATGAACACGAAGCTAGTTATGCATGGTCGGTTGGTTACCAATACCTACCGCTTGGCAAATTGGTTAACCAATGAATTAAATTCACTACCAAACTGGCGGTTTAATTGCTGTGCATTTTCTACATGATAAATTGCCAAACGGTAGTGATGGGTTGTTTCGTTCTCCCCCCGAAACGGTAACTAATGCACCGACAAAACGGCTCCGCCACGTTTGCCTCTGCATGCACTCAACAACAATATAAATTCTCATGCAGAGAATTTCGACAATTCGGGATGCAATTCCATGCGTTTACGCTGGCCCAACGCCACTCGTTAGGAAATTAAATTTTTTTTAACGACCTACACCAGCAGTAGGTGGTCCAGCGTCCAGGTCGGGTGCTTTTAGTGCGCTTCATTCCCATTCTTCGAACCACATCACTTCGGTTAGAGTGAGGGGATGACGAAAAATAGAAAAGTAGAACAATAACGGTGTGTTGGTTATTAGGTATACAATACTGGAACGGGACGGTTCCCCTTGATTTCACCAATTCCAAAGAGAATGAATATTAAAATTTCAAAATATAATTAAAAAGAAAACACTATACACTCTGACCAACCGGTTGCCAATTCAGCAGAAATGCTTATTTTTTTTTAAAACAGTTAACTGGTGTGGTGTGGGTAATGCGCTTTCGCAATCCATGTGGGGTGCACATTTAAACAGGTGGCACTGAAGTTAATTGTCGCTCTATTGCCTTGATTAAAGTAAGAGTCCGTAGCCACATAATGCGCACGGGGCTATTAGTTTTAATGAAACTTTCCCGAGGATGCAGTTAAGAGCGCTCATAGAGAGAAGTGCGGATAATCTTTTATGGCAACAGCGTTTCGACTCTAAAACTAATTTCCGGAAAGTGGGATGGAAAAAAATTTCAAAAATTTGACGCGTTGAATTGAAGTATGTATGGAGTTTGGAGGTGGCCTTAACATCAAGAACTGTTTAAGTCCAAGTGAGTTAAAATTTATTTAGAGTTTCCATTGAAGTGTCTTATTCAAGCTTTCCAGAATAGAAAAACCTGATAAAATTAAATACACCACCACTCACCATTGGGGAAAATATTTTTGTTTTCTAATGAACACTCGCTAAAGTGAAGTGATGACACAGATGTAGTGAAATCTTTTAAAATATAACAGGGTTTGAGTTTGAGTGGAGATATTAGATGCAGCCTGTGGAGTTCAAAAAGGTTGTCAGTTCTTTAATACTACTCTTCGAGACTTCCTCGAGGGATGCGAAGATGGGTTTTCCCAGAGATCGCCGTCTAGTTCTAGCTAGTGCCGGACAAGCGCATAGATAGTGAGTGATGGTTTCTTTTTCGGTTGCGTCGTTCTTACAACTACGGCAGTGGGTATTGTGTGAGATGCCTAGTCTGACTGCGGCTGTGGCCTGTGGTGATCGTTGTTATTCTGGCTATATCTTTTCGTGTTTAAAGCTACGATTACACGGCCATTTTTTTGAGTCATTTAAATGGCGCTGTAATGTCAGGAAAAAATGTCGCATTAGAGCGACATTTAAGCTACGATTCGTCATTGAAAAAATGACGATCACACGAAATGACTATCATCATTTATGTCCCAAAATCAAATGACGGACACTGCGAGTCATTTAGAATTTTCCGTTAGGATGCCATTTAAATGACACAAAAGCCAAAAAAATTAGTCATTTGTCCTAGGCGTCATTGCAGAGCAATCACACGGCCATTTTTTTCCGCCATTTAAATGGCACTTAATTCATGTCATTTGGTGCGCCATTTTCCTAGTCATTTAAATGACGCTGCCGAAAATGGCGATCAAACAGAGCAACATTTAAATGATTGCTTTGTGACGGGATTTTTACGTCAGAGCGCCATTTAAATGACTCGAAAAAATGGCCGTGTAATCGTAGCTTTAATCAGGAGGTGGGCTGTTTTTTTTTAACTATAAATTAGTGGGCTTAGAGGAAGGAAGTGGAACATTATTGAAGGTGTTAAATCAAAAGATAGAACATTTTGCGCAGATGGAGCATCGGAGGATCGAGAGCTATGGAGGGTCCACTTAAGCAAACTACACTTACTTTTAAATTTACTTTTAAATTCATTTTTATTAATTCATTATTTAAACATACTTACTAGACCAAAATGACAAAATCTAATTTAAAACTAACAGGTATCTTAATCTAGCTTACTGGCTCTTAACGAGCACTCTAAACTTAACTATAGCAACCTACACTTGTGACCCACTTAATGGACAAGCGGACCATTTGAAAATGAATGAAAAATGAAAATGAATAAATTAGCCACATCTTTCTGAATATGGTGGTTCTCCACCTGAGATTGGCTATAGATAGAAATTTTGAGGAAATGTTTGCTTTGACTGCTCCTATTGGAATGTTGACCGATTCCGTAAGTGATCAGTGGAGGATTGAACTTTGCATGGCCAGCTCGTCGGCATGTTCGTTTCCATAAACGTTGCTATGATCTGGAACCCAGATCAGCGTAATCCTGAACTGATCCAGCGAGGCAAGCTTCTCTCGAATTTCTAAGACTAATTTTGAGGTTATAATGGCCTTGATCGCAGCTTGACTGTCAATGAATATGTCTATCTTTTGACTCGCGACTATGTTCGTGTGCAGTCTGATTAGGCGGCAGGCCTCCCGGATAGCAAATATTTCGGCCTGAAACGCACTGGGTGTATCCGGAAGCCTAAATGATTTTGAAATGATCAGAGACTCAGAAAATACACCCGCACCTATTCCGCAGTCCATTTTTGAACCGTCCGCGTTGTTAAATTCGAGTCCCTGTTCACCCGTCCGTCTTGCAAATCTAATCTTGAGGGGAATTCAACTTCAAAGTGTTTTATGAAAAACATGTTGGGGTGATGTAATCCGCTGAGGGTGGTACTAATTCTCTTGATAGAGACAAAATGTTGCTATGCGCATAGGATCTCCCACTCTCTGAGTCTGATCGCGCTACCGTGGCGACCCCATTTTCTAAATAAATAATTTTTGACATATTTTCACGACTTTGAGACTCGTTTTAATAATAAGTAAATTATTTGCCTAAAAATTTTACTTGGATATGTTTTAAATTTGAATTAATTCTATTTTTTTCCTCGTTGCTAATCTGCTTAGTATTTAAACATTTTGTTGGAATCCAATGTGATTGTGTGTCAATTGGGCTAAATATAATTACTACTTACTTACTTATCGGGCTCCCGACCCGTGAATAGTCTCTGCCTGAGACACTGCAGCCTTCCATCCTCTACGATCCCGGGCACGCTGCTTCCAATTGTCCAGACCAAGCGCTCTGGCATCCGCGATAGTCTTTGAAACGGAGGTTCGGTCTTCCTTGTCTTCTCGAACCTGGGGGCTGGGATTCGAAGATCCTCTTAGCTGGAGCATTATTGTCCATTCGCTCGATGTGGCCGAGCCAATGTAGTCGATGTGTTTTGGCTTTTTGGACTACATCCACATCTTGGTACAGCTCATAGAATTCGCGGTTGTATCTTCTCCTCCATTCGCCCTCCTCGCACACAGGACCAAAAAACCGCCGAAGTATTTTTCTTTCGAAGGAGCCCAGTATCAGCTCTCCCTTCTTGCTTATCGTCCAGCACTCGGCGCCATAAAGCAGAACTGGCAGGATAAGGGTGTTGTAGAGCACACATTTCGTTCTTCGAGTTAGGAGTTTTGAAACCCAATTGTTTTGCCAAACCGAAGTAGCAACGGTTTCCTAGGGTAATTTTTCGCCGGATCTCCACTAGGGTGTCATTCGTGGAGTTTACGTTTACTCCGAGGTAGGTGAACTCCTTAACTACCTCGAAATTGTTGCTATCAATAGTGACGTTTTGTCCTAGGCGGTGCACAGATGCTTGTTTGTTTGTTGATAGCATGTACTTAGTTTTGTCCTCATTTACTTCAAGCCCAACGGATTTCGCCTGTTCTTCAATCGCCGTGAAAGCCTCTATTACGGCACGCTGGGAGCGACCGATGATGTCAATATTGTGCGCATAGCCAAGCAGCTGGACGGACCTGTTGAAGATAGTGCCTTCCGTGTTGACACCTGCCCTGCGCACTATCTGCTCCAGTACGAGATTGAAGACGTCGCATGATAGAGCGTCTCCTTGCCGAAATCCGGTGCATGTTTGAATAAGTTCGGAAGAGCTGCTTCCAAACTGCACGTTGCAGCGCGTGTTTTCCAGCGTCACGCGACACAGCTGAATCAGTTTTGCCGGGATTCGGCCTATAGAGCTCCTGACGATGTATGCTATCATACGCGGCTTTGAAGTCGATGAATAGGTGGTGAGTTTCGACTTGAAATTCGTTGGTCTTTTCCAAGATTTGCCTCAGTGTGAAAATTTGGTCTATAGACGATCTGCCGGGCCGGAAGCCACACTGGTACGTGCCGATTAGTGTGTTGCAGAACGGTTTTAGACGTTCACACAGGATAGGATCTTGTATGCGATATTTAGCAAGTATATGCCTCGATAGTTCTTGCAAGACATAGGATCGCCTTTTTTGTAGTTGGGGCATAAATATAATTATCCTCGGATAATTTCCTGACACTTCTTGTGAAAGTGTTGAAAGAGAAGTTCACTAAACTCCTTAAACAGAGCTTTATCGACTACACTATTAATTAATTGAAATTCACTGTTTTATTACCTCTTCTCTTTAATATTCTGGCAAAACTCAAGCAAAACAAAGCGTCAAAAAACAGCCTATAGCAGGGGTTCCTAATCTTTTTCATACTGCGACTAGAGAGGTTGAATTATTTTTGCGACGCCCTTCTAAAATCACAGATATGTAAATAGAAGCTGATCTTATTAAAAAATTATCCTAAATAAACCAAAGCCTAATAGAATTACACTTACAAACCGTTGTTTCTTCGGCCTTAGAATGCAATTGATTAGGTCCAGCCTTCGATTCAAACACGGAGGGACAACGCAGTAGAGGAAAACCTCCCCTTATAGGTGGCGCGCGCCCGTAGGTACTGTATCTGTACCTTTCAAACTCCATAAAAGCTGTTCCAAATGTCTACACGAAAGGCAATAGGGCATTTCGTAAGTTTATCTCTTTCTTATTTTTTAACGTAAAAATAATGTGCGGCTTTCGTCCCGGCAGAAGCACAACCGACCAGTTATTCACTCTCAGAATGGTACTTGAGAAGGCTTGGGAGTATGCTACACCTGTTTACGCTTGCTTCGTAGATTTGGAGAAAGCATATGACCGAGTCCCTCGAGGGAAACTCTGGAGTGTATTACAGGAGTATGGAATTGATGGTTCTCTCGTGAGAGCCATTCAATCTCTTTACACAAACTGTAAAAGCTGTGTTCGGGTAAACGGCGTTAAATCAATACCTTTCACCGTGGGCGTTGGACTTCGCCAGGGGTGCGTCTTGTCTCCTCTCCTTTTCATTACTTATATGGACTGGATGTTACAACGCAGTCTTGGCGAAGAACGTTTCGAATTGGGAGATCTGAGAATAAGTCATTTGCTCTTCGCTGATGACTTGGTCATCCTTGGGTCCTCTCAGACTGAACTTCAGCGCGCACTCGATCGGTTTATAGCCGTTTGTGTTGAAGCTGAGATGAAAGTAAATGTGAACAAATCTGAAGTGATGGTCGTCTCTAGAACGCCTGTTCAATGCACTCTGCATGTTAGTGGAGTCCCATTGAAACAGGTGGAGAAGTTTAAGTATCTCGGGGTCTTATTCACGAGTGATGGAAGGAGCAATGCCGAGTTTTCCTGTAGGATTGGTAAGGCTAGGTCAATTTTGAGACAGCTTGGTCATTCTGTTATTAGGAGGACTGAACTTGGTGTCAAAGCTAAGTTGTCAGTATTTAAATTCTTACCTATAGTCATGAGGTTTGGGTAAGAAAGAATAAGATCGCGGATACAAGCTGCCGAAATGAGATTTCTCCGTTGTATTGCTGGTGTGACCCGTAGAGATCGCATTAGAAATACTAGAATACGTGAGGAACTCAATGTCGAGCAGCTACTTCTCCGGACGGAGCGGTCCATGCTTCGGTGGTTTGGTCATATTAAACGTATGTCCCCGACCAGGATCCCACGACGTGCTATGGAATCCGTACCATCAGGCAGGCGTCCCCTAGGTACACCCGCGATCCACTTAATGGACAAGCGGACCATCGAAAATGAATGACTGAATGAATGAATAAAAAAATGTTAAGAACAAAAAAAATTAATTTTGTATGACTTTACAACTATGTACTAAACTTCTAAACTAAAATATGCACTAGGTCATGGAGAAAAAAGATAATGTAGGCTCAGTAAGGATGTTTGCGCTTTAAACTTTCGTACATCTTCCGCCTCTTCTGAAGACGATAAAGGCATCATATCGTCAGTTTCAGGTCCTACATTTCCATATTTCAATTAATTATAGCAATTAGAAACTTCTAGCCACTTACGTACAATGGCGTAGCTTTTTAAAATAATTGGATATTTTGAATGAACTTAAGTAAGTTTTTTTCAAGTCTGAAAAATAGTACCTATTGTTATTGTGAGGCTGGAGACCATGCTATATAAACTGTCGTATTTATAATTTCAAACATAAAATAGCACCGCAGATTATGGTAGTCCATTTTTTCTTCAGGGTAAACATTTTTTAGGCCTTTTAAGAATTTCCATTGGAAAACCACCAACGAGAGCAATATTTCCGCAGATGATTTTGCGACATACCTGCGCGTATATGCCCAAAAATTTTGTCGTTTCCTTACATATTTAACCATATTAACTTTGTTTAAGTAACTTCGTCTTTCAATTTGCCTTCTCCTATCTACTGAATGAATAGAAACATTAAACTTGAAAAAGATGTCCCTCTTCAAGCACCATCCTCTAGAGTAAACTGCCCTAATTACTGCTTTATGCTTTTATTTTTCGCAGACACTTTCTCTATGAAGCAAACTTAATTTTATCATAACACTGCCTTTTTGCTCTGCGTTGGCGTAACCTTGCCCATCCGCGTATCCTTAACTTTTATGACTGGGAAATATTTTTCCAATTTCCACCTTAGAGTTTAAGGGGGTGGGTAGTGATGCTGCTAACCATTTTACCTTCTTTTTTAAGTTTTTTTTTTTCTTTTCCAACTGTCCTCTAGTTATGTGTGCCTTATGCCAAGGAACAAATGTAGCCCCCAGGCTATATACAGAGCTGAGGAAACAGGCAAAGAAAATTAGGTGATGAAAGCAAAAGAAACGGAATTCAACTTAAGCACGCATAGGGTGAGGCGGGCACGTAATCAGTGTTAGTTAAGGTTAACAACTCTAACATTATTCAGAATGGTTTGAGATGTGGGCCGGGAGTACCTAAACCCACTGAACCGGTACGAGAAGCCCACTAGCGCTTGATTGCTTAGCAACGTTTACACGTTATGGCGGACATGTCGCAGGACGTGCCTTCATTAATACCCAGTGTCCGAGAACAATGTAGTATTTACCATTTGCTATAGGGGCATTTACACAAAGTAGGGAAGGATATAATAAATTAGTAATCAACGCGGTAAATTGGTAAATTACAAATATCTGCGGCAGGACTTGTGTAGAAAAGTTTTCGCTTAATAGATATTCTATTTGACTAATTGACAAATTACTACTCAAACATTAGCTTTAGCTGGGGGAAGATGGAACTTGAAATAGTGTTTCTATTAGTACCTACATCAAATCTGAAGGGGGTAGATTTATTTTGCCATAAATGTGGCTTTTATCATGCGTCGGCATAAAGTTATGCTCAATATTTGCGACTGGATAGAGATGGACGGAATTGAAAGTTGCAAAATAAAGGGTGTTCCATTATTCACGCAAAATGTAATTTTGATCGACAATACGAATTTTTAATTAGAAAATTTAAATTTGTTATTCATAGAGTATTGTATACAGATTTTGGTTGTGCATGGAATAGCACATCGGGTAAATGGCTTTGCTGGCCAGTACGTACTCTTTTATTGAAATTTTCTATAACAGTTTCGGATAAATGTGGCTGAATTTCATTAATGCACCTTCCAATTTCGTTGGTGGTCGTGGGCTTGTCTGCAAAGACCTTTGACTTCGAAAAACCCCAAAGAAAAAAGTCCAATGGCGTTAAATCGCAAGATCTGGATGGCCAATTCTGATCGCAAAAACGGCCGATTACACGATAAGGAAATGACTCACGCAGTAATGGAATTGTTTCTCTGGCTGTATGGCATGTGGCACCGTCTTGTTGAAACCACATGTTGGTCACATCCACATCTTGTAATTTAGACACTAAAAACTAAGTTATCGTGACATGAACACCACTAATTGTTACTGCCTGATCGGCCGCATTTTCGAAGAATAATGCCTCCAGCCCAAAATTCGCACCAAACAGACACGCGTTGTAGATGCATTTGTTTCTCAATAATTACTCGTGGGTTTTCTGAACCCCAAGTATGACAATTTTGACGATTAACTAAGCCATCATGATGAACCATATTTTGTTCAAAAATTGCGCACTGTAGCTGACAAGCCTTCATTATTTTTAAAATATTGCTCAACAATGAAAATGCGTTGCTTTTTCGTATAGCGCTCCATTTTTACTAGCCTCGAACTGTCAGCTGTCACATTGTTATCTTTTTTCCGTTTTTTGGCATCACTGTTATTAAAATTAGAGGACACCCTTTAGGTTTGTTCGACGTGGCCAGAACTAGTGCGCCCTAGTGCGCACTGAGAAGTGTCATTAAATTTTCATGGCTGTCAAAAAACCTGAACAACCCTGAAAATTCGGCTCTTATATCGAACGCAAAAATGTAACCCTGAAGCCTGTCAGTTGTTGACATTAGTGCAAGTATCTTTTGGTGAGCGACGAAAATAAGCAATTAACAATTTTACATTAAAATGAGTGAAATAAATCCTGATGTAGTGCTTGCCATACTGCAATTAGCAGATACCAACGAAAATACAGACGATGATGACTTTGAGGATCTATTCAGCTCGGATTCCAGCGACGGGGAGTATATTCCAACGAAAATACGAAGGACGATCATTCTCAACTATTTTGAGACGATTGTCCCAAATTATACTTCCGCGGAGTTCATACGACACTTTAGAATAAATCGCACTTTATTCACATCGATTGCTGAGAGGTTTAAAGCCAACACGTCGTATAATACGTTGAGAACCTCATTGGCATACAGTGCGGAAAAACATGTTGCGATTTTCCTTCGGTTTGCTGGGCACGAAGCATGCTCGTACAGAGACTTATCCGATAGATTTAATGTCTCCAACATCAACGGTTTGCCTAATAATAAGCCGCGTGACTTATTTTCTTAGTGGGCTTTCCGATATGGCTTTTAAATGGCCTAACGATGAGGACAAAATAAGAAGCGAAGGTTTTTTCAAAAGCAAACACGGATTCCCCGGCATTATAGGTAAAATAGTTTTAAGATATTCTCTTGAAATGTGTATTCACATATATTTGTATTCTCAGGAGCAATTGATGGAACCCATATCACGATTGATCCCCCACAGCTTAGTAAAGATGACTACCTGGACAGGAAGAATAATTTCAGCATCTGTTTGCAGGGAATATGCAACGAACACTAGAAGTTCATTGACATATTCGTTGGGTTTCCAGGGTCAGTCCATGACGAATTTTTAGAAATTCATTCGTTTTCAAAAAAATTGATAAACTGTGTGAAGGTAGGTTTACATAATTTATATTAGAAGTACTCTATCGCTAGATATAACTAAACAATTTACATGTTATCACATTTTGGGAGATTCTGCTTAAATTTGTCCTCACACCCTATAGAGACAATGGTCATATGACACCTGCACAAATAAATTACAACAAGTGTTTGAGTTCCTCGCGTGTTGTGATAGAACACAGTTTTGGGATTCTCAAACAACATTTCCGTCAACTGTACTACTGCAAGCTGAGAGGTATCCCAAAAATGTGTCACTTCATACGAGCATGTTGTGTATGTATTACACAATTTGTCTGACATCGAGGAATTGGAACCAAGTGTGACAAATGTTGAAGATCTGACTGCCGATGCCGAAGATCATTCTTCTGAAAATTGGAGCGCTGATAACACTGCTGGAAAGGTGAAGCGAGATGGCATATGCCGGGAGCTTTACCTTTAACGTCGATAAAATATCATTGCAACTACAAATTTATTATTAGGTATTTATTTATTTACAATGTAAAAAAACATAAAAGTAAACAAAAAGAAGAATTCATTTCAGCAAAAATAAAGATCATGTACACTAATTAAAAAAAAAATATTACAATTCATTCAGTCCATCCATGCAGTCCATTTTACGCCTACTGTGAGTGGCCAAGTCGTTGGTATATTTTTTCAAGAAGGTCATTTCATTTTTTTGCCTCTTCTTTTAAAAAATCGGTCCTTTGCTTATAAGCTTTTAGCTTCTCCTCTTCGTGCTCTAATTTTTTGAGCTTGTACTCTAGGTACGTCCTTTTCTTCGACAAGCCTGGCAATGGCAAACGTGTCGGCGATAAGGAGGCCAAAGCACTTTGCGATGTCGAAGGCAAACATTGGTCCGTACTTGCACGTGGTGTCTCGCTTTTCTCTGATATTTCACCTGAAAATATGTATTTCATTTAGACTAGCACAACATTAATTTAAGCACTTACTATTTTTTTTGCATACTTCTTTATTGGTAGCACCCAGTAAAACTACTGGATGTACGCCAGCCCGATGTCCTAAAAGACCTTCCAACTCACTACAAATAAAATTAAAAATCAATTATTAGATATTGTTCTTTTCAATTTGTATTAAATAATATATACTCACTCCTCGTACTTGCAAACCATTCGTTCGCTACCAGTTTTATTGTTGTTATCCACCTTTCTTTTGTAGGCCTTTTCTAGCCCTTTCGCCTTGTTCTCTATTTGGACATAAGTGTAGGAGTATCCCTCCTTCTCCATGTACTTACTTATCAAACTAAACATTTTTTTTTTTGCACTTTTTGTGATTTGCTCAATTTGGGCTTGTACTCTTTTAATAGGCAAATTAGCAACTTTGTTGAAGCATCAGACCAGGTGTTGGTTTCTAAAAAAAAGTGTAAATGATTACTAAATAAAACAACAATAAGTTAATAATAACATACGAAGAGGCTCGGTGTCGGCGAATTCTTGAGGCAGACCAGGATCGTTGCCATCTGAGCCTCTATTCTCGTTCTCGACCGCTTCTTTGTAAATTTGGGAAAGAAAATTTTCATCTGCAAAATACTTGTTTACTTAGAATAATTGTTATTTTTCTGAACATAAAAAACCTACCAGTCCGAGCTCTTTCAATAACTTCCCGTTCACATTCTACTGTGACTGAGCTGCCCGATTCCATATCCGTCAGTGTAAATCGTTCCATTTTTCTATAATATAAACATTTAACTTACAAATAGTTTTGTTTACAAACATTTTACGTTTAAATATCAAATTTATTTATATTTACCTATCATAAAGCGCTAACTGAACTATCAACAAACGAAATGACAGCGAATCTTAGCACTGAATTCTCGCCCTGAAAAATTAACTAGGGTCAATTCAGGGCACAACTAGGACGCCCTAGAACTTACGTCAAACGCAGTTTTTCAGTGCCAGGGCGAGTTCAGTGCTACATCGAACGCGTTAGGGTCGATCCAGTGCGCACTAGTGCGCCCTAGGGTCCACGTCGAACAAACCTTTTATATACCTACAACTGACGTAGGACAGAAGATGAACTGTGTGAATCACTGAATAATTGCAGAATGCTTTACAAAGTAGCCACGTTAAAATGAAGTACAGGGCCCAGAACACGTAAAATGAAAACGATCGAATGACGTCGTTTCGATACTAACAGTCTGTCTATTGTCACAGATATGATAGAGAAAGCTTTAGTGAAAAGTATGTCGTTCGATCGTTTTTATTTTAAGCGATCTGGCCCCAGAACTAAAAAAAAATTAAACATATTTACTTCGATGTAAAATCTATTACATTTTTGTTGTTAAAGCAACTGTCAGGGTAAAATTGTTACTGTCTGAACTAAAATCTCAAGTTCACAGCATCAACTATACTGAACTAATACGGTTAACTCAGGAGAGGGCTCACCAATCCGTCGACTACAACAATTAAAGAGCCCTTTTAATTTGAATAGTTCAGTATTTAAACCTTTATATAAAACCAGCGAGTTAAGCTGCATTGCAAATACTGTCCCCATATAAGCCTATAACTAAATGTAAGTTTAGTTCCATTGCATTGCATAGATTTTTTTTTTAAATATACACTAACACTTAAAATTAATTTGCGAACCATCGCCAATGTCCACTGTCTCTTTGTATTCTAACAGGCACCTGTCATTTGGCATCTATAGGTACTACACATCACTGGACTGGAATGCAGTTAAAAAAAAGAAGCTAACGCTATGAAAAGCTCGCATTTAGTAGAACATTTTATCGTCCGATAAATTGTGCACTATATCCCGTCGTCGTCGCGTCGCGTCGCGTTCGTCGCATCAAAACCAATAACACATCCGGAGACGCCAAATGACCGGCCACGTTTTATACTCTATGCTGTCAACGTCAATTCATTGGTATTAGATTATATAGTCTCTCGGTTGCTAGAGATGCCATTATTTAGCCGTCAGCCATCCGGCCAGTCTGCCCTCGCTAACCAATTTCTACCGGGTACTGTACTGCTGGGTAGGTATACTGGCACGTTACGTCCATTAACGTACATGAGTCCTTACAATCGTCGATTTTTTTTTCACTCTCGCTTTTAAGCCATTTTCGCTTATGTGGCGTATCCAAGTGCATTCTTTTGCAAATATCACTTAAAATTTTCGAAATACTTTTTTTTTCTCCTGTTTCTATAATTGGGAATGGTACTTTGGAATGGTGAACCTGAATCCTGTATCCCTTCTTTTTGCTTTCGTTTTCAGTTTTTTTTTTTGGTTTCTTTTTTTTTTTTTGTGGAAACTTTGAATCAGTTTAATGTATTGGCATACCGGGGAAAAAATGCAGGATCAAGGATATCAGGCTTAGTTCGCACACGGAATGTGAACGTGATTGTTTGATATTTTACGCTAAGTCATGTGACGGATGGTCATGTCATGCGTGCATATCCATGTATGGTAAATTTAGTGTTTGAAGTAAAAAGCAAAAGGATTTGGTACCATTTTGGTGAAATCATACAATTCGGAGGAGTTTTTCAATTAGAAGATTTTGAACTTCGTTCTTGAATTTTAGTATATTCCAACATATTAACCAAACCTCTGACAGACGTAACACACAAGTCCAATGTTGGTCATATAAAATCGTTGCCCTAATTTCGAATTCTCAGGAGCAGGCTAATTTTAAATTACTTGTGGTCATTTTTTTAACATTTTAAGTAAAAAAAAATATTATAAACTATTTTTATTATTGTTATTATTGTTATTATCTTTATTTCACTCAAAACTTAAATCTATACAAAAGATAAATCAATATTCCAACAAAAAGATTTTTGAAAAGAATACAGCTTTTAGCTTTAAAGTGAAATAGCAACATACATTCTGTTGTCAGATTCTGACAAGAGACGAATGTACGAATCGTATTTAACAAACAAGGATTAATTTATCGATGGGAATGCGATGAAATGCAGTGATAAAAACAAATAATAAAAAATTAAAAAGAAATAAAAGAAGAGATTAAGTACAAAAAAGTTTTAAAAATTTAGAAAAAATATAATCAGTAACAAAAATGAAAAGAAAGAAAAAAATTAAACCAACGGACTCAGCAAGTCACCAATAATATCGTAGTTTAAAGAAAAAAGCCAACGCTTAACATTTTTAAGGAAGACGGATTTAACTCTCAGGCATCTTAGACTACAAGGCATTTTGTTAAATAAACGGGGCGCAGTAACAATATAAAAGCGAGAAAAATGCGATTTTTTATAGTGGGTACATTGACGAAATTTCTGGTGTTAACAAGTAGATTTTGGTTGTCATAAACCCTTGATGAGTTATAGCCGGAATTTTCAAAAAATATTTTTAAAACCTTATAACAGTATTAATGCCTTAAAGGTAGAAAACCAAGACAGCTCAAAACTATGAGTTCGACGATTAACTCTACATAAAATACGGACAGCATGTTTTTGTTTGATTAGCATCCGTATTTAGTTGTTGCAATTTCATAATTTCAGCAAACAGCGACTCCAGTTCTTAACAGACTCAGATGATGAAGGTTCACCGCCAGCTCTTATGGTTGTAGAGAGAGCGGCCTCATGGTTGCTGCCGACATCACAATCGGTTGAGAAAAGACTTACAGGTGGACCCCTAAGTGTGGTGACGGGTGAAGGGGAGCTTACAAGAGTGTGATCATGCATGATTGATTTTCTTCGCAAACTAACACAGCTATCACATCTGCAACCTTGCTTACTTTTTCCGTAGAATTCAATTTCTCTTCCTTCAAGTTTGGCGCACTTTGCATGAAAATATTCATTTCAATTTGAGCACTGAATGTTCAGATCGATTCTTTCGATTTTTAAAACACACAATCTACACTTCATTATTACTACAAATATTTTTGTTTTATAGTAAATAATATATACGTTTTTACTTTGTTTAATTTCTAAGACTTGTTCTGAGCGCATGTGTCCCCATTGACATTCGCAGAGCTGCTGACTACTAACTAAAACTACCTGTGCCCGCAACTTCGTTCGCGACGTGAAATTTAGCATCTGCTTTATCATAGAAACTAAGCCGATCATAATATCAGACAAGCACAATTTATCCAAAAATCCAATTTCAAATTAAAAAAAAATGGTTTCCGTAAAGAAAATCTTCTAAATCATCAAAATCAGGCATCAGAACATTTGACAAATACGATCTCATTGACCGCGTTCCATTGACCGCTATGTGAATAGCGACATGCCAAACTCCATATAAAAAAACTGACATTTTAGCATTTGCGCTAAATCTCTAGCACATTATGGTAAAATATCCTTTTCGGAGCCATTTTTCAGTCTAGCGCAAAATGTACTGCTAGATTAAAAAAAAAAAATCAGTAAGACAATTATTTTCGACTATGCCGAAGCTCAAGCTCTTCTTCTCCCACCAATTACCGACCCATAGCACTTACGTCCATTCTTTCTAAGGTCATGGAAACGCTGATAAACCGTCAGCTTATGAAATATCTTGAATCACGGAAACTCCTCAATGACCGGCAGTACGGTTTTCGTGGCAACAGGTCCACTGGTGATTTGATGACTTATCTCACCGAGAAGTGGAACCAATCTCTCCATCACTTCGGTGAAACGAAGATTGTTGCGCTTGATATTTCAAAGGCATTTGACAGAGTTTGGCACCAAGCTCTTTTGTCGAAAATGCGTGCTTATGGCATCGATGTGTCTCTTATTCAATGGATTAGAAACTACCTTTCTGGCCGTTCAATTCAAGTTGTTTTGGATGGTTTCAAGTCTGAAACTCACCATATAAATGCTGGTGTTCCCCAAGGCTCCGTTCTGTCTCCGACTCTCTTCCTCATTTTTATAAATGATCTCTTATCTGCAACTTCTAATCCAATTCATTCCTTCGCTGATGACAGCACTCTTAGCTTCTCATATTCTTTCCAAGACTCACGTCCCTGCTCTTCGGCCGTAGAACTGGAACGGCAACGTATGTTAAGCTCATTGAATTCCGACCTTGACAGCATTTTAAAATGGGGTTCAGCCAATAGAGTGGAATTTAATGCTTCAAAAACACAATGCTGTCTGCTGTCTCTTAAGCGAAACCCGAACCTACAGCCATTATCCATGAATGGCACTTGCATCACCGAAACCGAAAAACTTTCCATTCTCGGTATGTGCGTCCATGACAACCTTCGTTGGAATGACCATATACACGAAGTCGCCAAGAATGCTGCGAAATGTCTAGGTTTTCTCAAACGGTGCAAGAAATATTTTACCCCTTCTGATCTGGCTACAATATACAAGGCGTTCATTCGCCCAAAACTTGAGTACAATTCTTCTCACATCTGGTCTGGTGCGCCCAAAACCATATTGCGCCTACTGGATAGGATCCAAAATCGTGCGTTAAAACTTATCGGTGACATAAATATCGCGAACTCTATTAATTGGCTTGAACATCGCAGAAATGTTACGTGCCTCTCGCTGTTTTATCGCTTTTTTAACAAACAGTGCTCAAACGAAATTGCCAGCTGCATTCCACCCCTTCAGCAATTCAACCGCAATACTCATCATGCTAGGAATGCTCATCAGTTTACCATTCAGCCTATCTTCGGACGTACTATGAAATATAGAGATTCATTCATAAGCCGTACATCACGAATGTGGAATGCTTTACCAAACTCTGTTTTTCCTCCTTGTTACAATTTACAGACATTTAAAACCAATGTGCATCGGTTTCTCCTATCACATCTATCCTCATTTCCCTAACGCCCGCGCTGAGTAGTTCACCCTACATTAAAAGAGTAGTCATAATCTCTTTAGTGCGTGTCTATTATAAAAAAAAAAAAAAAAAAAAAAAAAAATACCCGGTAGATATATTTGTATGGGAGGTATGGGTAGTTTTTATTCGATCAAGCTCATTTTTTGTCAAACAATTTTAAAAACATATTATTAAAACAATATGTGCAAAATTTAAACTTGCTATCTTTACTGTACCTATTTAAATTTAATTTTTAACATAAAATAGCTATATATATTTTGTATGGGAGAGTAGTAGTTTTTATCCGATCTTTCTCATCTTTCAACTTAGCCTCAGTTTGATGGATAAAAACTTACGTACCAAATTTCAAGTCGATAGCTCTTAAATCACGGCCGTAATCGTGCGGACAGCCGGAAAGACAGACAGACGGACATCGCTAGATAGACTAAGAAAGTGACGCTGATCAATATAATATATATAGTTTGTCGTACCTACAATGCCTCCTTATGTGCGTTACAAATAAAATGTCAAAGTGAATATAGCCTCACCACAGTGTGGGACCGGGTATAAAAATAACGATCCTCCAAAACAATTCATTCATTCATTCATTCATTCATTTTCAATGGTCCGCTTGTCCATTAAGTGGGTCGCGGGTGTAGGTTGCTCAAGTGGACCCTCCATAGCTCTCGATCCTCCGCCATCGACTCTAAATCCTCAAGGGTAATCCCCACCCCATACGGGTATAGGAGAGATTATGGACTTGATCTAACCATCTCATCCTTGGTCTACCTAGAGGACGCCTACCCGATGGTACGGATTCCATAGCACGTCGTGGAATCCTGGTCGGGGACATGCGTTTAACATGACCGACCAAACCACCGAAGCATGGATCGCTCCGTCCGGAGAAGTAGCTGCTCGACATTGAGTTCCTCACGTATTCTGGTATTTCTGATGCGATCTCTACGGGTCACACCAGCAATACTACGGAGAAATCTCATCCTCCAAAACAAAATTATCAAAAGTTTAAAATTAATATATCTAGATCAGCGGTTCCCAATCTTGTTTGGTCGCGGAGCACTTTTCTGGAGAGAAATTTCTCGCGGAGCACTTCGTTGTCTTCCGATTTTTTTTAATTTATTAAATTGAAGGAATAAGTAATATGTATGTGAAGTCACATAGTTAAAACAAAAATAATTAAAAAACAATTTCAACTCATTTTCGAGTTTACCACAGAATAACAAAAGCTTTAAAATTACAGTTTCCGTAATTTTTAAAAATTACCAATATTTAGTGGAATAGCCGGCAGTGAAAACGACAGTCAATTTTTTTTAAAGACTTTCCACTAAAATCTGGCATCTTATAATATATTTGGCGCAACAGGTCGGTATAGGCATCCTAGGACTAGCTTCTCACAACCATTTGTTTTGTGAGTTTTTATTTTTGGGGCGAATGGAAGGGACCTACAAATTTATGCTAAGTCCGTACGGCTGATTTGAAAAGCTTGTTTAGGACAGTTAGATTCTCGGATGTTTGTCAGACCTCCTTAATGTTTTCGAAAAGCATTTCAGCATTTCTTAAATTTATTTTTGGCTTTTAATGCTCTTTTGATGTTTTTAATTGAGTTCAGGTCGGGACTGTGTGCGGGGTCAATCCAAAACATTAATTTTGTTATCGTAAGCTATTGCTTCACTCTCCGCGCAGTATGCTAAGGATCGTTGTGTTGTTATTGGAAAACATATGTTCTGGCATGAATGAAACAAAGGGTTTTCCCTAATATGCTTTTATAAGCGTGTTAATCAAGAAGAGTCGACCCTATTAACGGACCAACATCGAACCAATAGAATGCACCGCAGACCATGACCATTACTTTTACTCCTCCATGCTTTGTGATCTGAACCGTGTACTTTGGCTGCGATTCTTTGATTGGAGGACGCCTAACATACACTTTTCCATTGGATGCAAATAAATTAAACTTGGATTTGGCACTCCAAAAAAACTTTTTCCCAAAATTGCAATCGTTTTTGAAAGTGGAGTTTTGGGACTGAGGTTTTTGTTGACATAAAGTTTTTTTTTGTGGAATGTGCATCCACGAATGGAGTTTAGGTGCAACAATCTCCTTAATTTTTATGGACATCAAAAATGGATTGGCTCTACTTGTCCACCAGCAACTTTTTCTTTGGAGCAGTTTTGCGTCCAATCTCCTTTCTTTTGTGGTTCTTAAAACTTCCGGTCTTCTTAGAAACCTGTATTTCCCCAAGCTTCGTAGAACAACCAAATCTTTTCGCTTTCAACGCCATTGGTTTGTTTCCATTTTGATAGCTCTGATAAGTTCTGGTTACACGATTTATTTTTGCACTGTGTAATCAATACACAAATTCCATCGCAGCGAACAAAATGACAAAGTTTCAGAAGTACAAAATTAGCTGGCTAGTCTGATAAAAAAATTTTTTTTCATCTTCCCGCGGAGCACTTGGCTTTTTATGGAGCACACTTTGGGAAACTCGGGGTTATAGAATACTAGCTGGTATCATATTTGAAGAAATCAGGAAATTCGCTTATTGGCGTAGCTCTTCAATTAAAATAAGATTCATCAACGATCAAAAGTTTTCCTTATTGAAAATATGAATCATTCGCAATATTGTTTTCGGCCCATTCACCACAAGGCACAAGCTCTTAAGCCAAGATCAAGACCAAGAGGATGGGCACAGCTCAGCTCTGGGCTCAAATCATACATCTGTCAAATTGACTTTCACTAAAAATTGCATTGCGAATTGAAAAACCAAACCTGTAAAAAAATAAAGAATCAGCGTTTACCTTGCCATGATGATGGGCAATAGGCTGAAATTCAATAGCCATGCAGTGATGGGTCCTACTTAATACTACTCCAGCCTGTAATTAAAAACACAGTTGTTACGAAGAAGACGGATGGTAGAACAAGCAAACTAAGGATTGTAAGGGAAAGTTATTTAAAAGAAATGGAATTGTCGTGTATGCCTTGCATCAATCGTCTGTACCTCGCTGCAGAATTCGAAAACGAAAACGAAAACGTCTACTTTGCTTAAGGTAGTAAACGATAGAACTTCCATCGGACGTTCTAAAAAATAACAAGCGTACTTTGCAGCAATCTTTAAAAATGACTAGTCCATTTTGCAAGGATCATAGACTGACTAATAAGGTAGTTCGTCTGGTATGCATTTGGGTGCGAGCAATAAAGTGGCCAAAACTGAGGTGGAGCAGAGGTGGACAATACGTGGCCATGTGGCTAGCATACTGGGGGTAATATGATGGATGAATGTAGCTAAAATGATTTCGTATTTTTTTTTTTAAATATAACAGAGAATAGAAATGTGTTCAGGTTCACAAGTGTAAACCATATCACCGTATGCGCATGGATTGTTCTGTCTAGAGGTTGAAATCCAGGTTTAACTCGAACTGTAGCACGATTTAAATTAAATGAAGTTATTTTGCATCCTATATTTAAAGTTTAAGGCTTATGCAGTCGTTTTACTCGCACTCAATTTTCGATGAAGCAAATTTAGCATTTAACAAGCTTTTGGCGGGAAAAACAATTTAAAGCAAAAAAAGTCTCTCAGCATTAGGAATGTATTCTTAGACCCTTCTCCGACATTCGTCAGTTTCTACTCTACTCATCCAAAACAAAATCAGCGTGCTCAGCATTTATCTCTTACATCACCGAGTCCTATACATCTACATCTTACAAAGGATTCCTACAGCCTGCCGCACCATTGAGTCTTTATCGGTTGAATTTGAAAAACCACCGCGTAATCTTGCATATAATTCGTTTGGTGAACTCCATCAAATATCCTCTGAATAAGCAATAAACTTTTACGATTTCACCGCGACACATAAAGTTAGACACACCCAACCGAGTTCGCATCCGTTTTTGCCAACTTTTTCATCCTCTCAATCGCCCAGGTAGCAGTCATCGTTTGGAAACTAAGTTTCCCACCAATTCATACGAACGAACAGAAAGCAAACATTAAAACGCGTCTGCATAAGCAGAACCCAGTTGCCCTGATGCACTTCTATACTGTAGGTGTAGGAACAACGACGTCAGAGTAGTTAACTTTCGGCCATTACAATTATTATGCGCGCCAACATAACACAATATCCTTTGGCAGGCAACAAGTTCAAATATATGGAACTGCAGTAGCAGATATGATGCTGTACGGTGTATACCTGCCATCCTCCAAATAGGTTGTGAATGCTGGCAAACGTGGCCTTAAGTGCTCTTGGTGATAGTGCAGTCAGAACCAACTATCTGCATATACTTGCCGACGACAATGGGGATACAGCCACCAGACACCGCATACCCACCCCTGTGCTGCGGCTGCTTTGGTGAAAAGGAGATTCCATTGGACCCAGGTCCGAGTTTTGGTAAACAGAATAATAACAGGTGTCTTATTAGCATATAAATGAAATTGGAATAGTTATAACAATTGCCACTCTGTTCGCTATGAGCGTATAGAGTGATGGGCGGGGCGGATCGGGTCGAAACCCAAACTCGGTGATGATGATGAAGTTCGGTCCAAGTCGTTGTAGAACAACTATAAGCAACAAGCTGTCAATTTGAATATAGTGCAACAATGATGATGCCGTCGTTTACGTGTACTATCTCTTTGTATAGTGCCATCACAAACAGACAGATAGAATAATCGAAAATCGTTAAAGATATTCATTCGATCTGGATGTACTAGAGTATCTACAATTTAATTTAAGCGCTTCGTGTCTTTTCTTCTGTCGAATCGAAAAGGAGGTCGCCCCTCAGGGCGGTTTTCGCTATCAAAGCGAAATTGTGTCCTAAGATAATTCACAATTTGAAATGGGAATGTTTTTCGTTTTGCCTGCAGGTGAATGAATTGATTTAAAAGCAATGAAATTCAAAATCTTCTCCATGCAAACCTGAAACAAGGCAAATTTCTTATACGAGTTCATGATGAAAGGGGAAATTTCTGTGAACTTAAGTCAACTGAATGGCGTAGTTATTATGAGAAGGTTGAGATGAAAATTGAACTTTAGTCGCCAAATGGCGGTTATGTTAAGAGGTCATCGACTTCTCAGACATGTAGGCTGATACTGTAAAAGTATCCTTTACAATTTATCTAATAACAGTGGTTGTAAAAGTGGTGGTATTGTATGTTGTACTTACTTACTTACTTAGGTGGCGCTACAGTCCGGGGTGGACCTGGGCCTCAACCAACACGCCCCTCCAATTAGCACGATTGTTGGTTGAGGTCCCCTTCCACTTTACGCGCCACCTAAGGCGAGGTCTTCCTGTACTGAGTTGTCCCTCCGGGTTTGAATCGAAGACTCTTCGGTCCGGAGCGTTGGTGTCCATTCGCTCTACATGTTCTAACCATCTTAGACGAGTGATGCGTACTTTTCTGACCCAGTCTATGCCGGTGTACACCTTGCAGAGTTCGCTGTTTAATCTCCTCCTCCTCAAAAGCGCGTCAACGCAAACAGGACCGAAAATCACTCGGAGAATTTTGCGTTCGAAGCGACTGAGGAGATCTTCATCCGCCTTTGAAAATGTTGTAGCTGTTTATTGTGTTTATTTACCACTAAACCCGTTTTTACCGCCTCTGTACTGATACTTGCAAACGCACCAGTGACAAATCAAGTAGTTGCACAGACTTTTGGAAAATTGTGCCCCTGGTGTTGATGTTGGAAAAGTCACATGACATCGCATCACCTTGCCTAAAACCTTTTTTGGAATCAAAGGTCTCGGTGAGATTGTTTCCGATTCCGACTTTTGTGGTGCAGCGAGCGTTCTCCATTGGCAGGGACGCCAACACTAGATATGGCTCTATTTATATCGTCTCTATAAATGCTGTCATAGGCGGCCTTAAAATCGATAGTATGAATATTTGGTCGGCTGTGGACATATACCGGGCCTAAAACCGTACTGATAGGGTCCATTCAGTTCGTTGACAAATTGTTTCAGGTGTTCACACAGTATGGCAGACAGGATCTTGCAAGGGATGTTAAGAAAACTGATGCCTCTATAGTTTGTATATTTTTTCTTGTGGTTGTAACGGTTGTAAATGGAGGTGGCCACGGTGTAGTGGTTAGAGTCATTGCTTGTGACCCCGAGCGGCGTTGGTTCGAATCCCGGCGGGGGACAGCAATACTCTGCCACCGACCATAAAGAGAAACGAAGAGGGTTTCTGCTTGGTATTACAATGGACCGGGATTGGTCTGAGTGCTCCAGGATTTGGAAAATTCCCTTAAAAAAAACGGTTGTAAATCAACTTACCTCGGGCGCAGCGAATTTCCTTTGATCTTGGTTTTTATTACAGTAGTAGATGCTACCTCCTACGGTTGTAGAGGTTCAGCCCTATTGGCTGACAATGCCATCTACTGTATCATTAGCCGATGCTTTGAATTTGAAAGGATCACCATCGCTGACTTTAAAACGACTGAGTCTGGCAAAAATCCGCTATTAGGCAGAATGATCTATTCAACCTCCTTGAAGTGAAGATAGTGAATAAGTGATATACAAAATTTATGTATAGAAATGTTGCAGCATAGGATGTCGTAGCGGCTGAACTTTTTGAAGCTCCGGGGGATGCCTTATAAGCCTTCCAGGTATATGGGATAATGTACCCTCTTTAACATTCTTGAGATAATCGGACGAAATAAGTCAACATCATGGTTCGGCTGTTTATGAAACCAACACGAACTATACGCTACCAATTATATCAAGAAAACACTCTCAACATCAGCGACTTGGGCAAAATATCACTATATGGATGGACATAATATCGAAGTAGTTAAAGACTGTCTTTACCTGGGCTCCGGTCTACTATACTTCACAAATAATATCGTTGCCGCAGAGATTAATCGAAATCTAATCGGTATTTATTTGAGCTAAGAAGGCGTCTAAGAACAAAAGCCGCATCTCAATGGAGAATATCCTTCTGAGAAAAAGATTCTCCGGGTGATGTTCGGTCCAGTTTATATCGATGGCATGTAAAAGGAGAATTTTAACGATCAAGTGACCGCATCGAAGCTGAAGTGATGGAAAATCTAAAAAAAATACAGTGCTGACTGAGAGGCTAAAACCGTGGAGTGTAATGCTAAAAATACGCGCAGGTCCGACGAGTTTTTCAGAAAACGATGCGATATTCATGAGGCAAAAATAAACTGTTACATTAAAATTTAAAATTCTATTTTAGTTTCTGCACATAAATAAAAACCCTCCTTATATCTAGAATGTCTTATGATGTTACGATGTTCCCAACAATTTCCATACTACCCCATATTCCAAGCCAACCCTTGCTACGTATAAAGATAACAAGATAATTTTTTCTTTTCTTTTTTTCCTTCGTACTTCTAAACCTCTTTGCCATGGCTAATGTGACGAATGTATTTTAATGACTCACACAAAGTGTCGCACGAAGAAGTGAATTGTTAAAAAAAGGAATTCCTTTCTGTACGGGTTACACTTACAACCCCGCTCCATCTCTCTTGAATATGTACATCCTTTCACAACCAACAACACTTTAGTCCTCCGTTTTATTTTCTTGAGTTCGGTGTATTTTCCTGTCCCTAGGGGTGTTGCTCGTAACTGTAAAGCTTACGCGTCACTCTCACTGTTGATTGAACCAAGGAAAATTCAATTTGGGTTATCCCCCTTTTTTTTTCTTGAGCGGTGATCCATATTTAGATAAAGTGCCCACTTCCTTTGGGATGTTAATTTTCTATCAATGCTGGAATTCGATTTGTGCGTCCCTCTGGTCTGCTTTGAAATTTATCCCTAATTGAGTTTACAATAATTGAGGTAAGGACAGGAACATGGGAAAAGTGGGACTATTTTCCAATTCGTAGCGGAACGATAGGGCGGTGAACTACCAGAGTGAACAATGTACAAAGAAATGGATGCTTGTAAACTAGGAAATACAAAGGGATTTAGATGGATAGTCACTTAAATTATGTGAAGTTTTACAAAAAAAAGGCAAACAAAAATATTTAGGTATTGGAATGTATAGGTTTTGGAGAATGTGCCTTGAGAATTTTTTTTTACTTTTCTAATACTGCTGCAAAATATTGTATTATCGCGTTTCTGATTTTTTTTCACCTATAGAAACAGTTTTGCGATGCATATCTCTTTACAGTCGGAAAGACAAGCCTACATTCGAGATGGAAATATTAATATTAAACAATGCGTAGGATTTTATTACATAAATAACAGTCGTCCTTAAATAAATTGCGAAGCCATAAATTTTAGTCAAATCGAATTGACACAGGCACCGATAAGGATAACTTTCACAATAATCCAGATGCACACGTATGTACATAGATATTATGTTCGTTTTACCAACATTCCGTCGATAAGATTTATTGAATTCGCGACACTATGAGCCACGCTTAGATCGGCTATCCCTGTTCAATTTGGACAAGTAGGATTTAATTAAAACGCTTCTGACAAGTAGGAATGTCCATAATGCAATACCTATTTATTGGAAACATGTCATATGTGCCCTTTTTACTTAAAAGCACGAGTAGATCTCCTGATTTATGTATTTGTGGTTTGCAAGAATTTCGATACATATTTCTTTCGATGCAGTCATCTATTTAAAGCAGGAGTTGCCAATTTTTTTTGGCCACGGAACCCTAATTGACCATACTTTCTTTGGCGGATCCCCTTTTTATAATAACAAATAGTGATTGTATCTTGTAGTGTAATTTAATTCTTATTTTTTTCTACGTTTTTGTTTGAATGCCTGGAAAAACAAAACCCAAAGAAGAGATTTTGTATCATATTTCCTTGAGCTGCGAATGTCTTGTTTTCTTTCCGTGTCGCAGATGTAGTTTTACACGTTGCGACTTTTCATGATTTTTTATTTTTTTTTTTATTTGTATTTACGAGTGAACAATTTGTTATTCGAATGTCCATCAATGTTGAAAAAAAGGCTTTGTCACACTTGTGAATTTTGCTCGAGATACATTTAAGTTGATTGTTATGAACCAATTCAACCAAGTGGATGTCAAAGTAGTTGTAAAGCTACTCATGCACCTTAAAGTTGAAAAAAAAAAAATGTTCAGTCGACAAATTCCGACTTGTATACATTTACAAGTTTGAAAACCTTTTCTTATATAAAAATCCAAACTCACTTCTTAATTTTTAACATTTTGTTCCGAGCCAATTTTTGAATATTGCTCGTTTTTGGCGGTTATTTTTAAGTTGCTCAAGTTAATAAATGTAGCTTCCGTGATTTGCCGACTTTTAAAAAGCGTGGGGTGTAGCACCCCCCACACCCCCCCTCTCGCTGTGCCCTGATATAAATTCATTGCTGTCACTAGAAGAAAAAGAAAATGAAATCCTTTTGATTTTTATTAAAGTAAAAAAATTAAATAAACAAGTAAAAGTGTTATCATCGGCCTAGCCGATGCTTTGATACCCTTCACTCTATGCACTATACCTACCTGTAGACCACGAGCTACACGCATGTGTCTAATATTGGCTTTGTATGGGATGTAACAGAATTACTTGACCGACATGGACCATTTTTAATACCAACCTGAATAAGACCTCTCACAAAATGTCAGTCGCCTAAGTCGACGCTATCGTGATTTCAACAGACAGAGAGACATACGTGGGTCTAATAGTGGTTTTGTATGAGAGGTACCAGAACTACTTGACCGACATAGCCCGTTATCAATACCAACCTAAAGGCGGTAAAAATAAGTTCTCTCACAAAATTTCATTCGACTATGTCAATTCGTTTGGACGCTATCGTGCAACAGACAGACAGATAGACAGACAAACGTTTTCCCTTGGATTTACGTATGTAGCATAAAGCAGTTCAAAGCTTACAAAAATAAGAGTTCATGTTCACTCAAATGACAGCTTTGATTGACACACTAAAATCCTTATTTTTTGAATTAGTCAATACCCTAAAGCATGTCAGTGTTACATGCGTGAGTGCTGACAGATTTTTATATGTAAACTGTCCCACAGTGGCACACGTCCAGCGATGCCACTTCTGAAAAAATTTCTGGAGTAGAAGTGCCTAAAAAAATGGAGTAGATGGGAAAAAACGGGAATAGATTTCCAAGAAGCATCAATGTACATTGTACATACCTTTTTCAAGGTAGAACGCCAAAAAACATTTCATTTTGCGAATACTATAATGATGGGGCATGGCTCGGGACTAAGTCCAAAAACTATTCTATCCTACAACTAAAACCAATATTTCATACATGGTTAGGTTGGGTTAGGTTGAAATGACTGCCGACAAAAGGCCGATTCACTTAGACCATTATTTCCGTCTTGTGATACCACATGAATCTAGAAGAAGTTTCGTCCTACTCCTTGAACCAGTTTGAACTTCTTATGAAGCATAGAAGATTACGAATGTCTAGGTTTGTTAGATCGTTTAGATCATTGTAACAGAAAGCTCCCAAATGAAGTTTCCGTTTTCGGGAGAGAGCCTGACAAGTTCAGAGAACGTGATGAACCATGAACGGTCTCCTCCTCTCGTCCAAACAACTTCTACAAAAATGTTTTGAGAATACGTAATGCCTTGTTACATGCTTGCCCATAAGGCAGTGTTCCGTAATGACACCTATTATGGCGCTGATATGCCTTTTGTCAAGACAGATTAATATTTCATACATACCTACTTTTAGCAGTCGTAGTTAGGAAATTTATTGTAGGGTGAAAACTGCAAGTCCTCGTAGGGTACTCTCAGTTTAACATTAAAGCATAGTACGCTGCCCGAGCTAAATTTTTGCTCCCATACAAAATTCTCTCCAAAATTTAGCTAAATTTAAAGTTTTCAGCTAAATTTAAGCCAATCCATTTGGCCGAGCGGTACGGTGCTTCAGCTAAAAAATTAAATTTTCGTTTCAGACTGTACTGAATTATATCTGCCACAATTTAGCGTGCCCATTAATGGTTCGGCAAATTTTTTCAAGCTAAATTTTGACAGATCATGTTGTTTTTTTTTCTGTTCTGTTTTTGTGTTGCGAAATAGTGTTTTGCAATGAATACCTCGATGAGGAATCCTTTGAAAGTGATAAATTTGTGATCAAGGAATAGCAGACAAGGAAAAAAGAAAGTGCAACAGAAATATAACACTTTCGCGGCGACGATATTTTGAAGAAATTTATTTTCAACGAACAGCTGTTTTCTGTGACACTTCTATCCACAGTGCACTCTATGTCAGAATTTAGCTAGGTTTTTAGCTAATGTTTGGAGAAAAAAATTGGAGAGCCGCTAAAATTTAGTTTCGCTCGAGCAGCGTACTTATAGATAGCTTAAGAGTCTAAAATATATAATCTTGGATCAACCAATTTTTCGAATTTCGTTTATGAAAGCTGTTTTTTATCTGATATAAATGGATTACAAATTTGAAATTGGAGTAGATAATGAGAAATTAGAAATAAGTGAAGTAGGGAGTAGATTTATGAAATTTGTGGAAAAGTGAAGTAGATCTACTCCAATTGGATTAAAGTGTCATCGCTGAAGAGAAAATAAATCGCCTTTCGATTTCGATCCTTTATGAATTTACCTGGCGGTTGAAATAGTGCTCTCGGCAGTATCGGTAGTGCTCAATTAAAAGTGAAATTTACTGGTTGGTAAGTAAATTAGAAAACCCACACCTCCCGGCCCGGTCTTCCGGAGCAGAATAAGTTTTTGATAGCTGAAAATTCGGTTTCCTCCACGATAGAGTCAGAAAATTAGCCAATAGATAATTAATTATTTAGCGCATTTGACACACGGCCCTAACAAAATTCACCGTATGAAGTATCTTATCGTTATATCTCTGTTATCTGAATGGCGAAGTGTAACCGCAACCCGTCGCATTGAAACGTACTATCGGTCGGTGTGCGTTACGTTTTGTCGGAGAAATGTACGAACTGATCGGCACGATTACCATCAAAACTTTCGAAACGGATACAATAAAAAGGCTGAATAATATATTGATACGAAATGTAGGACCGATATCATGGAAAACAGTTCTACCCAGTGTTGCCAGAAGGTTATGATGGAAAATCCCAGATCAACCGTTAAAAAATCCCTTTTCGATGGACTTTATCCCTTTTTGTTAGAATACTAGAATACCCCGTCCCCCCGCTAACAAAAAAACAAAAAACGTATTCGTATGTTGTTAGTATTTTACGCGTTTCTGGTACCAAAACACAGTGCATGCGAAAAGCTAAGCGAAAGCTAAAGCTAAGGCTTGACAGGTCAAAGCTAATATACTGCGCCCATACATTTTAATTGCACTGGCCATAGTAAATTCGATGCTAAGATACTTGCTAAGCGAAACTTAGCGCTAAAAGCGAATAAACTGTTCTGTTCAGTTTTTTAGCAAGAAATTCGAGCTAAAACGAAGCTGTCAATAGAGCTGGGTACATAATCGAATACTTTTAATATTTAAAAGTATTTAGTAATTTTTGTCGGGATGTTTTTGGATGTCTTCGTAAGTCTTTGTAAGGATGATAAAATTCGTCATATTTATTACTTAATTTTTAGAACGGACTGTCCTTTTGCAACAATGAATGGCTGAAAAATAAATTATTTAATGCAAAGTCCTCTGACGAATCCATTTCAATCCATAATTTAAGGATTTTGTTTATTGTGATGGACTTCCGAAGCGTTAATGTTAGCGTTCATTGTGGACACCATTCGCTTTGCTTATAGCTTAGAATCTTTAGCATTAGCTTTCGCCCCACTTCTCGCGTTCACCCTCCGTAGCCTTAACCTAATGGTTCGGTTCACTTGCGTTTGAAAATCGTTATTATATGAAATTTGTTATTATGAAAAGAAAATCCCTTTAATGGCTAAAATGCCCCTTTATCCCTCGGACATATTAAAATTCGCAGAAAATCCCTCAAAAAGGGATAAATCCCTCAAAATGACATCACTGGTTCTACCGATTTTACTCTCCAAATTTGACGGTATTCATTGTATAGTGGTGGGATTTTTTCCTTTGGTCGCAACGTATTACTCGCGCTTACCGCTATTCAGCGCCATTTTTTTTTTTTCAAAATTCTTTGCATATTTAAGAGCCCTCTCATTTCGAAATTTTAAATCACACAATTTATTCATTATTGCAACATTTAAATCATTCTAAAGTGCAGTTAAACAAAACGAAACCCCTAAACTAGTAACGGCGACGCATTATACTGCTTCCCATCAAGTTTTGCATAAATTTCCTCGAACATAACGTCAGTATACACATCCAGACATAATGCGTATACATAGTCATACACATAACTTATTCAAAGCCAAGTGCTATATAGTGTTGTATGGAATGGAAGTGTGCTATTGCGAGGACGATGTTCTCGGCTTCACAAGCGCCAAAGACCAATGAAACAAAAACTCAAGAAGAACATGAAAGAAACATTTAATGCCCGGAAAAAAAGTTTTCCTTCTTCATGTTCATGTTTTGTTCATGCACTTAATAACTTGGAAGTTGATGTTATCGTTATTGTTATTGTTGCTCCTAGTTATGTACGAAGTGCTGTTTGTGTTATGCTTTGACACGTTTTACAAAGCGGGGGTATTCTTTCTCGCATTGCAGTAACTAAATGATGGAATATGCATATGGTAGTTGGTTCCAACTTGAAGGTATGTCCTAGGACTGTTCAATGGCTCTTTTTGTTTGAGCGTAAGTTATGCATTAGAACAATGAGAAAACTTCCATAAAATATTTGATATCATTAGTTTTATGGTGGAATGTGTTTTCGAAGCCATTATGATGAACATAAGTGCTATACGTTTCCGCTATACCTCCTACAAATCCGTTAGTACAAAATTAGGTGGACCCTTGACTTTATAAGGTGGATGAAGTCGAGACCTGGATAGGGACGACTGCAAGGTAATTGCGTAGGTGGATGGCGCATTAATTGGCGCCCTGGAAGACTTGTAAAAAATGCCTTTCGATTCCCTCAGTCCCAGTATAACAGAATTGGTCGTCTTGAGTTCTTACTGTGTTATTTTGAGTTAGGCTATGAAGTAGTGTGTGACGAAATATAACTCATCACGTCCATTTGGAGACCCATTACAATGCGGCGGCGCAGTCCTTTCTAGATATCCAGGATGAGTTAGCCACCTTCTCGGTTATGTAGTCGATTAATTATGGATTACAATTAATCTATTTTTGTAGTGCTTAGAGTTCTGCCCGCATACCTATTTGCATTTTGAAGCTATCCCTTTGGATTGTTATCTCTACGTCACTATCTACACCGCTGCTAGCATCTGCACTCTGTACAGTTATTTTATATAGCTCTTAGTGCAGTTGCTGTCCACCTTTTTAAGTACCCATCAGAGTAGGAGATGATGGATCTGATGATCTGTGTGGTTGCAATCTCCATCTTCTGCCAAAAGAGACAATAGAGCATTCAATCCACAGATGAGAGATCTACTGTGGTGATGGTGGTGACATCTAGCTTTGGAAGTACGGAGTCGGGTATTTTTCTCCTCCTAGTAAACAAAATGAGCCTCATAATCATTTCGTTTTGCCCACATGAAGAGTTCTTTAAGATTAAATTAATTCACTGATTGTTGGCAGACATTTGATTTAAATAATCTAAAATTTTGATTCCCTTCTCTGCGAAAATTTTCAGGATTCTGAAAGCAAAGCAGTGGGAAGAAAAGTGATCTATGAAACTGTGAAAGGAGTGGATATATCAATATCAAAAATCCGCCCAGAGAACTGTGTTTCCGATAGCACTTCTAGAGATGCCTGGCTAGATTCTGCCCATGCATCGTCAATCCTCTGGATATATCCGGGTATCCAGGGTTCTTTGGGTAGTACAATAGATACATTGCGGAGCCTTGCAGCCTGGTTTGTATTCGCAGAATGTTTGTAATGACCTTAGTTTTACTCTTTAAAAGTTTCAATCTTTTTAGCCCTACTAAGAGTTTCCTAGATTTTTTTGTAAATTATTAAAGCTCTGTGGTCAACCAAACTGCGTAGGTTTTCCATCGTTGTGAATTTATACCACTTATGAAATATTAACTGATGCATTCAAAGTCTGAGCACCGATGGGTCAAGAATCTTGGATGGGGTCCATGAAGGTATTTTCTTCGAAATGCTTAGGTTAGGTTAGGTTAGAGTAGGCCCATTGTGTTACCACAGGATCTAATGATCTCACAACTACCCGAGGAGCTGAGAATGAAGCGTTGGAGGCAGCTTATGCTTGTACTAGCAAGTTCGCCAAGATTGTCGAAGAAGTATTCTCCGAGATATACTTTCTACAAGCTGAAAGAGCTGGGCACGTGTATAGAAGGTGAAGAATTGTCTCTTTCTCCTCCTCGTCCATACAGCTTCTACAGAAGTCATTGGAAGGGAAGCCCATCCTGAGGGCATGTCTTCCAATAATGCAGTGTCCCGTGATGACACTAATGTGCTTATATTGGATCTTTTTTGTTTTACTAGATCATTTGAGCGCTTAAAATCTAGCATGGGCCAGATTTTTTCCCATTCATGATGGAGCACGTGGCGCAATTTGACCACCTTCAATTAGTGGCTCTTATCGCATTCTGTTTGATAAAAAGTTTACACGTAGTGAGAGCCATATAGAGATTCTCCTTTTCCGGTAGAATCGACAAGGTTGTGCCATGCCTAGCGAGTTCGTCGGCCCTGCAATTCCCCGGTATGCCCCTGTGGCCCGGCACCCATATAGGGTGAATGTTGAATTGTTCCGCCATCTCGTTAAGAGACAAGCGACAATTGAGGGCGGTTTTTGACTTGAAGATGACCGAATCCAGGGATTTAATCTCGGCTTGACTATCGGTAAAAATCACAATATCCCTAGCGGATATTACATTATACCGTAGCCACGACATGGGCCTCCTTAATCGCAATGATTTCCGCCTAGAACACGCTACAGTGATTAGGAAGACGGAATGAGATCATACAATCTAAATATTGGGAGAAAACAGCCGGATCTCTTGTGAGACACTACATCACTCTCCCAGTCAGTCCTGGAGGGTATGCAGGTTACAAAATTCTTACTGAATTGAAACAGATGGAATAGTATGTCCATCACCGCTATTAGAGTGGTTCTAACGCTCCACTGATGCACGCACATGCCGTTCTTTTTACACGACTAAGTTGCTTACAGTGGATAGCCTTTTCAAGCGCATTCCACCAGACGACGACGCCATACGTGAGTATGATGAGTTCAATGATGGATACATAAAGCCAATATGTAATTCGAGGCTGAAGTTCCCAGTCGCTTTTTTGCAGCAGTATAGTGCCGTGGTTCGAAATGCTTAATGGGAGAACATTCCATTATACTGCATGGATATTACGACATTGACGTATAGCTAAGTTGGTATCAAATCCATGTAATTAAAAAAAAGGACCTCAAAGATCGTGTCTGAATGCCGCTTAACTTGGACTAGCCTTACCATCTTGCTAAAGTTAGCTGCAAATCTCAATTTTTGATTGACGCACATTTTCAAAGTTGTTTCTGCTTCCCTTGCTCACATATAAAGACCCAATAACATGCGCGTATATCGAACTTATATGCATACTCACTGCTAAAATTCGAGTCAGATTCGATAAAAGTCGATGGCCATTAAAGAAGATAGCCACTCCACCGTTGTGCCATAAAGAACTTCGATTAATTCACGCGGAGTGGTTGAATTTAAAAGATCCACATATCTGACCAAAAAGATAACTTTACAATGCACCATCGGAATGCCTTTCACATGACACTACACTACCCAATCCTGTGAAGACCATTCTAAGCCGCACAGTGCACACTGCCATTACTGCAGACGCTTAATCACCATCAAGTAGCCAAGAAATCCATCTCAAAGCCTTCCTCCAGATAAAAGTGAAAATCCCTCTCTCAAAGTATGCATTCATTCATATCCTTTCCGTTTGCCAAAATCCCGATAAATGAAAAGGAAAATAAAAATAAAAATCAAAAATGACACGAAGAACTGTAGTAAATTTTCATTTATGTACAATTCAACTTTTCTACTTTATATCCATGTGCCTGTGGCTCGGTCCGAAAACTTGCGACTATGGGTAAATGAATCCTTCCATACCCGCTGCGGCGACCCCCCACCACCACCACACTAGCCGACCACTGCTGCACGGGTCATATAAGCGCACAGCACACATGACCATGGGAACCCTATAAAAATCATATTGCGCCCAGATGAGGGCACGCGATATGTGACTCCCAAGTATAGTACTTCCTCGCACCATGCCCACTAAATGCGAACAGTATAACGAAATGAATATATGAATCAGATGAAAAGAAGAAAAAACTGCACAAAAAAAAAAAAAAATGGTTTTAATGCCAAAGAATATTTTTGCACTACACAAAGAGACACACGTACACATCTACGCACACATCATATCCTTTTTATCCCATCCTGGGCAATATTCATGCAGTACTATACACATCCATACATATCTGCCAGCATCGCATTTTACAATTGCAACGTGTCGCAGTAAAGAATTGTTAAACGTGACACAGTGTTGCACATTTGCCCACCCCCAGCCACAATTCGCAGAAAAAGAAAGTAGTAACAGGAACAAGCGAAGGAAAAAAAAGGAAACTGTCCAACAATATAACCCATCCGAAGCACGCCATTTTACAGAAAATTTTGTTTTATTCCTTATCACCCGAAAAAATGTAATAAGATAAAATAGAGGGCGAGTTTTTTTTTTTATCCTCGTCCCCTTTCGTCTTTGTAAAGTTTTTCAATCTACGCCAAAACGAAATAAACAAGAATGCAGTGCTTCCCAGAAACGGAGAAAAAAAAAACCGAAACAGGACAAAGCTGGATTCCCTTCCTCTGCGTTATTTTATTTCATTTTATGTGTGCTGTGTGTGGCTGTTGTTTTTTTCTCGCGCTGCACTGGAAGGATGAGTTATTTTGGCTGATACCGCAACTGCTATTCAAGGTATAAGGATAATGCACGGTATGCCGCTTCTGGCAGGAACCGCACGTATAACATTTAAGTAAGTTATAAATTCTTTGTTAACTGCATACGTGTAGTTGGTGTTTGTGTTACGTATTAGGGTTGTTTTCCGAAAGATAAGTGAATATATCTTTTAATCTGCGCCCCCATGAGAGAAATGTTACGTATACGCCACCGTTCCGTAGTAAACAAAGCATTAAGAGATTTGCTCATTGTTTTGGATGAAGTGACATTTGACGAAAAGTAGATCTAGTTTAGATTTGATAATATCACACATTGAGAGATGTTAAAATGCGATTATGGTTTATTCTAATGAACTTGACATCTCAGGCTCAGGTAATGAGGGCAATATTTTTGGTTTCAGTTCTGACAAATGGGTAATTAGACGTCTTCATAGCAATCACGAAGTGAAAAATTGTACTTTCGTTGTTGTTGTGTATCAGCCCAGTACCATCGTGGATTCTAGGTTGGGGGGGGAGTACAATGGCGTCGGGAATGTTTCTTTCTGTGACGGCGGCTGGTGTTATAGGTAGTGGGAACATGTAATGAAGAGGATGTTTCATTACAGTTAGGGACCTTTTATAAGCGGAAAACAAAAGGTTTAAAATGAGGAACTTTAATAGAATTAAAGAAGAACAGTGCTTCCAAAAACAATTTGATATATTGGTGTTAGCCCTTTTGATAGTTTCTTACTGCACATTTGAATAGACATTCTTGAAGTCCAGATATTTCATATTTGCTTAGTCGATTTTTATCTAAATTCACCGGCTTCTCTCAGGCTCTATCAAAAATCTCCGTCTTTTTAAAAATCTATTAAGTTTAACACTAACCTTGGGAATTTACGTTGCTTCTCGTCTCTTCTGCATATATAACGATGGGCGAGCGTTGCCGTTTTGGCTTCTTTTTTAAAAATGATCAAAATGGTTCCTTTTTATAGTTTAAGTAAGATCTTATCCTTTATTGAAATCTCTACTAAAAATAAAATTTACTGAAAGCTGCCGTTTTATTTTCGTAATTAAACGCACCTAACCTATATCTGAAGATGCTTCTTGTGTTAAGAAAAATGGTCTTCTCTATTATTATCCATCGATCATAAGTGAGATTTTGAAAAGAGTCGACATTAAAGATATACAAATTTCGGCAAGGACTTGAGTTTAATTACATAGATCTGTTTTTTTAGTTTCAAAAAGCCAAAACCCATTAAGGAGTACAAACCCCTTGAAACCAAATCAGCAGATAAGGCTTTTCAATCAGTGTTACCGATGGGCGACATAAGTCGCCAAATGGCGACAAAGCTTAAGCTGTAGTGTTTTGAATAACTTGTATGGGTCGGTGCCATTCCCGATTTCCAATTTGCATGGACAATGCACATATGTTAACAATCTTATAACTTTTGAAATGCAGTTTTTTGTTTCGGTGGAAGGTGCCACGCCCCTCATCCAATTTTTACCAAATCTCACAGAAACACCTTCGGGCCAATAACAAAGAATTTCTTAATATTTGAGCTCAATCTATTCCGTGGTTTTCGAGATATAAGATTTTTAAAAATCTTTTGTGTGGGAGGTGACACGCCCCTTTGTCCAATATTGACCAAACTTCATAGAAATTCCTTTGAGCCGGTAACAAAGATACTCCTAAAATTGAAATCAATCGGAAAAAAAATTCTTTAAATCTGGAAGAGTTTTTTTCGTAAAATTGAGTGGGACGCATTTTTTGGCTCAGGAGACTTTTTTTGGAGACAATTTCAAATTTTCCATCGGTAACGCTGTTTTCAATATTTGAAATTAATGACATAGAACAATTTCGGCAATTTGGCATGCTATTGAGGACAGCGTTACCATATTTAGCAGTTTCCTGCGATTTTAGCAGGATTTGATCATAAATTTCACATGCAGCAGATTTTTTAGAATTTTTGTAAATATCAGCAGTTTTTAGCAGTTTTTAAAAATATTCATAAAACATTTTGAAAAAAAAACACTTTTTGTCAACATTTAGCAACATTTCATACATTGGCTACCTCTTGATTGATAAAACAATTTCAAGACATGAATGAAGCTTTTTAAAATGCAGGCCTGTGTTGTGGACTAACAGAAATCAGCTCAAATTATATTCGGTGTATCCGTTTTCGAAAAAGAATAATTTAAATGCGATGACGCATTGATATGATATGACATGATAGAGTACGGGTTTTAAAAGGTAAATTTGCTAAGAACTAAAAACCGTAATAGATTTAGTATAATGAAAATGTTGCATTAATTTTGCAAGTACCTACTGCAGGCGTTTCTGTAAGTGGAAGCTGTTACAACTTTATTCCAACAAATAAAATGTTGACTTTAATAAATTCGAATGTTCTTTATAAAGATTCAGAATAATTGCATTTTTATTAATTTTGTAAGCAATACATTTAAATGCAGAAAATATAATATTTTACATGATGACTATATATATCGTTATCGTTATAACAATAAGGTTAATAACAAAAAATGTAGTTGAACTTCCATAAGTCCAACTCTCAAAATGACAGAAAATAAACTCGAGTTATAGAAACTTCGAGTAATGAAGGCCAAAAGTTGAAAAGTTTGACGACAAATACGAATTTTTTGTAAATGTAAAATAATTTACTTTTATAATTATTATTCGTGAAAAAATCGATCGCAGTTTTTTCAGCATTTTTTAGGATTTTGTTTAGCAGTTTTTGCAGTTTTCCGCCCCAGCTTCAGCATTTTTGGAAAAAATAATCTGGTAACGCTGATTGAGGAATTTAAAAACAGTTTGAACGAATCTTTGTTTGAAAACATACACAAGTTTGTTTTTAACATTTCTACTTTGCCTCATAGTAGCGCCTTGGCCGAAAGAGTTTTTTTTTTTTCAAAATTGACCCTTATAAAAAAATAATTTAACAAATATCTGAATTTTATGTGGATGCCCATCGGGGTCCCTTCTTAAGCCTTAAATTTCTATCCAGAGAAAAATTGTAGAGCTCTACAATCACTTCGCAAAATAATATCGGCGTAGAAATCAAGCGAAGAATCACTCTTGTGAATCACTTTTTCTTCGGCCTAACATACATCTAAAAAGTATCTAAAGCCTTCTCTCATAGAAACAAGGATATACAAAATCTTAACCATTCTGGTAATACTAAATGGTACAGAAGCATGGACCTTGTTGGGCCGCTTTGAGAGAACGATTCTTCGGGTGATTTTTGGTCTAGTTTTTATCCATGCAGTGTGGAAGATTGAAAGACGAACTTTACGGGCTATACAACGACCGACGTTGACCTGGTAAAAAAATCCGCTCGAGCTTTTGATTTCACTCCTGAGGAATAACAGAGAAAAACACAATACAAAAGAACTATAACTATGATTAGATCGCCAACTCCGCCCACAAATGGGACTTTGCCTACAAGCTGTCTGATGCGCACCGGATTTGTTCATGTATTGGCCCTGTATAAATCAAGGGAGCGCCATTAGTCCATGCATACTTAAACAAATCCCGGGCTCACAGTGGAATGTCAGCACCAGACGTGAGGGCTGTGCTCGGCTGGTTTCGTCTCTTTTAGTTACACTTCGTTATAGCGTAGCAAATTTTGCGGTCGTTAATTTTAACATTTCGCACGTATTCATAGATAGGGCAATTATAATGAGATTTTTCCGGGGAGAAAAGTGTAGGTGTACGGAAGCTGGCGGTCTATTGTATATAGTTTTGACACACGCGAAAAATTGGAGAACGACCTCGACCAACTAGGTATCTGCGTAGCGTGAGGTAGCTAGCTAGGGGCCGAACTATTTTGAGGCGCTTCTTGGTAAAGGCCGTTGTGAAAAAAGTAAATTAAACTCAAAACTTGTCAATTTCAAATTAAAATTTTATTAGCACGCGAAAGGCGGCTTTAAAGAAAATTTAATTCAACAGATACAAAAAATGGGGATTGTGCGCTAAAAAAGCAAAAATACAACTTCAAATTTTTATTATACAAAAGTACAAACGTAATTAATTCGATACAATACTACTCCTTCTGTCACTTTCTTAAACGACTTCTTTTGTATGAGCGCCATCTAAAGCAAAGTATAGCAACGTAAAATTTTTGACCGTCAAAAATCTGTCAGTGTCAAAATAATGTTTCATTAGAAAAAAACAGTATCTGACACATACGCTATATATGTGGTTGCCGCCAATTGATCAATTTAATTTGATGTTGCTTGTCAGCAAGTTGACGTAATTGGACTATCCGCTTAGTGCTGCAGAAATCTATTTGCAAGCCGTTTTTCATTTTAGTTGTGGTCCGCGAAGTTGTTCTTGCCCTTAATATGTGTGTGGTTCTCACAATAATGTTATCTGCACTTATCGAGGTCTTGTGTTTGTAGAAACTATCCTTTTGTTATTAATCGATATAGCTAGAGTTGCTAGACTATGGAAGATCGTAATCGCAAATTGTTGCATTAAAGTTTAGAAACTGCTCTAGCTGCTAAATGCTCCTGTTCATTGAGCATTTCTTGAAATCGATGTTATTGTAAAACTCATAGATTTTTAATTTTTTTATTGCCTTTTGAAAGAGCCCAGACCTCAGATTCGTAGATCAGGACTGTTATTATTAAATTCGAGGTAGCCGGAGAGCGCAGTAGCTCAGAAGCGCAGTGGCTAGTGTGCAGGACTACTGTGCGATGGGTCCCAGGTTCGATCCCCGGAAAAATAGAAATTACATCTTAAGGTTTTTTCTACTGCGCCACCTCTCGCGAACGTCTGGCAAGGCGTTCCATATGAACTGGACAGCTGTACCCGACGGAATTCCGGCTTTAGTACTTAATAGCTGTGCACCAGAACTTGCACCTCTACTATGCAAGCTATTAAGCATGTCGTACTCCCAGAAGATGTTTCCTTTTTGCTGGAAGACCGCTCGAATTCAACCTATTCAAAAGAAAGAGAGGACTTGTCTGCCACAAAACTATCGTCCAATAGCTTTACTTTCAATCCTCTCAAAAGTAATGGAAAAGGCAATAAATGTCGAAATAATCAAATATCTAGAAGGCCACCGATTAATAAGTGACAGGCAATACGGATTTCGGAGCCGTCGTTCCACTGGAGACCTGTTAAGCTACGTAACGCACTTATGGACGCAAGCAATTGAACAACTCTACGCATATAGAGCCGTAGCCTTGGACATATCAAATGCATTTGACCGAGTCTGGCATAGAGCCCTATTAGCCAAGTTAGCGTCTTATTTATTACCACAACAACTCTGCGGATGGATGCAAAATTTTCTTCTGTGAAGATCGATCCAAGTTGTTGTAGATGGTGTATCATCTAATTCGTTTGCTATAAATGCAGGAGTGCCCCAAGGATCTATTCTTTCTCAAACTCTACTTCTTCTCCATTTCAACGATTTGCTTGAATCCACAAATACTAATGACAGCACTCTTATATCCTCCATCTCGAACAGTGGGCCTGTGAATGTGCCTACATCACACAGTCAGAGATGTGAACAAATTATTTCTCTAAATGATGATCTGGACAAAATCTTTAAGTTGGGAAAAGACAACTTGGTTGTATTTAATGCAAAAAAGACATAGCTCACAACATTTTCTAAAAAAAATGCATCGACAGTTCCTCAGATCTCAATCCATCCCAAGGACTCAATGCACCATCCAGAAATCACAGTCAATTTAGGAATCACATGGCAGGTACACCTACACATATCCTATATCGCAAGATCGGAGTCCGCTACCTTTGAGCTACCTATTTAGAGCAAAGAGGAACTTTAGCCCCAAGCAACTTCTCCTTCTCTACAAAGCACAGGTGAGACCAGGCCTGGAATATTGTTCCCATATATGGAGGTCGCCCCAAAACATTCACTTAACCTACTTGACAACATACAGAGGTGAGCAGTTCGACTTATTGCAGACCCTACACTCACATCGAATCTACAACCGTTGGTGCACAGAAGACAAGTCGCTGATCTTTGCTTGTTCTATAGGTACTTTCATGGTAGATGTTCGAAGGAACTCAAAGACATTATCCCTCAAAATGCAAACTCCAGGTGGCTAAAGTGTACTGACACTTGACAACTGCGAGGACATCAATTTTCCAAAACTCCTTCTGTTACAGGACAAGCAATCTTTGGAACTCGCTTCCTGGGGATATATTTCCAGAAGACTACAATTTGCAGCAATTTAAGTGCAGAACTAACATACATCTGCAAGCATCTCTAGGTGCTGATGAAGCTTTATAGGTTCGCCCTTCCTGGCATTAAAAAAACTGATTTTTTTTTTGGGTTTCTCTGTCCTCAAACTGACGGCCAGACTCATAACATTTTTATACAAACATTTCGATAAGGTTGAGGTCAGGAAAGCACGGCCGACCAATGAAGCAATACTACATTTTGCTCCTCTATCCAATTTTTGTGTGGGTTGGGACAGAGTATATCCATTAATGAGTAGGGACACTCTCTCTACATATGCATTTCGTACTACCACAAAGCAAAATGCAGAAAAAATCTTACAATAAGTGGAAGCAGATCGAAAGAATACTTTTTGCCTGAATACAACGAATGCTTGAGAAGAAAAGGGTACACAACACATTTTACCTGTACCACTACATGGGGCTTGCTGTGTACGACGAACGATTGTGGGTTTTTTCATAAAGCATTTTTAAAGGCGGTAAACTCGGATTTCGATGTGTGTACCTATTCACTTTATGCAGTGTGACCTGCTTTGCTTTTTGGAAAATGGTTCCATGCTTCGTTTTTATGATTATTTTTTCCAGGAATTACAACTAATTCTGAACTCCTACCATTAATATTTTAATCTAAAATATGAAAATAAATGTTTCTTCTTTGTTCTGACTTCGCTTAAAATAATGCAATCCGATATTGGGCCTAGTAGCAATAGAAATGATTTCATTCCATAATTGCTAGTTTTTATAATAACTGGTCACACTGGTTCTGCAGTGACGATGGGGTTGGTTTTTTCATAAAGCATTTTTAAAGGCGGTAAACTCGAATGCTTATCAGTTGTGCGAAAGAAGTGAAATAAACACAATACAGGGTGACCCGTGATTGTTTTCGGTGCGAACAAACTACAGTGCAAATGTTTTTGGATTAAATAGAAATTTAAATAGAAAATGGGAAAACATCTGGGCGGTCGAGAACAAAAAGAAAATGAAGGTGTAAAATAGTTTTATGTGCCGATAATAGAGGGCATTAAAAGTTTAACTTTATTTGTTTTTTAGTGATAACTCCTGAAACTATCCCTTTTCTGACTACTTTTTTGGAGGTGTAATTTTTCATTACAATTTTTTTACGCGCTGTTTATTTTGCTTGAACACATTTAAAATACATATTGGTTTTAAAATTAATAGTATTGCTTGTGGTCGAAATGTGACCTAAGTTATATTAATCTTTAATTCATATAAATTTAAAGACCCCAACAAATTCAGAAGACCATTTTTCAAAATGAAGAGCAAATCTATTTCTTATGAAATACATTTTTTAAGTATTGCCTTTTTTGATAAGTCTGCCAATATAACTAAAAGGATGGCAGCAGAATATAAATTGTCTTATTGGTATTTCAATTAACTTAATTGACATTTTAACGCAACCGACGAAGAAATAATAAGTTGCTGACTCCATTTCAATTCATTTGTGAATTTAAAATATATTTTTCAGCAAAGTAGCTACACGGAGGAAATAGTTGCGAGCCAACTGCAAATTTAGAGCTTTCCGGCGTTGAAATAAACGCTTTCAAAACTGAATCTGACTATAAAACTGTTGATTTCGGTAGTGAACATCCGTTTTATTATTTTGCATGCTGTATTAAAAAAAAAAAACGTCAAAAACGCAAATTTGAGTTGGAACTAAGTCAGCAACATAGTGTTTCCTCCATATTTACAGATTTTTAAGGAAGATGAAAGTGCGCATTTAACACGTTCGCCTAAAGAATTTTTAGATGCATTAGAAAGTTTATAGCAAAATAAATAAAATATAATTTTGAAATGAAAATGTATTACCCACATAAATGTGATTGATTACTGTAAAATTATATGTAGGCACGTGTTTGAGAGCATGACTTTATCAAAAAATTTAATAGAATAATCAAAAAAACCAACAACAAGCATAAATATCTTAGCGTAACACACATGTAATTATAATTTCGTATTTAATAAAAATGTATGACAAGTTAAAAATGTTCCTTTTTTTAACGGAGCACCCTGTGCCATTTTCCGAAAAAATACTCCTCCTCTTTTTTCTCTCTCTCACTACCCACTTTATATATCCGTCTATTTCTCATGTCTGTGTGGCACAGTAATACTTGCTGATAAGGAAATTGTCGAGAGTGTCCCTACTCATTATAATGGATATACTCTGGGTTGGGACGTTGTCCTTCTGAAAAGTAAAATTTTAGGGTCCAAAAATGTCCGAAAATATAGGAAAATATATTTCAACGATTTCTTTACAACTTACTGCAGTCATTTTTGAGGTTTGGAACTCAGGCTCAACATTGCCGTAAAGCTAACTGCTCCCTATACCATCATAACACCACCCTCTCGATCTCGACTATGATGCCGCGTTAAAAAAACGTTCATAATTCCTTACATGGTGGAAATAATAATTCAACCCATCAGGGCCATCAAAATAAATTTTTTTCTAATCCGAAAAAAACTACGAAACGCCATTCATTTTTCCAACTCAGTTGGAGTCTACAGAATTTTAATCGCATACATTTCCATTGCTCTTTAAGTGGTGGTTTCTTTCAAAATTTCATTCGTTTTAAATGATTGGCACTTTTGATTGCTCCTTCGAACTGTTAAAACCATTGCACTTAGATTTTGATCTACCCATTTTTATTTGAATTTCATTTAAACGATAAAATTTCACTTAAAACACTTAAACTGTTGACCTAATGTGTCAATTTCCTCAAAACGTTTATAAACAATGAAGACCTGATGGCCATGTGTCTATTCAGATCTGCATTTTTTCATATAGTACGCTTTGCAAGGGGACCAGAAAAACAAATGGCGGTACTTTTGGAATTATTTTTTTGATTTATTTTCTCAACATCATAGGACAAGCAGTAACCATCATCAAATGATACACTAACGCAAAATTTTTGGAAAAAATGGACAATGGACCTTGGAAAAGTGCTGTGCTTATTCAGTTGTAAATTGCAGTAATTTATAGCGACCCCTTTGGAAATATGGCAGGAAGTGAGTTCCAAAGTTTACTTCTCCTGTAGCTAAATTGTTATCTCTTCGCGGCTGTTAAAGGTCAAAGTTATACCGAATGAGCTATCATAGCAGTTTAAAAAATCTGGAATTCTAAAGTTCCAGAGAAAGGCCCGCAGAGAGGTCAAAAGTCTTCTACATGTCTCACTATTCGGGGTTCTTTACGAACTGATTTACAGAGCCCGAGTTTGAATGTCATGTGGAAGATGTTGGCATCTTTAATGGAGACAAACTATCCAGTTTTTACATTATATACCTATTCCGATACCGTAAATAGTAAAGCAGCTTATCCACCAACGGATACTTACTCGCTTGTCTACACTACAGGCCCAGAAATATTTTTTTTACAAACTAATCAATCGTAGAATGCAACGTCCAAAGGAGAACATTCCCTTCCACAACAATGAAGGACAACAACAAACCAAAGCGAACAAAAAAAAAACACCAAATATCACTTATTGCTGTGCTGAATGGAGATTTATAGCAGCCACATCTATATCTCTAATAAGAACCTTATCCGCACATCTCCTTCTCCACTCGGCCACGTAGATTAATGTCGCCTTATTTGTCTTGACCCACAATGGTATCGTAGAACTATACTGGCTGTTAGACCATACCACCGGTAGCCACATTTATTGGTGAAAGGCAGACCCAAAGTGAACAACAAGCCGGACAAACCAAACCTAACGAGTGTCAGAATGGTGTTTTGACGTCATAGTAAATCGTGCTGTGATGTAATCCCCTCCCCCTTCCTTGAATATACTGCTTGCGAAAGTTCCTAACCTATTCCATTGCAGAAATGAGCACTTCAATAATATTGCAGTAATTTGTTAACCTACACACTCATTCGAAGAGATGGAGAGCACACGTCACAAGAATAACTATACTATCGTCCTTAGAAGGTACAAAGAGCTAGAGCTAGAGAAAGCGAAGGCATGAGGTCAATAAGAAGCAAGAAAGCAAACAGCAATGCGAAACGTCAACATCGTTGAAACGAAGTGAACATGCTGCGGAGTTATAATGATTATTACCGTTATTATAGCCCTACGGAGAAGGAGAACCGTTGTTGGCGTTACGTCTTCTCCCAGCACATTGGTGTGTTAAAATGCATCCTGCTTCGTTTATACCGAAATACCTACCGAAATGTGCCCAGGATCTACATATTTGCATATAATTCAGCTGGGAGTGAACGAAACAGTCCTCGGGGGCAAGCAGTTGTGTTGGTTGTGCTCCTTGTAAACCATGCGGTCATTGAATGGAATGCCTGCCATTAATAATTTACACACGGTCACTTGGTTTGCAGCAGGGCAGAGCAGACTAGATGAGCAGATACACACATGTGGCTGCCGCTTATTCGGATGAGTAATTATATTTGACGTAGATACGTGTAGTTGGTAAGAGCTAGTCTCAGGACGGGGTGAATATTAATTTCGGGTCAAGAAGGTGCCGTAAGTATTTTGACCGTGCGTGCGATTGTTTGTGGTCTTTTTAAGGTGCTGCTGATGGTGTACAAATAGTATAGTAAAAGCTACGACATATACCTACCCCCGCCCAAGGCGGTTACGAACGACTATGGACGTGGACGTCGATGGTTGATGTCGTCGCAGCAAAACTGAATTTTAAGCAGAACGAGTTTAGTTTATGTGAGTCATCAGTTACTGTTGCCCGAAGCATTGCGGAAACTTGATGGAAATTTGTGTTGTTCTCAAGCGAAGTTATGGCTATATGTGGTAGCATTTTTAGGGTTAAGCTGAGCTGTTAATTGTGCAAAGAATTCTATTAGACAGAATGTACGCTGACTTTGGCATAGTAAAAACAAAAATAGATTTACATTGACCGCTTAAGGTGGCCGAGTATATGTATATGGATGTGTTACATCTATCGATTGAATGGTGACTAGATTTTGAAAGATGTGCATACTTTGGATTGAGTGGATCAATAAATTGTCCGGAAGGGCCGATGAGGGCATGCGGACTGATATATTAGGAAAGAAAATCGGGTACAACAATATGGCAGCATTTAGGTAACATTCTCAAGAGATGGTGGAAGTAGTACGAGAAAGTATTGAGAGCGGAGAAAAGTTGTTGCAAAATATCAATAATTTCCATAATTATCTGAACAGCTAAAATCAAGAAATCGAAGTTTCTGCGTCGACACGAGTACGTATCAATAATCAATCTTGTAAAGGGTTGGCCATCTAGTGGTTTCTTTTTATGTCATAGGTTATTTCGACATTGGTAGCTGTTTCCCGCTCAAAATCTTGACAGAAAGTCAGTATCATGCCTCCGTGGAACGAAATGTGTCGCTTTACGCTTGAACAACGTTGGGACATATTGAAAACTTATTTCCAAAGTGACTGCTGTGTAGTCCAAACAGTGCGTTTTTTGAAAAGAAGCTTTGGCCGAAATGAAACACCCACCGCTCCTACTGTACGCAAGTTTGTGCAAAAAGTTCGTGAGACTGGTATGCTAGTGGACAACACTCATAGCCCCGTCGTCGTACGGTGCGCACAGACGAGAATATGGCTGCTGTAGCCGAGAGTGTGAGACTCAATTCACGAACATCAACTTGCTATCGATCTCAACAGCTCAACATTTCACGCACTAGCCTGAGGAGAATTCTGCACAAAGATCTCGGATTATTCACTTACAAGGTCCAATTTACTCAGTAATTGAATGGGCATGACTATCCGCTTCGTTATCGCTTCGCAGTTTGGGCCTTAGAGCAGCAACGATTTTGGGCGAAAAATTAGCTTTTCTGACGAGGCGCATTTTCATCTCGGCGGCTACATTAACAAACAAAATTGCCTCATTTGAGGCTTGGAAAACCCGCATGTTATTGTCCAACAATCCGGAAACGATTGGCACTTATGACCAATATCATCCAACCAATCCGTGAGCTACAGCCCGAAACCATCAACAAGGTCTTGGAAAATTGGCCACTTGAACGACATTGTATTCTATAATTAATGGGAATGTTTGCTCTTACTAATAAGACCATAATGTATTGGAAAAAATTTAATTTTGTTCATTTTATTGCATTTTTAAAAAGAATCTTGTATTTGGCCCACCCTCTATATCCCTTACCAATAGAACTTAACGTGTGTTGCGGTCACCAATCTGCGTTTTTCATCGCCGTTGATTACATTCGCATGCACATCGCGTACTTCTCTTTCGTTTCGCGAAATTAGTGCAAAATACACAAGGCCCTTTTTCCCTTTTTTTTCATTACCTGTTAGGGAACCACCTAACCTTCTACTTTTATAAAATTTAACATTGCGATGCAATTCAAAATTGTGTCTACCTAGAGGGCGCCTGCCCGATGGTACGGATTCCATAGCATGTCGTGGGATCCTGGTCGGGGACATGCGTTTAACATGACCAAACCACCGAAGCATGGACCGCTCCGTCCGGAGAAGTAGCTGCTCGACATTGAGTTCCTCACGTATTCTGGTATTTCTAATGCGATTTCTACGGGTCACACCAGCAATACCATCTTATTCTTTCGGTCATTACCCAAACCTCATGACCATAGGTAAGAGTTGGAACAAACACCGAATTAAAGACCATGACAACTTAGCTTTGACACCAAGTTCAGTCCTCCTAATAACAGAATGACCAAGCTGTCTCAAAATCGATCCAGCCTGACCAATCCTACAGGAAAACACGGCATTGCTCGTGCTCCTTCCATCACTCGTGAATAAGACCCCGAGATACTTAAACTTCTCCACCTGTTTCAATGGGACTCCACTAACATGCAGAGTGCATTGAACAGGCGTTCTAGAGACGACCATCACTTCAGATTTTTTCACGTTTACTTTCATCTCAGCTTCAACACAAACGGCTACAAACCGATCGAGTGCACGCTGAAGTTCAGTCTGAGAGGACCCAAGGATGACCAAGTCATCAGCGAAGAGCAAATGACTTATCCTCAGATCTCCCAATTCGAAACGTTCTTCGTAAAGACTGCGCTTTAATATCCATCCAGTCCATATATGGACAAAACTACAGCATTTAAAAAAACAAAAACTAAAATGTTATTTGATTCAACGTTAAAAAACCAACTGAACTGATCTATCTCTCAAATAAGAAGCAGGTTTTCCGCGCGATGGAGCATGTGCTTCGGTATATTTCTATCGTACAATGGAGCAGGTACTTACCTTCAGGATGTGCTAATCAAACATGTATCTAGTGTAGATACTCATTCGCTGAGCACCTCCTCATCTATTTTGTCCATACCAAATGGAGCACTTGCCCGCCCCAAGTTTTGAGCATGTCCTTCATTTTATTCATAAATGCACTCATTATTAATGCTCAATAGCAGCTTAAGTTTCAAAACACATTTTCTGTATGTCAGCAAGAAGGTATCACAGATGCAAGCGGTTATTTTTCGAATGGCGTATTCTACACCGGTCTGAGCGGGTGCATTTATTGACAGTCAAAAGAAAGTGAATACCAATGTTTTTTTAACTTTCTCGTATACGTAGTAAGAGAAAGATATGTACATATTGTTTTCGTACAAAATTTCGAACTCGAGACTGTCCCACCCCTGGGGAATCTAAACGATTGGACGGATTTGCTTCAAACTTCGTATTTAGAGTTTGTGGGCTTCCATTTTACATTTTTTTATGCTAGCCCTAATATTAACGGTACCTCCCATATAAAAATTTTACGAAATATTACAAAATATGTCTAAATTTAGATTTTTCCGAAAACGGCTCTAACGATTTGAACCCAAATTGATGGTTGGGTTAATGTAAGCATGCTTAACATGACTGTATACCCAGTTTTTTCGCTAAAAAGTCCAGCAACGGCTGGAGGTACTATTGTCATTCTTAACTTGAAAGCAAACTCAGTTTTTCCCTAAAAAGACTGCGTCCTTTGATATCCACCCAAATCCCTAATAATAGTACTTTAAAAAACTGCTCATATCTCAAGAACGCCATTTTCGATTATGATAAAAATTTTACTTTCAGGTAATGCTTAAATCCGTAGTAATACCATTTGCTCAGTTGTGAGCTAAACAGTTGAAAAACAGTGTTTTTTTTAACCATGAATGCTTCCTTCGATTTCCACCCCAATCGCTAAAAACGGTACATTAAAAACTACACATATCTCGAAAACGCCATTTTCGATTTGGTTAAAAATGTAACTACTAGGTAATGTTTATATCCTGAAGAATACGTCGTACTCAGTTTTCAGCTAAACACTTAAATAAGAGTGATTTTCGAATTCAAATTGTAACATTTGCCAGCATAATTTTCCATATTTCATATCGATGCTCCAAAGTTTACAAGTTTGGTTCCCATGAGTGTTTAGTTCCATGAATAGGAAGTGTCAAGCCCGCTTGTCGTCCAATCCCACCTACATTTTATTAAATGCTTTGAACACGCAATGTACGACTATTTATCAAATTTTAAGGCTGCTATAATATAAACGTGAAGATATAGTGTAGTTTTGCAATATTTGTACCTATTCAACGCCATCTACAAGAAAACTTAAAAGCTTTTGGGTTACGTGCACCTTCTACTTCATAGCAAATACTTCGTATATTGTGTAAGTTTCAGCTCAGAAGTGTTGCGGAAAATGGGGCTAAGATCGGCTGAATACTCAGCTAATCTCTGTTGTGGTTTTCGAGATATAAGATTGTGAATGTTTTTTTTTCTATGGGAGTTGCAACAAACTTTTTCACCTTTAGCCTTCTCCAGAGACACCTTAAGTAGCGTACAGTCTCACTATTACAACGCTGAAAGAACTTTTAAAATCGAACGTGAAGCGGGCGTATCAACATTTACGCCACCAAGGTGCTAGCGATGAACTACCACCAAAAGGTCAGCCTTACTGTAAGGGTTAAAGAAGAAAAAAGACAAATGAAAAGATTCCTTTAAGGTTTAAGGTCGAATAAATAAAGGGATTTGCTAATTCAGTTGAAGGAAAGGTTGCTTTTGAGTGCGGTGAATTTGGGAAAGGTCACCAATTGAGTTGGATCGTGGGACATATTTATTGTTTTGCGACAATTTAAATGTTGGCACTGACAGCAACATTTGTAGCATTGTGGCAAGACAGGTAACACGGCAAAAGGCAGACGGTCGATGGACCCATAAACTTATTCCCACCATTGAATTTTGGACACTGCAACTATATAACCTTTTTTAGTTTCTGTCCGGAAAATCTGATAGCCATCGTATTGAACATATCTCCACAAATTTGACCACGGTAAGTCGTTAGATGAAGAATAATAGATACAGATACAGGTAATACAACTCTGTCGATTGTTTGGTGGAGTAGTGGTTTAATGGGTAGTGTGCTGGACTATTGAGCGAGAGATCTTAGGTACGATTTACGGCGAAACATAAATGCATCAAGGTTTTCTACATTCGCTTGTGTGAGTTTTTATTTTTTTGAGAGTAATGGAAGGGACCTACAATTTTATGCCGAGTTCGAACGGCTGAATTTGAGAAGCTTTTTCAAGACACTTATACTCTCGGATGTTTGTCAGACGTTCCCGAGAGGTGGTGCAGATATAATTTGTGTTTTTCCGACGATCAAACCTGGGACCCCTCGTACAGAAGTCTAGCACACTAACCATTAAGCTACTGCCTTGTCTATAGGGCAACAATAATTTTATTGGTTATTTGCTGGGGAAATAGCGAACTTATATACCTAGCCCCCAACTCCTAATAAGCCATGCTTTGAGGTCAGACTGGTTGAATATCTTTTTCGTTCATAACGAAGCTACAAAATGCGCTGAGGAGGGCCGAAGAGAATGAGATCCAAAGAAGCACAGTCGATGGCTTAGTATGGGTGGTTAACCAGCCCTGCGAAATAATACCGCACAGCACTTTTGTGGTATAAAAGAGTAGATGAGTAAAGAAGCGTGGCGCGTGGCACCGGAGAAACATATTTTACGAACGTGCAGTGCATGCCAGCTCCATCGTTCCTATAATAATTGTAGGGAATGTAATTACTTGTTAAAATGTTGTAAATACCAAATATTGTGCATACATCATTTTTTATACCGTCTCATTAAATCCATTTAAATTGTCTGCCCTGAAAAATTGAATTTCCATTAAAAGTGGAACGAGCTCCAAAAAACACATTCAAATACTTTTGAAAACTGTTAAACGTTTAAATCCTCTTATAGCTGCTTATACATTCCACCATTCCTGCATCTGACAAATCATCGATGATTGATTCAGTTATCAGCACTTCATACATAGGGGAGGCTTCAACTCGTGTTTAATTTTCATCATATACTCCATCATAGCATGGTATTGGCACCAAAACGATGCACATGGAAACTGGAAGTGTGCCTCTATCGTATACCGATGACAGTATCAATACTTGGTACGCTTTAATTGATTTAATGAACCGTAGGCTCAATTGAAATGAAGAGCTGTCGAACGTAATCATCGTCAACGTCGAGTCCTGCTGCAATTGATTGTGAAGTGCAGTCCCCAGACGTTTTTATGAAGAGAGCAATTCGATTTCAATTGGAAATTTTCTCTTTTTGTTGCTGCCAGGCTATAGATTTAAAATTGTATTTTGAAACTTTCAGAAGTTGGTTTAAAATTTGATAAAAAAAATAGATCGTTCATTATGGAATGTAAGTAAAAAAACGGAGAATTTTTTTCGTACTGTGACCGGTTGCAATTTGAGGGCGTTGGAAAAGACTCATCGTTTGTTTTGCCGCTGTATCACAGTTGCAGTGAGAACTTCTCAAAAAGTTTCACCTATACTCTATATAGATTTATTATCAATAAGAAATGTACCAGACATTTAACAATTGGGTTTTCAGTGCCCAGTGCTAGTATCCTTTTGAAGACATGTAATTCTCCCAACATCGCAGAGCACCAGTCACCAAATCGACTTATCACAATCATCGCCTCTCCCTATCTTCTGCCTCCCGAAGCATTGAAGTGTCTTTCAACGCAACAAAAATATTCTGGTATTAAAAGGAGTCCCGCCAATTGCGTAACCTTACTTATATTTAACCTACGAGCTTTGCTCATCCTTTTGTACTGATCTAATCATAGTCCTTTTTCGTCGACACTGTGTAAACTTAATAAAAATGATTGCAACAATTTTAATGGAACTGTTGGTACTTCCTTCCTATACCAACCAATATTTCGACCTCTTCCTTAATACCTCCATTACGTGTATATCTGGCTGGTATAAGATAAAGGCCAAGTGAAATATTTCCACCCCTTTATTTCTCATTTTTTCATCTTAACTAAGCAATCATCATCAACATCATAGTCCTTAGAGTGCCCAGAGAGCCTTATGTCTGTTCGCCCCCATTGCTGACGCATTTTTGGGGGCGTCAGCATCATATACTTACCACTTAAAATTATTTAAATTCAAAAGTTTGAATTTCTCATTTATTTTAGAGCTCTTCGACTAGAGCTAGAGACACGGGCAGAGACAGAGACCCATAGAGAGAGTGAGAGAGAGGGCATGCAAAATAAAGTTTGCAATCCCTCTGCTTTGTTTATGTATGGGTGCGGCACTACTAGTCATCACTGGCAAAGGAGTAAAGTTTTTCCTTTGAGTACCACTTTGGAGTTCTTAAATTCACGAACCGTTGAAGTACTCCCAGCTCTAGTAGGGGTGTATAGTGAACATTCACCCATATACACACTGGCACCAGCAGCGAAAGGATGAGCGAGTGCATGTGCATGTTGAAAATAACCGAAATGTCACGAGTAAAAGTTATTAGAATCCTTAAAACGCACTCATACACCAAGGGCTGTCGACAAACGCTCCTAAACCAGGGGCCATCATCAAAGTGTTTCACCCTCATCAAATGTATTGAGTCCCATGGAACATAATGTTGCGCCCTTCATTTAGAGAGGATATCTCGTTTGGCACATTTAGCTGTGGAAGGTCCTCCATGGGGGATATTCTCTGGTCGTCCATGGGTTATGATTATGGAATGCGAGCAGCAAAGAAAAGCATGCCTCGCCACTCGGGTTATGAGGCCATAAATACTAAAAATGTAAACATAAGAAGAACACGAATGCCTCGCACCCTAAACATTGTATTCGAGGGGCATATGCTCGTTTTGTTCTTATAAATTTTCCATCGAATCGCCATAAATTTCGACGATAAATTCAACAATTTTATTACTGCAAATGATATTGATCAATTTCGACAATTCTATTATACGACAGGACGACACAACAACCATACATAAGCGATGGGGTAGAGAGAGCGTATAGGTACCATCCTAATGGTGATGGTTATAGGTTGGGGCTCATATATACGTAATAATGTTGTGTGATGGCGATTGTCACTATAGCTTGGGGTGTGCCTGTGCACGTACAAATATTTGGATTGGGAGACTATGTATGGTTCCGGTCCATTAAGTTTGTAAGGGAAAAATTGGATCAGATGGATATTGCAAATTGCCTGGCTAATCCTCAATTATTTCAGATTAATTTGGATTCTGTTATTATTATCTAGGAAGGTCTTTGCCTACGAATAGCAAATAAGGTTACTTCAGAATAAGCAGAATGGCAATGTCACAAAATTGAACCGATAAAACTTGTATAGCAATATACCTTCAAATGTTGTTTGTAGAATGCAGAAACAACCTTACATTTGGGTCATCCATTTACTTTACCTCAAATATTTTACGTTTGTTTTTAAGAATTAGGTGGCACCTACAGAGACCCGTTATTTGATTTTTTTTTTGTTTATGCATGTCATACTTTGACTTTTGTCAGAACTGTTTTACTTTTTTGAACCGTTAAACCTATTTTTATGAAGCTCTTCAAAAACTGCTTCAAAAATCGCGTGTAGGTTGAAAAATTTCTTATTCTCTTCAAAACCTTTGAAGACTTCTTTTTTTTTTTGGTAATTTTTCTTTCTACCATTTTTTTCTATTCTTTCTATAAACTCCTAAACTTGTACTACATATAAAAAATAGTAATCCTATATTAAAAGAAAATAATTTAATAAAAAAAGGTATACCTACATATTCATAATACTAAAGATAAAAATAAAGAAAAAATGGGAGAAAAATAATCCTTACATATAATAAAACTGTAGGCATTTTCTTTGTCAGCTAAAAACTCGAAAACTACTGGACAGATTTCGATGAAACTTTTTTTAAATGTTCCTTAAGACTGTGAGACTGCTATAGGCTATGTCGTTTATAGCCACGTCCTTAGGAACAGTTTTTAGCCAAAATGTATTTTTTGAAGTGAAAATATATACATACACATATACCTTGCTACGAATGGATGTTCATACTTTTGCGATCGTCAAACAACCACATTCGATAAGGGTTGATTTGTTTTCGCAGTGAGTGCTATGGTCAGTTGTATATTATGTAGGTATGTATATTATGATTGTATGTCCGATGAATGATGGGGATGGGGTGAGTCGTGGGTGCTGCAGAATGGAATGGGGTATATTAATAATCTTCATAAGAGAAGAGAAGTATAATACAAAACAGGTTTCATTTCAGAATTTCATTCGATATGTGGTATGGTAATTAAGTTGGGTTGGGGTAGGTAGTTGTTTGGATTCTATAGGAAGAGGGAAGCAAAGGAAAGGAAAGGAAATGCAGTAGGTATATTAAACAAGTAGCAAGATCAATGAGAGGGAGGGCGATGCAGAGGGTGCACATTATATATCCAATGCATTACATCCATTATCGCATATCGCCACGCAACGCAGTAGGAATTTTATTCTGATATGACGTAACAGGGTAGGGTTGGGGTAGTTGTTTGGATTCCATAGTTCTACTTTGGGGTTGTTGTCGCACATCGAAAGCAATTTTTCTTGAACAGATAGGTACTGTATGAGTGACTTACTTCTGTCCAGCCAGTTTGTGAAATATACATATACGAGCGGGCAAGGCGAGCACGGGTCCAGCTAGTATGAAATATAATTTGATAATAAAGGCTCCAGAACACTTTCTTTATCTGTATCTGGTTTTTCACTCCACTTCTTAAAATAGTCGTAACAATTGCGCCATTTTGGAAACTCTTTTGGTAGTATTCTCCACAGTGCCGTAACTAGGCTTTTATGCGCCCTGTATATTTGCGACCTCGAAAAATATACAGACTTTTCGGATATCTAAATTTTTGTTTAGTTTACTTGTTATAATTAAAAATATATTAACAACAAATATATTTGCCAAAATATGTACATACAGCTAAGTATAACAGACATAAAACAATAAACGTAAACAAAATAAGACTACTATTTACTTGAAGATTTAGTCGGCTCTCACATTGAGGCAACAATCAATAAGCAACAACTGGCAATAGGAAACCAGCTATATTATCGCTCAAAGTTAATTTACTTTGAATTGAATCAGAGTTCTCACATCAAAGCAAATCAATATCGCATTTACGAAAAATTTTGCTGATTGCGGCATATTGAAAAGCAACAAGCTTGCTAGTAGCAATATTTGTAATTATTCACACTTTTGCGCTTACTGCGTTCTACAAAGTTCTGGAAAATATGTCGGACGATCCTGTTTTCAACACAAAATTCGTTGGAGTTGTAGAAAAATATTCCTGATAAGTAGAAATTTCAGGCAATCTTTGCTTTGCTTCGATGTGAAAATAGGTTAAAACAAAATTGCGTATTGCTTATTGATAGTTGCTTAGTTGCTTACTGCTTGTTGCCTCAATCTGAGAGCGGCCTTACTCTACGTTTACGGGCTTTCCTCATAGCGAAGTCCTTAATGACATCATCATACGACAGGAGTCGTGCTATGTCAGCTTCAATCGACAACATTGCCAGGCCAGACAACCTTTCGTGACTCATTGTTGAGCGCAAGTATGCCTTTATTAGATTTAGTATACTGAATAAACTTTCTCAAGAAGCTACAGTCACTGGCATCGTTAAAAAATGCTTTTAGCTACTAATACGCTTGGAAACATTTCCTTTAAGTCCAGTTGTAGGTACTATCCTCTTAATGGACTTAGGCTTGAGTGACATTCGATTTTTTCAAAGTCGCTTCAATTTGATTCTTCAAAGTTTCTATTTCGGCCCAAAATTCTGTGGCATTTAGGTCACATCAAGTCCTACTACTTAACAATCTCTGATTTGAGATTAAGTTCCAACGATTTTTTTATTTGATAGTTTGTGGAGCGGTTTTTAATATCGTGAATTTTTAATAAACTTGTGATAATTCGCACCAAGGATGTTTTCCTTCGAGGCAAACATTTTTAGATCAAAATTTCGTTGTTTAAACTCTTTTCAAACTTGTTGTTCCCATATTTTGATGGATTATTTTTTATTCTAGATACTCTTGCAATAGTAAAATGAGCAATTTGTTTTATATAAATGCTCGCATATTATTTGTTCATTTTTATGTGAATATTCTTTTACATCGCCAATTTAAATTGATATGAACAGTTTGAACAATTTAACATTCCCTAAAATTAAACTGTGATATGAACAAAGTGTAACTGAAAGAGAAAAAGCCTGGAAGAACACAATCCCAGTCCCAAAGGTACTTGCAATAAAATCAAAAATATTCTGTTTTTGACTTTTGCCGTATGCGTTTAATTAAAGTTGGGGAAAAAAAATAGACAAACATTTACAATTTTCATTAGGTATCTCGTTCGTACCTAACCTATAAGAGGTAGCTGGTGCATTGGGTATTGTGTGCGTGATTGTGATTGCGTAGTCTGTAGGTACCTACATAGATTCATGAGAGGTAGGAAAAAGTAATTTCGGTTTCTCGACTAAGGCGAAATGGATTCCATTTTAAATCAAAAAAAATTTAAATGTCATAAATGCATGACACCTGCAACCTTTTTATAGGTAATATATTTATTAGCAAACTTATCTTATTTGGCTTTGTAATTTTGCGAGACTTACGAGTGTCAGAGTTTAATGATCTTTCAACGCTAATTAACTAAAAGTTTGTCATTTTTGCGCCCTCCTGGGCCTACGCCCTGTGCCTGGACACCGCTGGCACCGCCCTAGTTACGGCACTGACTGTCCACTGACAACAGCTTTTCAGAACGTATAACAGGGCTAAGAGGTTGGAAGGTTTAGTGCTTTAAAATCAAAAAATGCCTTCTATCATATCTTATGATCCAGCTCATCTAAAACAGCAGTTATCGGAACCCGCCCTACAAATTCGGGTATTAAACCGAATTTGATTAAATCTTCAGGTTGAACATCATGTAAAGCATTTTTTTTCTTTTGCTCATTAGACTGACTTATATCTGCTCCAAAGCCAAGTGATATTCCCTTTTTTCTCGCTTCAATAATTTTATCGAGGCCTTCAAAAGCTCCTCCACATATACACAGTATGTTTATGTAGGATATATGAGGAGTTTATACCCAAATGATATAAGTCGGGAACGATTCGAGATTATGTTACCAGATCTAGACCCCTGTAGAAAAAAAAAACAAAACCAAGAAAACTTGATTTGTATAATGTATTTTGTAGCTTCACTTGCCAATCATTTACTTTATCTTGTATAACCCATGGCAAGTTTTAGAATTAGCTTTTATGTCTTTTGCTTTTCTTTCTGATTTTTTCTACCCTTGCATAAATAGGTACCTAGATATAGTAAATATTATCAAAAAGAGTATCAAAAATGGTAAAAAATTGCTGCAGATATCCCCTTTGACCTTGGTCTTTCGAGGTCTAAAATTATTTTATTACTATTGTAGATAACCGCACATCCAATCTAGAGACGCAATGTTTGGTCCATATTTAATAAGATTTATGGTAATGGTTGCGTGTATATAAAAAGAGCGGGCAGTGATTGTGATTAACTTGACGGTGACCAATTGTTGGAATATCTCATTCTCATCAATTGTGTTTTTTTGAGCACCCCGTGATATAAATCGGGTTCCGGTCTTGCCCATCAGGAAGGGACTTGATAAATTTAAAAACCACAGCATGGAATTCCTACGTTATCCCCTTTTTCAAAATCCCTTAGTGGAAATAATCTTTCATTTTTTTTTCTCTTTTTCCAAAATCACCCGCGACGAAATCCCCTATGCCAAAATCTCCCACCAGCAAACCAAACTTTGAATATTTAAGGAAGATGGGCCTTAGAGAGGATGATACTTGTAAGCTATACCTGGAGGAATCTGAGACAGCGGCATATATATTGTGTCAATGTCCAGCTTTGGCTGGCAGAAGAATGAGGATCTTGGGAAAACATTGGGCCGAGACCCATTGGATGAAACAGATCTCACATAAACAGATGCTAGCGTTAACACTAGGAATCGAACTCAGGGAAGTACTCTGGAGAAGTCCAGAGAGTCTCTCTGGGTAGGGTTTATATAGGTAGGGAGACAAAAAGAGACGATATTCAACAATGGTGGTCTGATTCGAATATCTCTTCAAAGTTATATAAATATATGTAGAATCATCGCTCGTATCCATTATTCTTTACCAAATGGAGCAATGTCGGTCAAGATTTCGTCAATAATCTCAGAACTGTTCTGCAACGACGTCTTTTCTTTTCAGAATTCTTAAAATTATTATTTTATTTTTTCAATGTTTATAAATCTCGAACAAACATTGCCAGCTCTGATTTCATTTAGGTAACCGATAATAAAGTAAACCTAACGTTCTAATGTATACAGTAGAATGCTGTACTATCTGAACCATTCTTCGACATATATATATATGTATAAACTTTGAAAATACCCAACCTTGCGCCTACTCCAAATCCTACAGTGGCCACAAGCATGGGGGTTGCATACGTATCTCACTTTTTAATACCATTTTTAGGTGCCGTGGCGATAGAATTAATTACACCAAATCTAAAAATGGGGGATTTTGTCCAGAGGGGATTTTCTCTTAGGGTCTTTTGGAAAAGGAGATTTCATCATCAACCCCGCCAGCATTGAATACGAAAAAATAGCAATACTGCTCTGTCGGAATTGACTAACTGAATGAGTCTCAGAAGTCTCTAAAATGAGCCCCTCTGACATGCCCTCATTGCTGTTCTAAAGTTGTCAAACATTGGAATAATGCAGTGCTCATCCAATATACATTCATTTAATTCCTTGGGGTCAATACAAATCTTATCCTTATCTTTTCTCAACTACCACCATATTGTGTGCTCAATCAGAGGGCTCCTCCACCTTTACAATTATGTTTCTCTTCTCCATCTGTTCCAGCGTACTCTTTACCCTATCTCTAATACTAAGCTGTAACCTCCTAGGTGGTTTGCTTACTGATTGTGACCCTTCTTTAAGCTTAATTGTACATTTGTCGGGAAATCTTCCTATCCCAGAGAATACGACCTTATTCATTGATATAAAATCTGATCACTCTATGCAGTTGACACGTTCTATCAGACCTAAGTCTAGACATGATTGTCGACCTAATAATGGTTGCGACGATGCATTGACCACTATGTATTTTAGCCTGTAAGATTTTCCCTTATTCTTCGCATCTAACCTAACCTCTTTTTACACGTTTAGATTAAATCCTCCATACGCTTCTAAGATAACTTCACATGGAAACAGTTTTGGTAAATGATTCAAATTATTGTCAACGCTCTTAGGCAAAATATTTACTTGGGCTCCGGTATCAAGTTTAAATGTAGTTGGGACATTTTCGATCACTAAATTTTCTAACCAGTATGAAATATTTATCCATGCATTGTTAAGGGAGTCAACAAAAAAAAAACTTCTTCACTACCATCAGAGTCACATGTTAACACAACATCACTAACCTGTTTTGACTTTTGACAAACGACAAACATTTCTTCCCGTAGGCTGGGCATCGACCTTGCGCATGTATATAATTACAGTACCTGCATGATCTTTTACCATTCCTCTCAAATGAGATATTCTTCTCAAATTAACGTGTGAATTCCTTTACAAAACTGGAATTACAAAAGTTATTATTTTTGTTGTTAACAAATTTATTGGAACTAATGCTACCCTCCCTGTTCCCCACAGCATCCACCATTCCTTTTGCACTTATGGTGACCGTCGTTTTGCATCAGTTTGCTTTGTGCTCTCGTCACCTCCGCCCACTCGGCATGCTTCCACCGCCTGTGCAAACGTTAAATCGCTTTGCTTAAGTAGCTGAGTCTGTTTGCATCTATATTACACCTCAAGGAGGACATACAGCGGATGAATTTACTGGACAGAAGCAACGGTGTTGTTGGTCTAGATGACAGGACAGATACCTTACTTGACCTACTCTAACAGGTATTTGTTGCTAGGGTCAATTGGGATTTTTCAATACTAATAAGGGTTCTGAATTGTGGCGAATGAATCGTTGTCAAATCTCCAAAGTGGGTTAATGGCACCGGAATGTTCGAACTCTGAATAGGCCGCGAACTGCCGAATAGCGACAATGTAGCCATTACTGTAATCGAGAAAGTCCGACATATTGTCCTCATGGCAAAAGGTCTTGAGCTATATCGACACGTAAGTAAACGTTTTATGACAATCCGCATCAAGGCCCAACATCAACATCGATGATTTCAACGCCAGATGAGGCAAGGAGGAATCCTTAGGAGTACAAGCATAGCATATATAACACCACGGATTAAGGCTAATTGAAATTATTGCGGAACGAGACGTTATGCTATAGCTAGCACACGGTTTCCTAACATTCATAAAGAAACCTGGATCAAAACCAAAACTGTCAGCCAAATTGATAATCTTGCGATCTACGTAAATCATTGCTACAGTGTCCTAAATGTTCGAACTTTCCGAACTGCCAACATAGACTCGTTGTTGTATATGTTGCCTATACCGCCTTCATCAAGTGCCAAAGATCAATGGTATCTATGCCAAGTGGCCATCAGAGACGCGTGCCGCAACAAATGTGGTAGGATCCACCTGATTACAAAAAAGCCTTCGTTCATAAAGAGTGCCGGAAGCAAAGTAACTCGCCTACAAACCGGCCGGCGGGCACGATGAAGGACGCATTTTCCACAAGCATTTTCCTAACAGAATTTCGAAATTTCTGACACATTTTCCAACAAAATTCTACTATTTTTTCCAAATTCGAGAACACAAACATTTTCTGGTATTTAAAAAAAAGTCTGTCCTAATTTCCGGGAACAGCAGTCAGTATTGTGGATATGGAAAAACCAATTTTGCAGACGACCAAAATTCTGCTGTGAACGAACCATTTAATCTGGACGATGAAACTCAAGTGCAACAAGGCTGCTGGTCCAGATGGCCTGTAAGCCGAACTATTTTAGGCATCAGAAGACGACAATGGTGGAGAGCATACACCAATTTATCTTCAAGATTTGGTCAAAAGAATGTGTGACTAATAAATAGTATTGCTTTTTATAAAATGGACATCTCCTTAGTTTTTAGTACATAGCACATATTTCGAGAAAGTTTTTAACCGCCAAAACCCATACCTGTGTTCGCCCCTGGGCGGTATTGACTTTTAAGTAGAATTGTTTGCATGTACTTAAATAGTACGCAAAAATTAACTGATTGCATATAGAAAAGCATAACTAAAAGTGAACATAATTGTTCATCGTCCCTGGAGTGTTGCTGGGAAGTTTGGTCGCAACTTGGAAATAGAGCACCTTCGTTTTTGTACGGACATTGCAAACGCTATTTCTCGATATTTATGGAAAGCATTCCAAAATTTGGAACATTAATGTTCATTGCCTTGATTGACCAGAAGATAATGTATGTGGTTGGTGGATCCAATTTGGCTTGCAGCTTTTAAGCTTAAAAAAAATGCATGTGGAACTATAAAAAAAAGTTTGTAAGAGTAGAACAGTTTTCCAAAAGACCTCCATAAATTATTCTGGCTTCAGCACAATATGTCTTCGACATTGGTCTAGTTGATCGTTTTCAACACTGAGACAGGTGAACAATAATTCCAAAACTAAATTGATTTATCAAAATGAGTACAAGCATGAGTACACGCTCGCAGTTTTATCATAATGCTTTGACGATTTTGTCTACTCATTAAAATCGCTTAAACCTTCCTCTAAAGTACTTTCTAGCAGAAATAAATCAGGTCTATAAGGTTTATTCTCGAATAAACATAAGGCCCTTGTGGAATGCTCATTCTGCTAAACCAATTAAGCCATATATAGGTACCGGTACCCTCCCCAGGGTGGATGACTACAGTTCTCAAACCTTTGTTAATATTTAGGTGAAATAAATTCTTTGAGATCTTTTGACACACAAAAATGCACAACGATAACATTTTGGAAATTTTCTGTGCAATTCCCCACACCGACGGTCAAGACAAAAGCAAAGTTGCACTGTCTCCTGCTTCTGGTTCTGGTTCTGTGTCAAAGCGCTGAACAATCAGAAATATCGAAATTATTTTACCCTGGCAAATAGTCTTGACAAACGTTGCAGTTTGTTCTCTTTTGATGTATAGTCTGCAGCAGACCTCCTTTGCCTGGCACTTGAAATCAACAAATTTACTTTTTGCATCGAATCAAATTTCTATGTGACTGCGTTTACCGACTGCAGAAGCTGAGCATTTTATTTGTGGACCACCGACCAACAAAGGACAAGTTATTTTCCCTTTGGGGTAGTATTTTATTTGATCTGGACTCGACCGAGGTGTGTTTGTGTAGGGCGAATTTCTTGTTTATTAAATAGAAACCAGTTGAATAATAACAGTTTTTCATCCTCCTTCAAGAGACAAGTGAGTAGCACAGTTTACTTCCGCTTGATGACTTGCAGTGGCTGGGTAAAGGATTGCTCTTTTGACATAATACATGCTCTTTTTCTATCACTAAATTAAGCATTTCATTTGTTTGGGTTGGTTGGAATGTCAACACAGAGAGGGGACAGAAAAGTCTTTTCAAAAGCCTTTCAAAGTCATACGTAAATGTAAGAGCAACTGAGAGAAAGCCATGGCAGGAGGCTATGTAACGACAGATTTTTTTTTCAGGTAAATATAACGATTTTATTTTGTACTTGCTGACCCATGCTCGCCTGGCGCCGCTCGCCTTTAGCAAACCAACAAAATTATATTTGGTCCATTTAAGATTACACTTTGAGCGTTCAATTGAAATCTGTCCAAAGACAAAGAAAATTCCTACAGTTTTATTATATTAGATACAGATTTAATGTGCACCCTCTGCATCGCCCTCCATCTCCATGATCTTGCTACTTGTTTATTGTCCCTATTATTGAACACAACTCAACTTAGTTGAGTTGAGTTGAGTTGTCTTCAATTCAACCCAATTTTCACACAACCCAAACTAACTACAACTTATAGACAACCACCGCCATATTTGTTGTGTTTTGACAGACAACTTTTCAAGGTTGTGTATAACAACAAGGACAATACCGAATTTCGAATGACATAAAACCAAGAGACAACTCAACTGAGATTATTAATATACCCTATGCCATACTGCAGCACCCATCCCCATCCAGCATCGGGCATACAATCATAATGTACATATACCTACATAACATATACATTATACAACTATAACCATAGCACTTACTGCGAAAACAAATCAACCCTTGTTGTTTTATTTCTGTTTGTCCTGTCGCACGATCGCAAAAGTATAAACATCCATTTGGGGCAAGCTATATAATGTTGAATAATAAAAAAAGGTGATGTAAAAATATACAAATTCAAGTTTTATTTAAGAATAATGTTTAAAGTGGAAAGTGACGACTGCGACTGACTCTCTTCTGCCAATCGCCAAAAATTATGAAAAGAATTAACTGCATTAACATTTACATAGCTTTAGCGTAAAAAAAACTTCGGATAGCCGCAAGCTACGGTTGGTATGTACACTGCACATACGATGATGAAAAGGGATTAACTGGACGTCGGTGATCTTCATTTGACTTCAGGGTAAAAGAACATTTCTTCTCGGTGCGGTGATCTTCATTGGAATTCAGGGGGATACAATCTCTAGTCGTCGTCCAACATCCGGCCATCCTTCATTTCAAACGTCTCGGTTGAATGGTAGACTCCATGGTTTCATAAACTCAGCTACAGATGTGGTGATCTTGGGTCCTTCTCCATCGCCGATACGCCGAAGTGAGTAGCGATCTCTTCCATCAGAGCTAGTTACCTTGTAAGGACCTAGAAATAAAGCCTTTAATTTGTTACCGGGCCCAAACTGGGTCCGCTTTATAGCAACAACATCATTTACAGAAAATAAATTTGCCTTTCTTCTTCGTAAATTATAGGTTTTTTTCATCTCGTTTTGAATTTTGTGAATTTGAGCTTTTGCGTCGGCTCTAATCTCATTTCTGCTTTTGTCGAAATCTGCCACCATTTCCATCTGAAGTATTTCCATCAGTTTTACGTCTTCCTTTTGTCTCATTTTCACCCCCATAAGAACTTCAAAGGGTGAAGTGTTAATCGCTCGTTGGAATGTTGAATTTAAAACACGTTGTACTTTGTCAACAAACTTATACCAATGATCCGGATTTTCCTCGGAGAGTTTATTCAGCATAGGTACAACTATTTGGTGAACCCTTTCAATCTGGCCGTTTGAACGCGGTACGCCTGTGGTAATAAGATGGTGTTGTATATTTTCGGAATCGCAAAACTCCTTGAATGCGTGAGACGTGAACGCCGTCCCTCGGTCTGAGACAATTTTCTCTGGATTTCCAAAAACTGACTGCTGAATTTTTAATTTGCTCAGCACCTCTGCTGCATTTGTGGTTTTTGTTGGATATAACCAAACGAATTTCGAAAATCCATCAATTACAGAGAATATGTATTTGTATTGCTTGCTTGTGGCTGTCATGGGACCCAAGTGGTCGACGTGATAAACACAGAGGGGAACATCTCCTTTCTCGATAGGATTTAAGAAGCCTTCTTTTTTCCCACGCTTTCTTTCCGCTAAGATGCATGCAACACAAGAACTGATTATGCGCAATACTTTTTCGTGCAGATTTTTAATAAAGAATTCTCGAGCGATAATCTCTTCCATCTTTTTGGAGCCAATGTGTCCATTTTCGTGAATCTTGCGTATCACCTCCGCTTGCATTATGTCTGGCACGACCAACAAACATTCTCCTCTGACCTGTTTATATAAAATATTATTTAACTCAACATACCCATCAAAATCCTTCTGAGACTTCAATGCAGTCTTAATAGCATTGATGGAGTCATCTGCAGCTTGGCGATCCTTGATGAGTTTTGTTAAAACTGATTCAGCCAACATGACCGGATTTCTAGACAATGCATCCACATGCTTCATCCTTGTCCCGCTTCGATGTTCCACTGTGTATTCATTTCCTCCAACAGCATTGCCCACCTAGCAATTTTTGAAGACAGGTTCCTTTTTGTTAGGGTTTTTGTAAAGGCATCGCAGTCAGTGACCAGCTTGAACTTCGTTCCAAGCAGATATATCCTGAACTTCGTGACTGCATTTATGACTGCAAGGAATTCCAACTCGAAACTGCAATAATTTCGTTCCGCAGGCGAGGTCTTCTTGCTCATAAAGTGGACAGGATGTAGATCTCTCTCATATGTCTTTCGCTGCAACAGGACTGCCCCAAAGCCATCAATGCTTGCATCCGTATGCAACTCGGTAATTGAATGTGGGTCAAAAATTCGCAGAACTGGACTGGATGATAGTAAATTTTTCAGATGCGCCACTGCTTGTTTCTGTTCGACTCCAAAAACGAACGTTGATCCTTTGATGAGCAAATCTGTAAGTGGTTTTGCGATTATTGAGAATCCAGGAATAAATTTTCTAAAAAATCCACTGAGCCCCAAGAAACTTTGCACCTGCTTGACATTGGACGGCTCTGGAAAATTCTTTACTGCAACAATCTTACCAGGAGATGGTTGGATTTTACCGTCCTCTACCACATGCCCAAGAAATTCCACACGACGCTTCAAAAATTTGCATTTCTTCCAGTTAATTTCCAATCCGTATTTTTCTGCAGTTTCCAGAACCAGTTTTAAGCGTATAATACCTTCTGCTTTGTCCTTACTTGGAATAATGAAATCGTCCATATAGAAAAAAACTATTTTTTCGAAGATTAATTTCCTAAAAACGAAGATAATAAATCTTTGGAAACTTGCTGGAGAGTTACGCAAGCCAAAGGGGGTACGAAGGAACTCATACTGATTCCAAGGTGTAACAAATGCAGTATACTTCCTAGATTCTGCCGCCACCGGGACGTGGAAGAAGCCGTTTCGTAGATCGAGTATTGAAAAAATTGACGCACCTGTGAGCTCGTCCAGCTGATTTTCCATCAACGCCATTGGAAACGGGTCCTTACTAATTTTTTTATTGAGCGCCCTGTAGTCAATGCAAACTCGCATGCTTCCATCCTTTTTTCTTACCATAACCACCGGGCTAGCAAAATCGGAGGTACTGGGAACGATAATATTGTTTTCAAGCCAATCATTTACCTGCTTTCTCAATTCCACCTTTTCCTTCGGCGCCAACGGTCGTGCTTTCGAGAAAACTGGTTTCTCATCAGTCAGTATGATCTTCGTTTCAATTGGCGTCTCTACTGTTTTCTTCGGCTGATAGCTCTTGACCAAGTTTTCAATTAAATTGCGTTCGCCTGCAGTCAGTTCACCATCCAGATCGTTGTCCTCCACATAATTTATGCTCAGCATCTCATGGACCTGTTTCTCGCTGTTTAGCTCCTTTTCAGGGGCCCATTTTGAGATCTTAACCCCATCAGGACGTACCTCCAACACAGCTTTAGACAGTAGTTCTTGTCCAATAATGACTTTTACTTGCGCCGCGTAATCTGGAATGACATAAAACTTTGACGAGAAAACTTGAGAATCAATTAGTATTTGTGATTCTATAAAACCCCGAGGGACGATTTCTTTCCCACCCAGACCTATTAATGTTTTGCAGGTTTCGTAGAGTTTTGGTTTACCTACTTCAGCATATACTTCATTCACAATAACATTGAGAGAACTTCCAGTGTCGATTAAGGCCTCGAAATTGTTGTCGCCTAGTGACACTGCTTTGTGAAACATGTTTGTGTTACGTACCGTACCAGTATAAGTTCTCTGCTCTGTTTCACCCGAGTTCTTACTAACCAGGTTTTTCTCGTCTTTAGTCGTACTGCATTTTGATGCAAAATGTCCACGAACACCACACTTCCAGCATTTTCCGCGCACTCGGGTTTCTCTTACATCCTCCAGTTTTCTGTTGTTTTGTTCCACTGCACCATTTTCAGCATGACCGTGACCATAACCTCGTTCCGATTTTCTAGAATTAAAACTTGATACACCTTTATTCGCAATAATCTTTTCGTAACTGTCTAGTCTAGCCTTGAACTCCCTAAAATTTGACGCCCCATACAACACCATCTTATGTACCTCATCACCTGAAATCCCTTTGATGACATAGTGGATTATTGAACTTTGATCCATCGATATGTTACTTCCAATCTCCTGCATCGTATAGAAATATTGCCTGTAGCTCTCCGTTGGTAACTTTTTCCGCTTTTGCATGAGGGAATGAATTTCGGCAACCGACTTGTGCTCACTAAATTCCTCCATCAAACGCATTTTTAAAATTACCCACGAACGCACTCCACGCAAAGAATGAGCGAAGTCTTTGGCTGATCCTTTCAAGAGCCTTTTTGCGTACACTAGCGTCTGCAGTTGACTACATTCTAATATGCGAGCCATCTCCTCAAATTCATTGGACCACCGTGCAAAAGATAAATTGTCGTCACCTGAAAATGACTGAATACTTTGTTCAATATCATGAAAAGAAAAATTACTGCCACGTGCGTTCTGTGTGGACACCGGCGACCTTCTCCCGTCTAATTGTGTTTGTTCAGAACGTGAATTCTGCGGAAGTACCTCTTGTTTTTCTATATCATTTGATTTGTTCGCCGATTGTGAGTCCATATTCTTAGTAACAGGCTCACTCTCACTTTCTGTGTCTGACTCGTCGCATATACCATTTACCAATACTTTCTTCAACTTATGCATTAAAACTCGCCTTGTACCATCCGAATTCAGATTGTAGCTCTCTACCAGGCCTCTTAGCTCATCCATGTCCAAGTCTGTCGCTTCCTCCAATATTTTACTTGCTGCATCCATAATCCCAGTCCGTAACTAGTGTACACCGAAAATTATATAAAATGCTAACAGCAATTTCCAAAAATATCAGCAGCAGCAACGATCGCAACTTAGCAAATCCGCTAAATCTAGTTTTAACGCAACAATGCAGAGAGAAGAAAAAAAAACTATCTATACCAGTACCGCCTATTTCTCAGCAGCAACAATGATAAAATCGGTATTATTTTTTGTCATCACTTTCTCTTGTTCTCAAATTTTTTGTTGAGCCCCCAAATGTTGGATAATAAAACGAGGTGATGTAAAAATATACAAATTCAAGTTTTATTTAAGAATAATGTTTAAAGTGGAAAGTGACGACTGCGACTGACTCTCTTCTGCCAATCGCCAAAAATTATGAAAAGAATTAACTGCATTAACATTTACATAGCTTTAGCGTAAAAAAAACTTCGGATAGCCGCAAGCTACGGTTGGTATGTACACTGCACATACGATGATGAAAAGGGATTAACTGGACGTCGGTGATCTTCATTTGACTTCAGGGTAAAAGAACATTTCTTCTCGGTGCGGTGATCTTCATTGGAATTCAGGGGGATACAATCTCTAGTCGTCGTCCAACATATAATGTATGTATATATTTACACTTCAAAAAATACATTTTGGCTAAAAACTGTTACTAAGGACGTGGCTATAAACACCATAGCCTATAGCAGTCTACAGTCTTAAGGAACATTTTCAAAAAGTTTTATTGAAATCTGTCCAGTTGTTTTCAAGTTTTTAGCTGACTACGAAAATTTGCTACAGTTTTATTATATGTATAGATTTATGCAATGTCCTATGGAATATAGCTTTTTCCTAGCCAAGTGCAGACATTTTGGCTTCAAAACTACGTCTGATCAATATGACAGCTATGCGTAAACGTTTAAGATACTTTTTTCTCTAAATAAAACTCTCCATGACCTTGGTAGCCGAAAGACTTCTAGGCTACTACTACTAGAACGTAAATCACTGGTGTGTGGTTCCAATCGATGATGGTGAAGAGTCGTAATAGTACTTGCCAAGCTTTTGTCATAAACAAACACCACACGTAATTCTCTTTCATTCATTTTCTCATATGTGTCTGTTTCAAATGACAGTCACAATAAAACAATTTGACAGATCTATGTGAATATGTGAAAGTGTTCTTTTAAAAGATATGTACTGGACAAGGAAAATGTTGGATTTGAAGCGGCAACGCCAAGGGACTTATTGGTCCACCTATATGCAGTGCTGCCACCATTCACACATTATATTATGGTACCAGTCTAACTTCGCGTTGGTTCCAACTCTCTCATGGTTCAGAGTGGTTTGCACTTTTTTTAAACGACATAATTATAATGTAAGCAATGACGCAATAATTTGAATTTCAACTGTTTTGGCAAATTTGCTCACGCCCAATAAATAGGTGGGTGAAGAAGTCAAAGATGGCTGTCATTTAGTTTCACTTATTTTTCGCTTGAAACCACGAGCGCTAGTTGCCCCATAATTTTCAGGGCATAGATTGTATGGAACTGACATTTCTCTATATGATAGGTACATCTGAGACACATGGTATGGAGACCGCTTGAGATATTAAGATGACTTTATCTGCATCCTGGCAAGTACCAACAGCGTGATGAACAAGGTGTGTCAATCACTGCAAGTGAATAGAATCTATTGTAATAAAACATAAATAATGCACACTGGCCGCTCATCACATCAACGCATTACCTGAGACAGACGCCCATTGAGGATTAAGCAATTTTAATATCTAAACGGTTTTATGTCGCGTTCAATGAAGGAACGGAAATGGATATTACTAGTAGAAACAGTAAAGCCCACATCGCCTTTGGAATGTTGTACTCATGGCCGGCCTTAACGATCTAAGCGCCCCGGGCGAGTCATGTACTTGGCGCCCTTTTATACTTCAATAAAATTTAAAACAAGTAAAAGTTTCATCATTTAATACCCTCCACTACATACAAGCCATGCAAAATGTTTTCCGTGTGAGTTAGTATATGTACTCGCATGGATTTAACATTACTAAAACTACTTGATAGCCAATTCTCAAAACCAACCTGACGACGGTAAAAGAAGTCCTCTCACAAATTTGCATTCGCCTAAGTTGATTCGTTTGGACGCTATCGTGTTTTCAACAGACAGACTGACATGGCTAAATCGATTCAGAATGTGATCCTGATTCAGATTTATGGGGTTTCCGGTGACTTCTTCTTGGCGTTACAAATGTAATGGCAAGGATATACCTTCCTATGGAGGAATGGAGTCTATAAAAAACATGTTTTCAACTTTGTACCATATTTATTATTGAATTAATAAAAGGTGTGTCAGGTAATCACGAGACATTTAATGAAAAAAAAAAAATTAAAAGCAACTTCAAATTCATTTTTTTTAGCTTTTTTGTCAGCACATTTTCTAATAAGACTGTCTAGCCTCTAGGTTTTCTGCTATTTGATTTTAAATGGACAGTGAGGGCAAACAAACTAGTTAATCTTGTTTGGGACATCTCTTTGGTTTAAAAAATATACGAATCGAACCGAATCGAAATTGATCGGTTTCGATAGAGATGTATATTTTGTTCATTTCTTCCACATTCTTAGTTTCGGTTTTATCGAGATAAATGTCAAATTTTATTCGAGCGAAAAAAATATGTGGTCGCAAGCTCTATTTAAAAATATGAGTTCTATTGCTTTTGCATAAATCGAAATATATATTGCTTACTTTTATGATAAAATATAAGAATTAAACAGGAAGCAAAATTTGTCCCCGAAACTTACAATGTGAGAAGTTCATTCGAGTGAAAGTTTTGAATTCGAGGAATACCTTACCTCTAAGTACTCTATCGAATCTCAGAATAAATTGAATGTATCCATAGGTGTTGCCTGATTGTCTTCGAGATAGTCAGCTAGGTTCCAGAAATCGAGTGAAATCGAAATTGCAAATCGAGTGAATTCGTTTTCAGTGTTCTGCATTTCGAACGATTCGGAAACTCCGAAATTTTTTCGAAATCACAATTTCACTTTCTGCCAGGTTCCACATTTCACTTTCACTCGAAATGAAATCGGAAATGAATTTTTGTGTTCTACATTTCATTGTATTCGATTACGATTTCAAAATTTTCGGAATTGATTCAAAGTGAAATTGTGATTTCGAAAAAATTTCGAAGTTTCCGAATCGCTCGAAATGCAGAACATTGAAAACGAATTCACTCGATTTGCAATTTCGATTTCACTCGATTTCTGGAACCTAGCTGTTTGTCTCAATTCAGAAAATTTTGAAATCGAAATCGGATACATTGAAATGTAGAACACAAAAATTCATTTCCAATTTAATTTCGAGTGAAAGTGAAATGTGGAACCTAGCAGAGTGTTGGAGACCTGCAATTTCATCGCACAACAAATCGCCGTCAATATTAGAATTAAAATTGATCGTTAACTTTGTTGCAGCTCAGAATAGTATCGCATGAGTTCTTCTTTACTTTTTTTGATTTCTTTAATATTAAACAAGAAATTTCACACGTCAGAAAAATTTTATGGCATTCCAATATAAACCAATGCAGCGCTGCCAGAAATGCATTTTCGTGTTCAGTAGTCACCACGAACTAAGCTCACAAAGTTACAGCCTTGCTAAAATTGTACGGTAAATGGATGTTGTACCCTTCCGCCATATAGCACAGGAATCTATAGATGGAATAGGTGGAAGAGCGTCCGGTCGAGGAAGGCAAAAGGCAGGCATGCTAGCGCTAACACGTACTCAGCTCGTCGGCATTGGGGTGGGTTCTTCCTGCCTGTCTCCGGACTACCGTATAATTACATGCCTGATATTATATTATTGTCGTATGATTAAGTAAGGAAAAGGATCGGGTAAGGATATTAAAATGCGAAATGGGACCTGAAGCAAAAAAAAAATGTATGCTCGAAACGTTGACCTAACCAGACTGCTGGTCCTAATCGAAACTATATGTGTCTTCCTATATAGATGACGTCATGCTGGTTGCGTTATCTCATCCTCAAAGCGTTGGTACCGTAGGTAGTAAGGGTACCGTGGAGCTATGCCCTCCCCATAACCAAACCTAAAACCTTTGTAGGCTGGTTCCTTGGTTGTCGCGTGCTCCTATGTATGCGACAACCCCTTCAGAAAGTCTCGCTTACTGCTCACTGCATTCGGCTGTTCCGGTCAATATGTCCTCACTTTCTAGACACCCCTTCGTGGAAATCTAGAATGCCATTATAGGCTGTATCCTAAATGTCATTCAGCAAAAGTGAATTGGAACTGAAACCATCATCCCAACCTTGAGAAAAAACGTTGCTAGCTCTTACTCTATCTACAGGGACTTCTCTGATCACAAAATTGTTTAAACTCGACAAAATAGGCTCTATGGTCGCTTAGTGCATCTCTCTTTCGCCCTACAAAGGTTGCGACAAAACAAGCAACACAATAACAGATCGTGGTAGATAAATGCTGAGTAGGTACTCATACTCACTTCTTCAAGATAAGTTTATAAAATTTAATACGCTGAATTTAGTTTTTATATCGCTAGAGAAAGGTATTCAAATTCAGTGAAGACCGCCCCGGTCGCCCACCCCTAAAGCCGGCAGTGGTTGTACTTATTATGGAACTCTAGTCAAATTTCCTTTCGTACCAAGTTAAGTCTTTTCGAATCAATTTCAAATACGTACTGCTTTATTTCGAGAAGGCTGCAGGCATACGTAAACCGCTGTGAATTGTGACATATAATTGATCAAAAGCTGTCGAATGCCGACATTGGGCAGCGGAATTGGTGCTGAATTGCCCACACTCCAAACATTGAGGGAACTGAACGAAAACATCGCGAAGCAGTCTTTCGAATGGAATCCTCAAGGTACAACGGGAGTTGGTAGACCAAGAATATGAAAAGTATTGGCCGAAGCAGCAACACAGTGTAAAACCTGGACGCAGCCGAAGTATCTGGTCGCAGACCGAGAAGGATGGAACAAAATTGTCGATCTATATCCTATTATGTTGCATTTAGTTTACAATTCCTTGTTTTTTTTTATATCCTGTTGCAAAACTTCCGAATATTGTTTTCGCCCCGCATCTCAAATTTCAAGCTACCGCGAATGAAATGTTGAATGTTCTGCCTTTGCAAAACGTTGCTGGTTGCACAATGGATTAAAAAAAAAAAAATGAGCACAACAGTTGCGTTTTGTAAATTCCATTGAATTCATTCCTTAATACAATTGTAGTATCATTCCTCTTAAATCCCTTATATTTAATTAGCAAAAGTGCTTTCAAAAGCTATGTAATCCGCTACTACTCCAAGTAGATTTTTGTTGGCATTTTATATAATACGAAAGAGAAAATACATCAGTACAACGGATTAAGTCGTTATTTCTAGACGTCGTCGTCGGTCGTCCTGTAAGTCGTAACAAATGTTTGTACCTAATTCTGCCCAATTCTACGCAACTTACAACTAAAGTAACTCAATTTGTAGTCAATAATAAAAGCAAATACTTCCTGAAAGTATTCCTATATTTTCCATCAGCATCCCTGTGTTTACAAGAAGGGAAATCATTTTTATTAGCCTTTTTTTTTGTTCCCTCTTCCTTTGGCCGGAACATTAAAAGTACTTACAACGCCAGAAACATCATCCAAACTCAAGCGAACCCTTTTATGACTCCAAGCTAATTATAGGCGAGCAATTCGACGACCCATCATCTTGTGTGCTATGCAAAGTAAGGCCATACTCATGCCATTGCCATACAACCCGCCATTCCCACCAACTGTAGTCGGTTCAACTTGAAAACAAACAACCGTAACAACTGTATCCTAGTTACCGAGATAATTCGGGTTATGACCTTTTCCCGTTCTGGCATTTCATCCGTAACATAATTAAAGCGGGATGCTCTTGGTAAACACCAGAAAGGAATGGCAATGGGATAGTGCGGCAGGGGGTAGTGATGCCCGAGACCAAGACCGAACCCGAGCGTATAAAAACGTACGCATCCCGGTTACGACCACGTTACAGTGATTCGAATTAATTTGTACTCACTTATTCACCCAAGTCATGCGTTTATGCTGTCATTGTAGCAGCCCGAAAAGTAGTCCTTGCTGCCAGGATAAATGAATACAAGTGCCTAACTAACGGCATGTGCTATTGCACTTCAGTCACTTCATGGTCTTTGCATACATATACACACACACGTGTACAGAGAATGTGCCCTAATAACACCCCAAAAACTGCAAAACTATACCAACTGGTGTATGAGTATGGCTCGTCATCGGAACCGACCATAATCTCAATGGAAAGAGATGGGACGGCTGGGGGGGAGTCCAAATAATTTTTGGCAGCTGGAAGGGTCTTTTCTCTCACAGCGATGTAGTCTAATTTTTCCCTGTCTCCCCTGTCTAAAGGATTATGCTCTTGAAGCTCTCGAATTGAAGAGGATTTCGTCATGGTAGATGGCTCGTCTCTCTGGCTGGCAGTTATCCTTGAAATAGGTAATAGTTGGCGAGCCTTTTGTTGACGCGTTTTGTGGATTTGCTCCGTATCGTTGGTATTATAGTATTTCGGCTCCTAGGTATACCTACTTCTGTCCCGGGTGGCAAATGAGCCGTGTGAGATGAAAACAATGCTATAAATTTTCAAGCATCTATCTATAGATACATATAGATGGTTGGTTCTATAGTACGGTGCAGATGCACAGTGCCAAGAGTCGGCCGGAGCAGCACTACACCAGTGGTTCACTTATTGGGATTAGTGGCGTTTTCCAACGAGAAGGTCGTTGTTGTTACTGATTTATTGTTTGGGACCGAATGAAGTGTGTACTCTGCGGATGGAACACAACGAGCCAAACGTTGGACGGGGTTATGGGCTTTTTTGGATCAAAGTGACAAAGTTTAGTCGAGGATAATGACAGAGCATTGCGCAGTCATTTGTGAACATTAATTTTTGAACACAAAAATCAAAGTTATTGAGGTAGAGGGGTTGGATATAAATTTATTCACAAAGCTGCTACAGTGTGTAGGGTGAATTAGTTAATCATCAAAACCTGATAGCACCCACCTTCATGGAGCTGGCCTTACTGGATCGAGTGTCATTACTCAGGTGAATTGCTGGCTTCTGTCAGCTAAGTTCATTTCGTCACATCGACTTTCCATTTAAAAGTGTATCCGGTATATACGATTATAATGGAGATTGAATTATTTTACTGATTTCATTCCTAGCAAGGCTTTCACTCAAAACCGGGCAAAGAGCTTAGAGATTGAGTCCCAGAATCGATGTAACCCAGCATCGTTCAAGAATTTAAGTATGTATACGTATAGAGCGATTCGGTCCTGAATTAATTTCATCTATCGTTGATTGTAGATGGAACGCTAAAGTGATCTCCTTCCGGAGCAGATCTTCTTGGCACTTGCGGCATACCTTGGATAGATCGTCAGGTATTCTTCTCATGATTGAGTCGTTGGAACAGTCGGTTGTCATCCGAAAACCCCAAAACTTAAAAAGCTGCTTTAAGTTAAGCGTCTTTAAATGTCTGTCGATTTGATTAGGAATGTTGTTGTTTGTTAGAACTTACTTACTTATATGGTGCTACAGTCCGGAATGGACCTGGACCCTTCCACATGTCGGCGCCACCTAAGGCGAGGTCTTCCTCTACTGCGTTGTTCCTAAGGATTGGAATCTAAGACTCTTCGGGCCGGAGCATTGGGTGTCCATTCGCTCTACACGTCGTAGCCATCTTAGTCGAGTGATACGTACTTTTCTGACCAAGTCGAAATCTCTGTACAGCTCGTCGAGTTGGCTGTTAAATCTTTTTATCCAAAGCTCGTCAACGTAAATGGAACTGAAAATCATTCGAAGAATTTTGCGTTCGAAACGATCTGTAGTGTATTATATATAATACACTCATCATATTATTATATTAGTTATATATAAGGATAGAGGTACGCACACTGACAAGTCGAAGTATGAGCCATGTACTCGTACATAAATCATACGAGAGAGAGTCGATGACGGACCACAGAAGAATAAACTTAAAACTAGCTCTTAACCTAATATTATATTGAATTGTATATACCTAACTAATTATAAGTGATATTAAATAATAATAAATGAATTAAACTAATTTTAATTCTAATAAATTCAACACAAGTGAAGGTGTAACAAAGTGGCGACGAGGACAAAAGACAAAAGGAAAAAAAAAAAATTAAAATCTCCATTAAAACACGTGCGCAAAAAATTGTCGATCTACAATGTCAAATAGTCAAATTATGGGAAAATTAGAAGAATTTGAGCCGGGTGAGGATTTCGATACGTACAATGAACGTCTACAAATTTATTTTGAAATAAATAGTATAGCCGATTCCAAAAAAGCTCTGATTTTATTGAGTTTAATCGGGAAGAATACATTTAAAATACTCAAATCACTCGTGCAACCAAAAAACCCATCGGAATGCTCATATAAGGATTTAATAGAAGCTCTTCAAAAGTACTTTGCACCGCGATTAAATATTCGTGCGGAGCGGTACAAATTCAATAAAATTGTCCAAGAAGAAGGTCAGAGTGTTCAGGAGTTTATCATTCACTTAAAAGAAGTTGCGCAAACATGTGGTTTTGGCGACTTCACGAAAGAAATAAATTTCGCAAGAGCAAAGTGCTGTGAAAGAATGGAAGAATTAAAGCCACTACAATTCAAGTCATTTGCGTTAGATGATGCACTCACTGATCGTTTTATAGCAGGCATAAGAAATGAAGAGATTCAGCGTGCTTTGTTAAATGACTCTTCGCTAAATTTCGAGAAATGCTGCAATGTGGCACTTACTATGGAAATATCCACGAAAGAATCCAAGGCCATACACCCAAGAATATCAACACAATTTGCTGTCAAAACATCATCTTCAAGTCCGCAGCATAAACATCATCGGCAAAGTCATCAGTCGAAGCCCAATTCTAACAGTGGTAAATGGGGAAAATGTCAAAGATGTGGTCGTCATCATGATTGCAAGTCTTGTCCGGCGAGGAATTGGAAGTGCTATAATTGCAATCGGATAGGACACACATCCGTAGTTTGCAGTCAACCAAAGTCGCACACAGTTAAAGTCATCAAGTCAATCGCCAAAATCGAATCTGAATGCGTCATTCGGAACATTGTCGTCGAGGGTCAACCGCTAGCAATGGAACTGGATACTGGAGCTTGTCATAGTCTTATAAGTCTTAGTGATTATATGTCAAAATTTTCTTATATAATGATACAACCAGAGTTAAATACACTTATTACTTTCACAGGTCATAAACTCGAAGTTCAAGGGAAAATCAGTGTCCGTGTGGAGTTTCAGGAAAACACATATGATCTAGAACTGATAGTTGTCAATAGCCCTCATAATTTCATACCACTAATGGGTCGTACGTGGCTTCAGATTTTAACACCAGGTTGGAAAGAAAAGTTATTTGGAGATTGTCCAGGTTCGGTACACAAAGTCGAGGTAAATTTGATTGATATCATTAAAAATAATTTTCCGAATGTACTAACGTCAAGGCCAAATGAAACAATTAAAGATTTTGAAATAAGTATAGTCCTAAAAGATAATGCTTCGCCCATTTTTCACAAGGCGTATTCAGTGCCATTAAGAATTAAGGAAAAAGTAGAGCAAGAATTAAATCGCTTAGTACAAAATGGTACTTTGATTCCGGTCAAGTCGAGTGCGTGGGCAAGTCCGATAGTATGCGTTCCAAAACAAAACGGAGACATACGAATTTGTATGGACTGCCGTGTGACGATAAACAAATACATTGAGTCATACTATCATCCGTTACCTCTTACAGAGGACATATTCGCAAGTTTTGCGAACTCCAATGTGTTTTGCGTAATCGATATGTCAGGTGCATATAACCAGCTCCGAGTCGCTCCCAGCAGCCGGCAGCTTTTAACAATAAACACGCACATAGGATTACTACAATACACAGTTTTGCCTTTTGGTGTATCAATGGCACCATCCGCGTTCCAAAGTACAATTGATGAAATTCTCAAAAACTTGAAAAATACCCGTTGCTTTGTGGATGATATTGTCGTCGGTGGTAGGGACGAAGTAGAATGCAAGGAGAATTGCATCGAGGTACTCAAGAGATTAAATGAGTATAATGTCAAAATTAATTTAAATAAATGCCGATTTCTTGAGAAAAGTGTACCATATTTAGGGCACATATTGTCAAACGGAAAATTGTTTCCAAATCCCGAAAAAGTTCGAGCAATAGTGGAGGCTCCGGCACCCACCAACTTGCAACAACTGCAGTCCTATTTGGGATTATTAAATTACTATGGTAAGTTTATACCAAACCTATCGTCGTATTTAAAGGATTTTTATTCGCTTTTAAAGAAAAATACAGATTTTATATGGTCAACACATTGTCAAAAAGCTTTTGAGATCAGCAAGACTCTTCTCACAGAGAACAATGTCTTAGAACTATTTGATCCGAATAAACCTGTCATAGTCTCAACCGATGCTAGCCCTTACGGCGTGGGAGCAGTGCTTTCGCATTTGATTGATGGTGTCGAAAAACCAGTTTTGTTTGTGTCAAGCTCGCTCTCTCCAGCAGAAAAAAACTATTCACAGCTTCACCGGGAAGCCCTAGCAATTATATTTGCTGTCAAAAAGTTTCATAAATATATTTTCGGTAAACCGTTTAAAATATACACTGACCATCAAGCTCTGAAGGAAATTTTTAGTCCACGTAAGGGTACAGCGGGTGTAGCAGCAGCACGTTTGCAAAGGTGGGCTGTAATTTTGTCAATGTACGATTACACCATTGAATATCGTAAAAGCTCACAAATGCAACATGTCGATGCGTTATCTCGCTTGCCTCTTGGTGAGTCAACGTATGTCGATACCGTGTGTTTAATTAATTCAGTGAACTTGGAGTCTCCTAATGATTTGGTCATAGACACAGAGCTCATTCGGCAAGAAACAGTTCGGGATGAAGTTTTGTCATTGATATATGATTGTGTCAAAAGAAACAAATGGCCAAATAACATGTCTAGTCCAATTAAAAACTATTTTAGAGTCAGAAATAGCCTTTCATCAGAGGATAATATGTTATTTTACGGAGACAGGTTAATTATTCCTATGAAGTTAAGAAACGAAGTCTTGAAATTAATTCATAGTATGAACCATGTAGGCATGGTTAAAATGAAGTCCATTGCAAGGTCTTATGTCTGGTGGCCTTGTATCGACAAATGTATTGAACATTTTATACAAGAGTGCCATATTTGCCAGTCGACAATGAACATTCCAAGGGAAAAAGTTGAATCAAAATGGTACACATGCAAATATCCATTTCAACGTATCCATTTGGATTTTTTCTATTTCTCAAAATTTCAATTTTTAATCTTAGTGGATGCATTTAGTAAATATCCTGATGTAGTACCAATTCGAAGCAACACTGCGGAAAATTTGATTAGATTATTGGAAAATTTTTTTGCGACCTTTGGTCTTCCAGGGGAAATAGTCACTGACAATGGCCCACCATTTGGGTCATTTAAATTCATCAGTTTTTGTAAAAACTACGGCATTAAAGTTAGCAAGTCTCCCCCATACCATCCACAAAGCAATGGTTTGGCTGAGCGTAATGTACAAACGGTTAAAAAAGTGTTAAAAAAATATTTCTTGGAGAATAAAAACATGGACATGCAGAAAGTGGTCTCCAAATTTCTTTTCAACCAACGTAATACTCCAATAAATAAGGGTTTGCAAACTCCATCGGAACTGATTTTCGCCTTCAAACCAAAAATCATATTAGATAATTTAAATAGTAAAAAGCAATGTATTAAGGAGGTCCCTAAGTTCGTACAAAAAGTAAAAAACAAAACATTTGTTCAACCAGGAAATGGGTTAAAAACAATTAATTCTTTTAAAAATAATAAGTTCCTGGAGGGAGATAAGATCTTATTTAAAAATGATTATAAAAACGATTATGTGAATTGGATTCCAGGCATATTTTTAAAAGAATTAAGTGCTTTAACTTGTTTGATAAAAATAGATGGTACAGTGCGTTATGTTCATTTTCATCAAATAAAAAAATGTGTAGTCAATAAAAATAATACATATTACATCAATCCTTATTTGAAGGATCTAAATACCAAACCTGATTTAAATCAAGATAAACCATCTTCTTCAATTTTAAATAAATCTTCTTCGTCGTTTAAGAATAAAACTGAGAATAAAAGTTCGGTGCGTATTAAAAGGAAATATGCAAAAATGAATTTAAATAAAAGCTTAGACAAAGCTCGAAGATCTGAACGAATAAAGAATATGAAAAAAGTTAAATATTGAAATTGACGATGACTTATTTAAAGTGGGGAAGATTGTAGTGTATTATATTAAGCATCATATTATTATATTAGTTATATATAAGGATAGAGGTACGCACACTGACAAGTCGAAGTATGAGCCATGTACTCGTACATAAATCATACGAGAGAGAGTCGATGACGGACCACAGAAGAATAAACTTAAAACTAGCTCTTAACCTAATATTATATTGAATTGTATATACCTAACTAATTATAAGTGATATTAAATAATAATAAATGAATTAAACTAATTTTAATTCTAATAAATTCAACACAAGTGAAGGTGTAACACGATCAAGAAGATCTTCATCCGCCTTTGTTAACGTCCATGCTTCTGCGCCAAAGAGTATAGGACTGGGATGATGAGGGTATAATATAGAGTCTCCTTAGTGGTTCTTGATAAGGCCTTATACGAGTCAGTTGCCTTCTTAGGCCAAAGAAACAGCGGTTGGCAAGTGTAACTCTTCGTTTGATTTCTGCTGTGGTGTCATTATCAGAGTTTATAGCGGAACCAAAGTAGACAAAGTCCCGAGCTACCTCAAAGTTGTAGCTGTCTATCGTGACGTTCTGTCCGAATCGTTGTTATTGTTGACGGAATGTATTTTAGCTTGCCTCATTCTCATTCCCCACTAAACCCATTTCTGCCGTTTATGTGCTAATATGTACTTGCAAACGCACCAGTGACAGTTCGCTGCGTTCTGCCAATTATTATGTCAATGTCGTCAGCATAACGCAAGTACTTGCACAGACTTTTGGAAAATTGTGCCGCTCGTGTTAGCTTGCGAGTTTCGCACAATGTTCTCAAGAATGATGTTGAAAAAGTCACATGGCAGCGCGTCTAATTACCGACCTTGATGCAGCAGCGAGCGTTCTCCATAACCATCCCACACAATCTGACAAGTTTGGCAGTGATACCAAAACTATACACAGCTCTGTATAGCTCTTCTCTATAAATGCTGTCATATGCGGCCTTAAAATCGATAAATATATGGTGAGTATCGATTTGGACTTGTGGGCGCAGAAGCGCAGTGGTTAGTGTGTTGGACTACTGTGTGAGGGATCCCAGGTTCGATCCCCAGAAAAACCCAAATTACATCTTAAAAGTTTTTTCTACTGCGCCACCTCTCGCGAACGTTTGACAAACATCCGAGAGTATGACTGTCATGAAAATTGAGCCGTTCAGACTCAGCATAAAATTGTAGGTCCCTTCCATTCGTCCCAAAAATAGAAACTCACACAAAATGAATGGTTGCGAGAAGCTAGGCCTTGAGTGTCACCCGCCTGTTGCGCCACCTATTTATTTATTTATTTTTTTTATCGATTTGGACTTCTTGATGTTTTTTTTCCAGGATCTGCCGTGGTGTTAATATTTGGTCGATTGTGGACTTACAGGGCCTAAAACCACACTGATATTAACTAATCAGCTCGTTCTCGAATGGTTTCAGGCGCTGACATAGCAGATAGGAACTTATAGGCAATTTGAGGAGACGGATGCCTCTTTAGTTGGCGCAGTCTAGAGAGTATCCTTTCTTGTAGATCGATGCTAATGTTCCAATCATCAGGCATACTTTCCTCTGGCCAAATTTTGGAAGCGACTTGATGTCGGCCGATAAACCATCCGGTCCTGCGGCTTTGTTACTTCAGCTTGGAAATTGTTATCCTTACCTCATTTTGGTCACGTGGACGGAAGTCTTGACTTTCATCGCCCAGGTTGATGGTTCACTCTGCCTGACACCGGAATTTGTGTCGTCTTCGCCGTTCAGCAGTCTGCAAAAATGGGTTTATAATTTTTATAATATAGGTTAGGAGACAAAATACGAAAATCACTCAAATCTTAAGCATGTGGTTAGAAGTTAGATATATCAGTCAGGGGATCATCAGCTTTGGCAAATACTTCCAAGCCAACATTGGACAATCAATTTATTCAAGTTTTAGCTCAATTTCCTTTAATTTCTAGTGGTACTAATTAACACAAGAACATATCTGGATCAATGAAGTAGGGTCGACCCTCTGAATGGCACCTTAAACTCTCTTCGTGGGGTATACGGTATACCAGCAATATCTTCTCAAGAAAGAATTGTAAAATAAATCAGGTAATGCAAAGTTCCTCCCACAAAATTTCACCCAAAAGATACTGCTTCTAAACATGCATAGCTTCACACATGCTGCAGGAGCAGCAGTATAGAAACGGCGCCGTGCTACCTGAATTTAATTTTTGTAATTAAACCTACTGCAAGTGCACATTAATATCCAAGTTGTATAAAATACTTTTTTTTGCACATACTCAATACAAAGACGCATATGAATACTTTGTGTCAACAGTCGCTACAAAATTTAATTTCACTCGAAGATCTGGCAAGGAACAGAAGGAACAACACCGAAAGTTGTTCCTTGCTGTATATACCTCCATCAGCGCCATATTTGCACAAATAAAAGTATAAATTTCGTCCTGCAATGCATAATTCATGTCGAAGAACATTTTATCAAAATTCATTAAAGCCTTCATTAAGTTTGCAAAGTATTTCGTTTTAGTGTTTGTGTTTGTCCTGCACCGTCTCTACCCCCCTCTTTGCCCATTGCGCGTCGCACCGTATCTCTGGATTTGGATGTGAGGTAAGACACCAGTGTATGTACGGGTATGTCTTTGAGCAACGACGATGGAATAGCGGTAGCAAATAAAACTTTGCATTTTAGTCACGTATTTTTTTAAAACAGTTTACTGAACATACAAAGTGGATAAAGGTAGACACACTTAATTACCTCAGAGATAGGATTATCTTTTCCATGTTAATCAAGTATAATTAAGAAATTTCATTAAAATGTTAAGCGAATACGAATTCATTATGGGAAACGTACGTACTACCCGCCATATCTGCACTACTGCACTCACAATGCCTTTGCAATTACGTATATGAGTAGTGTTACGAATGGCAACACTCGCCATTCGAGTTTATAAAATGTAAAACGAATTGTATGATTCAGTCTTGCTCCGTCTGTGGAGCAAGAGTAAGCTCAAGTACTGAGCGAACAGGAGATGAATAAACGTGGGGTTTTTTAACTCATTTTTCCCCACAATAAAATCCGACCTGTTTTATTTTAATCAGTGCTTGAACATTATGGTCCTTCAGAAGCCGGATGACCAGGAAAAAAAAAAAAAAAAAAGTGAAAAGTTAATAAACAATAAAAAGTGGAGTGAAAAGTGAAAGTAAAATATATATATAAGTGCCAAGCCGTCGGAGGGAAAACGCAATTCCATGGAGGAAAAATACGATTCGGAGGAAAAAGGAACACCCAATCTGCAAAAGGTAAATTAATTACGAAGGAGAGGATAATTACCTAACCAACAACAAAAAACAAAGGTAAAAATTGGATATTGGGGTAAGAAAAATTAAAATTTTATAATTATACATATATACATATAAATGTACAGTCTGCAACTACGCAGTAGGTACAGGGAAGAACGGCAACCACGCAAACATATGTCGCGATAAAATCGCAAATTACGCACAACCACACACTCATAAAAGAGTGAGCAGCACCAACATTCAGCAATAAATAATTGCACACGAAAGTTTTTTTTTCTCTCTTCTCTACCTGCACGCCACAGCCACACACAGAGACAGAATGCTCACGATGACAGTAGACAGGCAGATGTTAGGTTTCGTTAGGTTTTGTTTTGTTTCAGTTCATCAGTGACAGTGAGCTTGGAAAGGTGGAAAATACGAATAATTCGAACAATAACAAAAAGTGGAAATAAAAAACAATTAAACAATCAACAAGAAAAAAGGAATAAACAATCAACAAGAAAAAAGGAATTTAGTAAAACTACAAACAATAAAGGAATAAACAATCAACAAGAAAAAAGGAACAATCAAATAAAACGGAATTTACATCGAAGGACGAATCTGAAGTAGCTAAAATGAAAGCAATGAAGGATAAAAGAGGTATTTATAGTGTGCTTTAATATGAAAATTCACATGATTGTGGTTGGTGCAGTGTGGAGAGGGGGGAAATTATAGAACAGCCAAGAAAAAGTAAATTTTATTTTGTTTACATAAAATAATTGCGACAAATAATTCGACGCGCAAAATTTTTTTTTTTCATTCTTGTGCTATGTGTGTTGCTGCAACCATTCTTTTTATTTGCATGTACATACATGTACAACAAAGCCAGACCGGCTGCGAGACGACGCTCGGTTTCTCTCGGTTTGTTTCGAGAGAATTCCCTTCCATTCATATCGAAGGGAACAAAGGGGAAATTATTTCATCAATATTAATTTTGCAGTATACACTCAGGCGCAAGTAGCATTCATTATTTTTGATGTATAGGCTTAGGTGCATAAGAATATTAATATTTTTGGTATATAGACTCGGGGGCTTACTTTTTTATTGTGCATATGCATCAGCGCAGGAATATTTATATTTCATTTGTGTAGGTACACAGTATAGGATAGGGGTATATTTATATATTATATTTTTATTTATTTCTTTTATAACTCTACCTGCGAAATAATTTAAGGAATTGGGATATAAGGAAGGGATGATCATCCAATACAAGTTATGAGGATTAGGAGTATTGTGTAGTCAAAAGACGCACAAAGGAGAGGAAGTGTATAGTGAGTATAGGACACATACACGACGGAGAAGACTAGTCGACGGAGAGGATGGAGTGTTTGATGTGAGCACGGGATGCGTTGACCACGAAGTTTCGATATTTGCTAGTGCGAGCACGGGATGCGTTGACCACAACACAACGGAGAATTTAAATATCGCGCAGCATTGGTATAGAAGTTAGGTAGACATGAATGCAGTGAAATAAGTCAAAGGAGAGGATGGAGTGTTTGATGCGAGCACGAGATGCGCTGACCACTAAGCTTCGATATTTGCTTAAGTGCGAGCACGGGATGCGTTGACCACAACACAAAGGAGAATAAAATATCACACAGCATGAGTCTAAAATAGTAATAGGTTATGGGGGAATTAGATTTATTAGCCAGGTAGGCGCCAATGTTGCAATGTAAAATGGCCATAGGAGAGGAGGGAGTGTTAGATGCGAGCACAAGATGCGTTGACCACAACACAACGGAGAACTAAATAGTGTACAGCATAGGAATGCAAAATTGTATGATCGGAGGTAGAAAATTATTGCATAACAGCATAACATCATTGAAACCAACTCTAATTTAGTAATATGACTCAATTATGAGATTGGAAAACAAATTGCAGAAAGCAGTTTGGTATAAAATAGTAATAGGTTATCAGAAGGGTAGGCAACAGATTTTAGGTAGGAACAATGATGTGAATTTGCAAAAGGAAATGGAATAATGGAGTATTGGAGTATTGGATAAAGGAGAAAACTAAAATGGAATATGGAGGGAAATCATATTACTTATTTGTATATATACAGGAGCGAACCAAAAAGTCAAGGATAGTAAACAGGAGCAGACAAATACATATGAAAACAAAGGCGGAGAATTTCGAGCGAAGTATCTAATAAGGGAGGAATCTATATTGGAATCTTTTATTTATTTTACCATAACGAGCAAACTGGAATTGCAGAGGCTGGATTGAAGCAAAGGAAAGGAACTGGAAACGGACATGAAGTTCAAAGGAAGATAAAAAATCACAGGAAAAGCGGCCAAGGCTTTAGCAAGGATTCATTTAAAAAAGGATAGTTATTAGGAGGCATGGGATAGGATGGAGCATATGTGTGAAAAACCATACGACATAAACAGGGGATACAGCCATAACTTTAAAAAATTACAGGTGCAAATGATGTGAAGTGCCATTCGCGAGACGATCTGTCAGTTGAGGGCGCTCGGATTATCGGAGGAACATTGGAACATGTTGTATACTCACGGATTGCATGACCGTCTCGATCCAGAGACAAGGAAGGAAGGGGAGTTGCAAAATTCATACGAATTTCCAAAATTATTGAAAATACTGGACTTATTGGATAAATAGACAGCTGTCTTGGAAACGATTTGGAAAATATTGGAACGATCTGGAGAAATCAGGAATCGACATGCGGATACAGGGCAATCAACCAAGGATATACATATAACGAAAAAGCAGGAACGTCATACAGAGGAGGCACAGCAAGTAGGCGTATTCTAATAGGAAGACCATGCGAAGCATATAGTAAGGATTACCCACTCTACTATTGCCCATATTTCAAAACATTGAATCTCAATACCAGAGGGATTATGTCATTACATGTAAACTAGGAGCAACAAAGGAGTTAAAATAAGAAAAACGGAGCAGGAGCAGAAGGAAAAGGACATCCAAACAAAGAACCGTATAGGTCATGAAAAGTAGGAAGACGAAATGAGGGGGAAGAGGACAAATCTATACAGCCAAAGCCAACGGACAACATAACTGCTCAGGAGAAGCAACTGAAAAGTATACAGAGGACGATTAGAAGGATGACTGGTTTCGCATCATCGGACGAGTTAGGAGCGGTTTCACAGGAGGGAATAGTACTACGAGCTGATAGGCTTGTCGAATTGTGGGATAAAGCTAACGGACTAGTAATGGAGATGACCCAAGAACTGGAGGACGTAAAATTAACTAAACTGGAAGAGGAAATGGAGCTTACAGAGGAGGAATACTTCAAGGCAGCGGAAATATTTCGCATCAGGTTAAAGCAGTTAAACAAGGAAAAGGAGCTAGACGAGCCAGGAACGCCGAGGAAAGAGGGATCTCAATTAACGGAGGGGCAACAAATCAATCTGAACTTAACATTACCCGTGCAGCAGCACGACATTAAAAACACTTGGGGAGAATTTGATGGCTCTCTAACAAAATGGATAGGATTTAGGGATCGATTTGTAGCCGCAATACATAACAATAAGGAAATATCAATGGCGTACAAATACTCTTACCTGAGGAAGTCATTAACCGGAAGAGCAGCTATGGCTTTGGGGGAAAGTCACCTAACAAAAGACAGCTATCTGGACGCTTGGGAGAGGATCAACCAACTATATGACAAGCCATATCACATAAGCCAGGCATATTGGAATAATTTCCAGCGTTTACCAATACTGGGAGAAGGTTCAACAGCAACTGAATTGCAGCGGATTTCCAACGTGACCTACGAGACCATCCACCAACTAAAGGCTCTAGGATTGCTAGTAGAACACTGGGATATGGTGTTCATTCACGGGTTACATGAATAACTGGAAACACTTTTAGAGCGACTTTGGCAACAAGATCAGATCAATTCATGCAATGGATTTACAGAGGAAGAAATGCTGATTGAAAAACATTTTATGGAAACATATAGACGGGATGAAACAGGAAGATTCATAGGAAAAAATTCCGTTAAAAGAAAATATTAAAGAACTAGGCAGTTCAAGGGAAATAGCGTTGAGACGATTTTTATATTTAGAGAGGCGCCTTGTAAAAGATCAAGAGATGAGCAACATTTACGTGGAGAAAATGAGGGATGAAATACAAACAGGAAACATTGTTTTGGCCACAGAGAAACCAAGAATGGGAGAAATGGTATATTAAATACCACACCATTGCATTCAGAAGGACAATCGGATTGTATACGACGCGAGCTGCAAAACAGACAAGGGTTTGTCACTGAATGACATTCAAATGCTGGGTCCAAAATTGCAAAAAGATTTGCATGAAACCATTATGCGTTTTAGAAGACATAAAATAGCGATTTATGCAGACATTCGCAAAATGTTCAACCAGGTTACGGTAAATAGAGAACAGTGGAACTTACAAAGGATATTTTGGAGAGGGAATACAAATCAAAGACTGGAGGAGTATTGGCTAACAGTAGTCACATTTGGTTTAACAGCATCACCATTCATTGCTGTGCGTTCAGTAATAGAAACTGCCAGGGAAGCAAAAGGGAAGTTTCCAATTGCAGCTAAGGCAATTGAGGAGGATTTTTACATGGATGACTGTGCAACAGGATCTCAATCGGTGGAATCGGCAATCAAGCTGGCAAAGGAAATCGACACCGTATTAAAAGGAGCTAAATTCGAGTTACGAAAATGGAAGTCAAACAGCAAGACATTGATGAAGGCTATGGATTCGGAATCAGAAAAAACACAGTTGTTTTCTGAGGGGGAAGGCACAACCATTTTAGGACTTAAATGGTTGATTGAGGAGGACAAATTCACATTCGTGGTTAAAAACCCAAACTTCAATGGAGTCATAACTAAGAGGAAAATAGTGAGCTATGTAGCACAACTGTATGACCCAAATGGATATATATCACCCGTTACCATAATAGGAAAAATACTAATACAGAAATTATGGAGGTTAAAGATAGGTTGGGACGAAAGACCACCTATTGATTTGGAGAACATGTGGATGGAATTTTGGAATTCAATCATCGATTTAGAAAAGTTTAGAATCGACAGATGGTTAGGCACAGGGGTAAATTCAAAAATACAGATCCATGAATTTTCAGATAGTAGCGAATCAGCATTAGGTGCTGTCATATATCTACGTGTACAATATGAGAGCGGAGCGGTAACCAGTAAACTTCTAACGTCAAAGACTCGTGTGGCACCATTGAAAATGGTGACCATACCCCGTCTGGAATTATCAACAGCAGAGCTACTCGCGAGAATGGTGAAGAGTTTAATGGATTCTATGGAATGGCCAATGGCAGAATACGTATTATGGATCGACTCAAGTCCAGCATATTATTGGATAAAAAAGGAGACAAGGGATTTAAGGACGTATGTTGCAAACAGAGTAGCATCGATTCAAGCAAACACGGAGAGGGAATGCTGGCGCCACATTGATGGAACGGAGAATCCAGCCGACTTACTGACGAGAGGAATTTTACCGAAGGAATTAGTGAATAAGGAATTATGGCTACATGGACTCAATTGGATAACTAGAGATCAAAAGGAGTGGCCAAAGAGCAAAATAATGGAGAATAGAAATCAGGAAACACAAAAAGAGATGAAGATATACGCAATATCAACATTTAAGGAATCGTTAAACATTAGGCTTACAGGAACAAATGCAAATGTACCATTGATGGAGTATGTCAGGAAGTTAGAACAAGCGGTTAATATTCTAAGCTATACAAATCGGTTTATAAAAAACTGCAAAAATAAGAAGAAACTACAAAAAAGTAGAAGTAAGAGAGGAAGGATACAACCAGAACTGGAACCACCCACACTGGAGGAAAAGGCAGTAGCTATGGAATATCTAATTAGGAAAAATCAACAGGAATATTACAATAAGGAAATTACTGCATTGAAAACTGGAAAACGTTTACCGGATACAAGCCGATTAATAGGATTAAAACCAATCCTAGATAAAAATGGTTTACTTAGGGTAGGTGGTAGGCTAGGTAGATCAGAAATTGATTACGAAATGAAACACCCCGTGATCATCGCAAATGGATCAAAACTATCGGAACTGCTAATGGATTATGCCCATCGGGAGACAAGTCATGGAGGCTCGCAAGTAATGATGCAATACATAAGACAAAAATACTGGATACCAAAATTAAGGAGTGGACTAAGGAATCACATACACAAGTGTGTAGTATGTGTGCGTTTAAATGCACGAATGGAGGGACAATTGATGGCTGACTTACCATCAGAACGAGTTCAGGTAGGGAAACCTTTTATAACCGCAGGGGTAGATTACGCAGGTCCTTTTGAATTAAAGGTAGTAGGTGGATCGGAGAGGAAAAATAATAGGAAATGTTGGGTAGCAATATTTGTCTGCCTAAAAACTAGAGCCGTACATATTGAAATAGTGGAGGATTTATCAACAAAAGCGTTCATAGCGTGCTATGAAAGATTTATTGCAAGGAGAGGAAGATGTGAAAAATTGTTTAGCGACAACGGAACAGCATTCGTTGGAGCATATAAAGAACTAACTAAAGCTTTAAAGTATTTTACAGGAAAGGAAACCCTAGATCATTTACACAGGAAGGGAACGGAATGGAGCTTTATGGCACCAGCAGCACCACACCAAGGTGGAATCTATGAAGCCGCGGTGAAATCCATGAAGTATCATCTAAAAAGAATTGTGGGACAGCGGACATTACCTTACGTGGAGTTTGGAACCTTACTCACTCAAATTGAAGCCATACTCAACTCGAGGCCTCTTCATCCCTTGAGTGACGATCCGATGGATATGCAGGCGTTAACGCCGGGACATTTTTTGGTAGGAGAACCACTAATTTTACCTCTATCTTTCAGACTAGACGATAGACCAGATTCAGTTGGTACTAGACTTTGGAAGGAGAGACAACGGATGGTGAAACATTTCTGGGAACGATGGCAGTCGGAATACCTAACCACTTTGCAGGAGCGTAAGAAATGGAGACAAGAAAAGGAGAATTTGAAGGTCGGACAACTAGAGTGGTACTCAGGAACGAGAACTTCCCACCAACCAGCTGGGCTATGGGAAGAATATGCGAACTATTACCAGGCCGGGACGGATTGGTCAGAAATGTCATCGTACAGACAGCGAATCACAAGCTGAGGCGTCCTGTACAAAAATTATGCATACTGCCAGTAGAAAATAATTAATTTTAAGAAATGAAATGTAAATTATAATATCGCAACACTTAAGATAAAAACAATGTTTTTAGCCGGGACTGTTACGAATGGCAACACTCGCCATTCGAGTTTATAAAATGTAAAACGAATTGTATGATTCAGTCTTGCTCCGTCTGTGGAGCAAGAGTAAGCTCAAGTACTGAGCGAACAGGAGATGAATAAACGTGGGGTTTTTTAACTCATTTTTCCCCACAATAAAATCCGACCTGTTTTATTTTAATCAGTGCTTGAACAAGTAGAGTATATATGAAAATAGTACGCATACGCCTAGTGGGACCTCGCTACTACTCGCCTAATTTCTTTTCGTTTGAGATAAAGAGTTATGGGAAGAACTTTACATTTGCCGATAACATGGGGTGCAATTAACAGAAAGCCCCTTGCGAGTTGTTATCCTTATCCTTAAAGTTTTCATGGAAAAGTTCCTCAATATGTCAACCAGTGCCATAGTATAGCTACTAAGTTTAAGGCGAAGCAAACTGCCTGTGAAAAGTGCAATATTGAAAATTTAATTACGCGCAGCGAATAAAGTCGCGGGGAAAATAAAGTCATCGACGGCCGTCTCGTCATGTGTGTAATGGCGATATAAAGTGTCCTTAATGTGTGCTGGTATACTGTGTACTGTGTTTGCGCTGTATGGTGCCTGTTGGTCTGTTGGAATGTCGCTCTGGAAGACAGGATTAAATGTGTCAGGTTCGAAAATTTAATTTGTCCTGCTGTGTTATTGTTCGTGTTTTCTGTTTATATTTTTTTTTTATTCATCCTGTATATAGTATATATATGCAGAACGAAGAATGTCATTTTTTTTCGGGTGGTAGTTGAAATTAATGTACTTATTCAGAGAGGTAGAGTGAAGCAGGATGTAGTTGGTTGGTATATTATAGTACTACCACAAATGGAATTATTGAGCTGTGAAAATAATTTGGAAAGGATTTCAATGCTAGCCCATGGAGGATTTAAGTATGGTCAAGTTGGCTTTAGTAGGAACGCAATTTTTATTAAGTAAATGACCGAATGCGGGATGATTCGGTCGAAGGCGCGCGCAATTAATTGTCAGATGAATTTTAAGAGCATTTTGGTTGATAAATATTCGTCGCTGGGGGTAATATTTATATCACTGGCAGGCGAACTTACTGAATTATTTTTAACGCGAAGGCGCGGAATGGGAAAAAAGGGAAGTGAAAATATTTTAAATGGGCTGGTTGAGTTTATTTTGTATTTAATGGGAGGATTGCTTTATATAACTTGCTCGGTCAAATAATAATCTCGCCAATACTAAATTTCAGGAATATTTATTCAAACAAAGCCGTTATTAAGATGAAGATACGCTTGACCTTAAGATCGTAACTTCCTCTCATCAAAGAAAAAGCGAATATAACTTCTCGGCAGTTAACTGACAACTGAAGTCTCTATATCAGATAAGGAATGATCTTGCTCTCTAACGGCCAATTTCTTCACAGAGTACTAGCGTTAGTACCGGTATTAGACCAAAAGTTGATACTCAAATAGGTATCAAGTCATTTCTTCACGAAGAACTAAGCTGAATTTGATACGGAGTATTAGTTAGTACTCGGTATTAGCTGGACCTCAAAATCTGCAGTCTAACGTCGTTAGTACCTGCATAAATTAGGTTGATTTCATTGCTTCACCTCCTGTCTTTTTTTTTTTTTTTTGCTTTCCGGGCATTGAACCAAAGATTCTTCGCTAACTAGTCCAGTACCCTAAACATTCAGCCATTGCGCCCTAGCAAAACTTTTTCACGCAAAACGATTTTCCGTCAATCGAATGTATACGCGCGCGATTTGAGGCCGGCGAGTTCGGAAGAACACAGGCTGTTTGGAGACTCCATACACTGCGATTAATTCCGATTTTCGTTAAACTTGGCGTCGTATGTAAATATCCCGCAAAATGTTTGACAAACAATGAGCAATAAAAATGTCACCGTTATGACATTTCAGAGGCTAAAATGAGTACTAGACCATAGTAGAGACGTATTAGTCGTTAGTACGGTTGACGAATTTAGCTCCAGTACTTGTACATGCGAAGAAATACACAAGTACTAACTTTTCGTTGGTGCCGATCAGAGCTAATACCTGGTCTAGCTAGCCCTGGTACTAAGGCAGCTTAGTACTCATTTGAAAAAATCGGCTGTAAGTTCATAGCATAGCAAAAAGCAATCGACATTGGTAATGTAAAAAAAAAACAGATTTTCCAATTGCCAAGACTAGTATTGGGTTATGTTCACAGTCACTTTGTGATTGTGATTTCATATAGTCTCGGTAAACATCGATTACCACCCCACATCGGGGTGAAACGCATTTGGAGTTGAGGCCACTTAAATGTTTAATAATATTTAATGCTTACTCCACTAAGCTTTATTCATTTCTTGAATTTGTTTTCAAAAGGAAATTGGCAAATAAAACCAACAACCTGAAATTTTGCACAGATATTCAACCAAGGGGGTAAATGGAGGGTCAAAGTTTGTATGGGAACATTTTTATTTTTCATCCGATCGGTAGGTATTTTGCTTTGGGCTCGAGTTATTGGCAATGATTTTAATGAGAGCTTTTTCATAACTTACGAAGGAGTTCGTCGTATCAACAATTTGAAACTTTTTACATTGATAAAAATGTAAAATATTATTTATACTCATAAATCTAAATCAATAGATACGAAAAAATAAAAACCATTTTTAGGCAATGTGTACCTTGCTACGAATTTTTAGATCACTGATCTACTAACTGCTCCTCAGGTACTTTAATAGGAAGGTTTATTTCGCGATATTTAAATATAAAAGAGAAAACTAACTGATCGTGAAGGAATCTCTGTGTACAAAATCTTGAGGGCTTTTACAATTTGAGTTTTCTCATTATTGTTAAATTGCCGCGGGTAGCAGAAATGTATGAAGAAGACGTTCTTGAAATTCCCATGGAAATTATATCAACTGGAGACATGATTAAGACAATTTTTAGCGATTTGCTGTAAGAATCAGTGCAGGAACTTTCAAAATGAGTCATTGCCGCGCCGACAAATGTGCAGACATTAGAAATAAATAGGAAAATAATCGATTTAATTGGTAATAATTCCTAATTCTATTTTAGCGCCGATTCTGTTGTCAGTGAAGACTGAAGATCAATCAGCAAACTCCTTCCGCCATGAAACTTCATGTGCTATTGCTTAATTAAGGTGTCATCATCATGATGCTGCAATGAAACTCGAATTATTTCCACATGCAATCACAATGATTCCATTTCCGATAAATTCTAGCGTACGCTATAACAATAAACAAGGCTCAAGACCAGTCATTTGATCACGTTGGCATGCATTTGAAGACCGGAGTATTTTCACACGCCCAACTGTATGTGGCTTTATCACGATCAAGAGTTGCAAGTCAAATGAAGGTGTATATTGAATGTAAAAGCAAGGACGATTATTAACTATCTAGAGACAATTCACACGCAATATAGTTTTCAAAGAAGTTCTTTAAATAAAATCAATTTGTTTGTCAAATCTTCCTTTGCATACCCATACAATCCATAGTATAATTCATAGCATATTGTACCTAGAACCGAGCATGTTATCTAGTCCGAAGGATAACACGGATTTCGTAATCTGAACACCCAGAGTTACCTTACATTATTGGGGAATAGCTGTTAGAAGATGTTTCTTACTCACTATTTATATTCAAATAATTTGAACTGCTTGCTTTTGAAGCATATTCGTTGAAATCACTGCGGTTATGACAGAACTCCTAGCTTCCGGTAACGTCAGCGACTTGTATGTCTATGGAAGATGGGAACTTCTAGAGATGTGAAGAAGGGTTTTCCCAAGAATCCTGTTTAGTTCCGTTTTTTACTTAGAGGTGGGTTGTTTTTTCCCCGCTGTAAGTTGACCACGTCCTTCTGGATGTGATACAGTTTGGTAGCCTCCGCTATCTGAGATTGGCTCTCGATAGGAATTCAATTCTGAGGAAAGTTTTGCTTTGTCTGCTCCTATTGGAATGTAGACAAATTTCGCAATTGAACATTGGAGGATTGAACCTTGCCTGATTCTAAAAATACAAATTTTGAGGTTATATTGACTGAGGCGATAATCTTGATCGCAGCTTGACTTTCAATAAATATGTCTATCTTTTGCCTTGGAACTATGTTCATGTGTAGTTTATTTAGGCGGCAGGCCTCACAGATAGCAAGTTTTTCCGCCAGAAACACACTGGCTGTATCCGGAAGCCTAAAGAAGTTTGAGATGCTCAGAGACTCAGAAAATATGCCCGCACCTACTCCACAGTCCAATTTTGAACCGTCCGTGTGGGTTGTTAAATTCGAGTCCCTGATTCACCCGTCCCTCTTACCAATCTAATCTTGAAGGGAATTCTACTTCAAAGTTGTTTGTAAAAACCATTTTGGGGGTAATATAATCTGTTGAGGGTGGTACTAGTTCTCCTGATAGAGAAAGCAAAATGTTACTCTGTCCGTATGGTTTCGCATAGAGCAGCACCCCGACTCTCTGAGTCTGATCGCGCTATGTGCTGTGATGTTTGTGATCTTAAGGTCTAAAGGAAAAATATGCAGAAGGACTGTGAATGCATCTGACGGAGTTGTTAGCAGAGCGCCTGTGGTGCCTATGCATGGCGTTCATTGGACACTGTTGAGGTTATGTTATACGCTTTTCTAAACTATTAATCAATATGTGAGCATTGGTCGTACTACGGCTGTGTACATCCAAATGGGCAGTTTTGGTTGCAGGTCCCATCTTTTGCCAAATGTTCTGCTGCAGGCATAAAAGCATCAGTTCGGGTTTGCTCGAATTTACACCATGACCACACGCAGGTGCTAACCTTTATCAAAACATTATCAGCAGTCTCTGTCGATCTTCCTTTAAGGTATGCGTGCTGTGATGTGATTTTGATAGTGTAATTTTTATTGCCTAGGACTCGTTCGAGGGTCTTCAAAACAAAGGAAGTCAGACTGATTGGTCTGAAATATTTCGCGCTTTCATCTAGCCATCTAGGCATGGCGATTTGTATTGAGCAAAACTGTTTATACTGGATTGCGAACTTTGTGAGTTCCTACATTATATGAAATGTTGTCTTTGCACCCTGGGAAGTGCGTATTAAGTAAGAGTTCTAGTGATTCTGCCGTTGACGTTTCATCCGCTTTTCTTAGAAGAGATGGGTTGGAGTGTTCCTTGGATAGTATTTTACAGAGTCTTGCAGAGTCCTTTAACGTTTTGATGAATGGGCAGTGATCAGACTTCTCTAGTGGGAAGAAATTGACTTCGGTTGGCATGTTTAATTTTCTACTGTATGTGGGCTCAATACCTACCTACCATATTGGATTGATGAGCTAGGAATCTATGGTTCGAAAGCAGAAAAAATACAAATTATATTTAGTAACCACGCATAGCCCTAGGGCTTTCTGTTAAATAGGAACCATGCTTGTCTTGGATTAGACGTATTTGAGTTAGTGCTTTTATAAGGAACAGAAACAAAAACAGAACCGAATTATCTTTCTGTTTACATTGCTCGCTTAGGCTGCAGTTATAGGTATCAGTAAAATGCGTCCGTAAAAAAATTGTTTCATTTTTTTGGAGCACTTAAACTTAATCGTTGAACTCAATTTTGGTATTAAATAGTTGCTTTTGAATTATAAAGCTAATTCGTCAAAAAAAATTAAGCAACAATTGATCTTTAAATGATAATAAATGATTTCTTTTTAGACTTATCTGATTCATCACAGCGCAGCTTAGTTGAAGCTTGATTTTTTCTCAGTTGACTCAGGTGTTCTTTCTTCTTTGTATGAAAACAGAATTTTTGTAAGAAATTTTGAAATCTTGGTATGAAGCCTTCAACGTTGGGTATGTAGCAATGTGTAAGACACAAAACCAAAAAAAAAAAATTTTTTTTTTGTGAAATAGAGGTGATGTCCTGTGGTCAGTTTTTAAAAAAGTGTATTTTTAAGGATTTCCTAAATCCCGTAGACTTTTAGTTGGGTTCCGGGTTCGTCCGAGTTTTTATTTTTGTGTAATTTAAATGTACGTGATGTGTATTTTGTCATATTTGGATTTTGGTATGGTGCCTTCGGTTTTTTTCGTTGTTTTAGGACTTTCTTCAAATTGCATTTGTTTGGTAAGAAGTGAACTAGTTGGTATGATGAGAAGCTCTGCGAGTGAAATTGTTGAAGAACAGTTCAATTTCTTAAAAGAAGAACTTATTAAAATTACAAAAAGCACTGGAAATACCCAAATAGAAGTAGTAAAGAAATCACTCTCGCATTTCAAAACAGTTTTTAAGACAAGGTGGCTCAAAGCTTGCAGAATCGATGAAAAGGTACCTCTTACTATCCTCAATTATGCTACCCAAATGAGCTTAAGACTCCTAAAAAAAAGCAACTGTGACCCCTAATAGAGCTGAAAAATACAGAAAAGCATTTAAAAAGTCGCAGGAGAAAAGTTGTATGACTGGAGAAGATGCTTTGGCAGTATTAGTTGCAGTGAAACTATCACGACACCAATATAATGTGATAAGAATGAGTGCTCCTGACAAATTTCCATCGTACAAAGTTGTGCAGAATGCAAAGAAAGATTGCTATCCCAACAAAGATAAGATGAAAATCACTTACTTATGAACAGTTTAAAAAATGGTTTCAATAATTTGTTTTTCTTCACGATAAAAGGGGGCGTAAAAGTGGGTGGGTAAGGTAAGTGTAGTTGATGAAAATATGATCTTCAATAAGTCTTCTTAAAGTTTTTAATATTGAAAAATAGTCACATTTCAGAAAGTGGGCGTTTTAGTGGGCGTGTCAGGTAGGTAGGTAGGTAGGTAATTGGGTGCTCTAGTGGCGGTTGCCACAGCTTCACGTAGACCATCAGTTGGGTCCATTGTGTCCAGTCACGGGAACCTTCCATTTAATACCTGTTGGGGACAAAGAATATACCGCTTTTTATTGATTTGGTACCGCTACACCTAGATTTGGTATTAATCACAGGCATTCACAAGCTCTTGTATCCAGATTTCCAGCCTGTCCTAAGAGTAACCGAAGGATGTAGAGTTTGTTGAACTACTGGAACCACCCCGACTTGAGTATGAATCTCAGGAGTTCCTTAAGATCAACATTCTCCAGATCCTCTAGCTCATCGAAGAAGAAGCTGTTGAGAATCTTTTGTCTGCTGTTTATAAGGGCTGGGCATTCGCAAAGCAGATGACGAACAGATTCTATTTCTTCAACGTCTCTGCAGCTTCTGCAAAAGTCATTATGCAGTATGCCCAGCCTTCCCGCGTGTACGCCTATCGCACAGTGTCCAGTAATGACCGTGGCGTGTCAGGTGGGTGGGCCTAAAAATATTTTGGGACTGGTCTCAGAAGCTATCCTGCAGAATTTTAGGTTCTTAGCAGTAGCGGCTGATTTGATACCACATTTTTGGGCATTCTGCCCCACTGTGCATCGTCGCAATATAAAACAGAAAGTAGCACGATGCGGAGCAAATTCAAATTGAAACAGACAGCAACATGGCTCCTACGACAGATCAGATGGCAATTTTCTGTTGCTTCTGTTGCTGAAAAAAGAAATGAATTCTGTACCTGATTCTATTTCCTTTGCAAATGTTTGGGATTGTGTTTTTGTCACTCGGTGCCATAACGGACTAGTTACAAATGTCTGCTTTAAATGAAAGATAGCAGGACCCGTACAAAAGGTCTACAGTTTTTTTTTCATATGTCTTACGTCCGATCGCGATTATATTTTATGATCTGTAGCTTACCTTTTTTTTTAACAACCTTAACATATCCCTGAAAGGATTTATCTTACAGATTTATATCTTCAGGCTATATTTGCCCTTCATCAGATATACTTTCATTCTATATTCAGTAACAGGAGGCACGTTATGTTTTATGTTCCTTGAAAGATCAATCCTACGTCAACTACATCCCCAATTCTTGCTCGCAGTGACCTCAAATGGCCATTGCCATTTCCACCATTATTCATAATCTCTATAACGACGACTTATCCGCTCGTCTTTTTTACAACTCAAAATAACCATTCTGTTAATGGTTACGATTTTATACGATAAATATAATTAAACGGCTGAAATAGATCTCCTTGAACAATTTAAATAAAAGGACATACCCACTCTATATCATCAGCCGTCATAACCCACAAAATGCTAAATCTCATGATTCTCATTTTACTACTGTCTCGTCGTTTGTGTCTAAAATTGTGTCAACTGTCAGCGCAGTATTCTTTATCTCTAAGCAATTTTCGTTCAAGATTTTGCCATAAAAAAAAATGTATATCCTTGTGACCAAGATTCGTCCTCATTCAAAACAAGTACAAGAGAATAAAAACCGCAAATGACAAATTTTAATGAGTGCGCATTATTCAAACTATTAAACTGGTGTAGGTAAAGGTACGTATAAGTTAACATCAACACGAGCAACGGAAATGCTGACAAAGCGTCTGCCTCGATACAGCGAATTTCCACAGAAATTCATGTTGCAATTCAATTCAATACCTTAGGAATGCAAAGTACCGAGGTAAAATCGAATATAAAATTATTGATTGTAGTTAGTTAAGAAGTAAACTCAATAAAGGTCAGAGCAAACTGCTCTAGAAAAGATTTTTTTTATTAATTATTTCGGTGTAGTGATTAACTGGCGCCCATTGTGTGGCTTTCGAACTTACACGTTCAACATTAATTCGCAACTTCAGGAAAAGAGTTCCATCAGTAGTCCAATAACCAAGGATAAAAAGGAACAGAAAAGAGGTCCCCCAGTAGCCCGATAACCAAGGACAAAAAGGAGCAACTATAAAGCTGCAGCCGCCTGAATAGGAATAGAAGAACCACCAAAACAAAAAATATCGTTAATCAACACATGGAGCAACACTTCATACTATTATTGTAAGTCTAGCTCTAAGAAGTGAATCAATTTTTGAAATAATAAGAGAAATAATAAGAGTAAACAAGTGAAGTTAAATCCTAAAAGCACAACTTAAAAACCGTGTAAAGAAACCTATTGATTAATTAATTGATTTTATTTAACAAAACATTATTCAAACAAGTTTATTACATTAGAACTAAGATAACATCTGAAAAAATCGTTCCTCTTTCTTTGCCGTTATCTATGTCCATCCGTGCTCTTGCTTTTATTTCAAATTAGATACTTTGAAACGTTTCAGCCAATATGGCAAATCAAAATAACCTTATTAGGCCAGCACGCCTGGAACACGTCGCAGATCCACCTATCCCTGGCCCTGCTCCCCAACCTGCCCCCCAACTTGCTCAAGGTATTAATCCTAACGATTTAGTTCAACTAATCACCAGATTAGTAGCAGAAACGCTACAAATACAAGGAAGACAAATATTTAATTCGATAATGAATCCCGCGGCCGACATCAATAACGAAGTCGACCAACCCATCAACTTAGTTGATAATAATTTAGCCGACCTTGACAAAATACCAGACGTAGTTAAAAGTCTACGAGAATTCTCTGGGCAAGCTCATGAATTCAATTCATGGAAGAAGAGTGTTGAGAGAATAATCCAAATTTATGATCACGTTAGGGGTACTCCCAAGTACTATGGCATTTTGTCTGTAATTCGCAACAAAATCGTAGGACATGCCGACGTCGTGCTAGAGTCGTACAACACGCCTCTTAACTGGGAGAAAATCTCGAAATGCCTTACTCTTCACTATGCGGATAAAAGGGACTTAGGAACCCTTGAATATCAAATGACAACGCTAGTGCAAGGCAATAGCACGATTTCTGAATTCTATCAGATCGTCTATCACCACTTGTCATTAATCCTAAACAAACTGGGATCAATGGAAATGAGTCAAGATGCTATGAACAACATGACTCAATGCTACCGTGACAAGGCCCTCGATACCTTCGTCAGGGGTTTGAAAGGAGATCTGCCTCGCCTGCTTAGCATACGTGAACCAGCAGACCTTCCACAGGCCCTGCATTTGTGTTTGAAACTACAAAACGTAGATTTTCGCGCCCAGTACGCAAACAATTCCCACAGTTCTCCCAGATCGTCTCAACAAGCACCTCCAGTTCCCGCTAAAAGGAACAGTCCTCCAGGACCTGCACCAGCCCCAGCTCCTAGACACAATTTCTATCCCCACTTACTGCACAACCCTCGTGCTCCACAACAACCTCAACTCTATAGAGATGTCCAATACCAACCTAGGTACCAACAACAAAGAATACCACCAAATCAACGACCTCTCCCACCGAAACCAATGTCCATTGACTACTCCCTGAGGACTCAGAAAGTAGACTATCAAAATAGACCAAGGAATCAACAATTCATACAAAAACGACAACATTCGCAGCAAATACACCAACCACAAAAGATGCAGCGAATCCATCACACAGCTCAACTCGGTGACGAAGAAAAATCCATGGAAGACTACGAGACAGAAATTGCAGAGGAAGACCAAAATTATGACGAATCACTAGAAGAATACACTGAACAGAGTGGAGGAGAAAACTTTGACCAACACGAAGAACTGGATGACATCTATTTTTTAGACTAACGCCCTCTTCACTTCCTTATTTCGAACACATTTCTAGAAGTGGAGAGACCCTGAAGTTTCTTGTTGACACAGGTTCCAACAAGAATTACGTTCAACCACGTCACATAAAGAATCCCCTACTAAATGCTAAACCCTTCTACGCTCACTCCGTGGGGGGAAATATTAAAATAACCCATCATGCACTTATTCAACTTTTTGGCCCCCAAACTGACAAAATTACATTTTTTATTCTCCCTAGTCTTATTTCATTTGATGGTATCATAGGACATGACACACTAAAACATTTAAATGCTATCATTAACACAAGTAGAAACCATATGTCTATTCACCCTGGTTTCTCTCATCCAAGAATTTCCATTCCGCTCAAACAACATCAATCACAATTTGTCAATAACATAAATATTAGAACCGACCACATGACTAAAGAACAACATTCCGAACTTATTAAAATTATTCATAAATGCCCCAATCTCTTTTCGGAACCAAACGAAAAGTTAACCTATACCACCATGGTCAAAGGAGAAATTCGAACCACAACTCGAGACCCCGTGTACTCGAAATCATATCCTTACCCCATGGCACTTAAAAATGAAGTCGAAAAAGAAATACGGAAACTATTAGAAGACGGTATCATAAGACCATCAAGATCTCCCTACAATTCTCCTGTTTGGGTTGTCCCCAAAAAAATGGATGCTTCAGGAGAAAAGAAGTTTCGAATGGTAATTGATTACCGTAAGCTAAACGCTATAACTATCGCCGACAAGTATCCAATCCCTGAAATATACGAAATCCTTGCAAACCTTAGTAAAAATCAATGGTTTTCCATAGTGGACCTAAAAAGTGGTTTCCATCAGATCCCACTTAAGGATTCTGATATAGAAAAAACTGCCTTTTCGGTAAATAATGGCAAGTTCGAATTTACTCGTCTTCCATTTGGGCTAAAGAACGCCCCCTCCATTTTCCAGAGAACGCTAGATGACATTCTAAGAGACCTCATTGGAAAATGTTGCTATGTTTACATTGATGACATCGTCATCTTTGGGAAAGACGAAACCGAACATTTCTCAAATCTGGAAAAAGTATTTCACACCTTAGAAAAAGCAAATATGAAAATTCAGCTCGATAAATGCGAATTTTTCCAGAAAGAAGTAGAATTTTTAGGGTTTATTATTGGAAGATTCGGAATAAAAACCAATCCAAAAAAGGTACAAGCTATAGTTGATCGACCTATTCCTGAAAACCTAAAAGAACTTCGATCCTTTCTCGGAATGTCAGGGTATTACCGCCGCTTTATACGAGATTACTCAAAGTTGGCAAAACCACTGACATCCCTTTTAAGAGGGGAAGATGGACATGTGTCCGCAAATATGTCAAAGAAAAAACTTATTCAGTTGAATCAAGATGCCATCGAAGCATTCCACAAATTAAAAAACTCTCTCGCCTCCGAAGAAGTTATTCTTCAATATCCAGACTTTGACAAAAGCTTTCAATTAACAACTGACGCTTCCGACTACGCCATTGGAGCAGTCCTCTCACAGGATGATAAGCCAATCACATTTCTCTCCAGAACCTTAAGCAAAACAGAAGAAGGTTATGCCACGAACGAAAAAGAAATGCTGGCGATTATTTGGTCCCTCAATTCTTTGAGAAACTTCCTTTACGGATCCCGGAAAGTCAACATTTTCACAGACCACCAACCACTTACCTATGCTCTAAGTAACAAAAATACAAACTCCAAAATGAAAAGGTGGAAAGCCATATTGGAGGAGTATAATTATGAGCTAAAATATAAACCAGGTAAGGAAAATGTGGTTGCTGACTCTCTCTCGAGACCCCCAAAAACTGAAATACACTCAATGACCCCTACAGAACACAGTGCTGACAGTTCAGCGCAAAACCTAATTCCATCTGTAGAAATCCCTATAAACGTTTTTCGAAATCAACTTTTACTCAAGATAGGAAATGAAAATAGCTATCAAATCCAGAACCCCTTTGACAACTATACAAGACATATTCTGATACGCCAAGACTACTCAACAAACGACATCATTAACATTTTCAAGAGATACCTTAATCCAAATACTATTAACGGACTTCTAACAGACGAAATGACGATGGGACGAGTACAAGAAATTTATCCGTTACATTTTAAAGATTATCGTATTCGATTCACCCAAAAATTTGTTGAAGACATAACCGGCCAAATAGAGCAAGAAGAAAAAATTCTGAAGATACATCGAAGAGCACATCGTAACGCCGAAGAAAACAGGATTCAACTGTTGGAAAACTATTACTTCCCTAAAATGTCCTCAAAAATTAGAACACTAGTTAACCGATGCGTAACATGCAAGGAGAATAAATATGACAGGCATCCTAACAAACCACATTTGAATCACACACCGATCCCTAGCTATCCTGGTAACATCCTCCATATAGACATATTTTCTACGGAAAAATACCTCGTGTTGACCGCCGTCGATAAGTTCACGAAATTCGCACAGGCTAAAATAATATCATCCCGTTCAATCGAAGATATCAAGGAACCTTTACGTGATATCTTGTTCTACTTTTGTGTCCCCGAAGTCGTTGTTATAGACAACGAAAAGGCTCTTAACTCAGCCTCGATAACCTCAATGTTAGAAGATGACCTCCAAATCAAAATTTTCAAAACACCACCATACAAAAGTGAAGTGAACGGCCAAGTCGAACGCTTTCACTCCACCCTATCTGAGATTATGAGATGTCTCAAATCGGAAGGACCTTCACGGTCTTTCAAAGAACTGTTACAGCGAGCCGTTAACGAGTACAATTTTACTATCCATTCAACTACAGGTAAAAAGCCCATAGAACTTTACTATGGGCGAATACCCAGACTAAACCCGGAACAATTTGAAAAGACACGTTTAATTAACATCGAGAAAATTAAAGCAAAACAGGAAAAAGATATTAAATATCATAATAAAAAAAGAAAACCGCAGAAGGACTATCAGATAGGACAGGTCATTTATGTAAAAAACAACAAACGGTTAGGTTCAAAATTAACAAATAGGTATAGACAAGAAATCATTAAGGAAAATAGAAACTCTACAATAGTAACAGAATCCGGAAAAATAGTCCATAAAAGTAATATAAGAAACTAATTCTCTTTCAGATGCACCATCTATTTTGGTCGAGCGGAGATCCAGATCATGGATTTCTCAAACTCCCAAATTGTCTCCCTACATACAGGGCAAACAAAAATTCAAGATGGACATTTCAAGTTAATACATAGCATTAATCTTAAACAATATGAGCAATTCCTTTCCGACATATCACCAGTCCTTAATCTCGAAACAACCCAAAGTCAAATCCTTTTTCCCTTAATATCACATGAAATTCAACAAATCCGTAATCTTTTACATAACTTACAACCCAGAATAGCGAAACGTTCTCTAGACTTTATAGGCAAAGGTTGGAAATGGATTGCTGGCAACCCAGACCACGATGACTTTGTTACAATAAAAGAAAAAATTACAGATGTTCTAAAAAACAACAATAAACAGGTTATTATTAATGAATTGTATAACGAACGAATAAACAATATTACGAGAATCCAGAATGAAATCCAAAACTTACTTAAAAATAATAATAAAATAAATTATGAAATTATATCAAATCTCAAATATAAAATCAAAATTGTAAAAGAAGAACTAGAGAATATTAACTATGCCATTCATTGGGCTAAACTAGGTACAATAAACTCTTTTATATTGTCAAAAAATGAAATAGAATTAGCCACCAAAGTATTTAATGAACAAAAATTACCCTACACAACAATAGAAGAAGCCCTAGACTTTGCAGATATAAAAGTTTTAAGCAATAGTACGTCAATCCTCTACATAATAAACATTCCCTTAACAACGAATGAAATTTACGAAAATTTGTTAATAAAGCCAATTAAAAAGAAAAACATTGTAACAGAAACATTGTACGAGGTAATTTTAAGAAATAATGAAAAATTATATGGAACAACAAACAAATGTAAAACTTTTAACAATCTATCCATTTGTAACTCAAAAAATATTGTCAATATTACAAACGATACTTGCATTCCTAATTTATTAAAAAGTCTACCAGCTACTTGCAACAAAATAAATAATCATCATATTCCGACCATAGATGAAATATCAACGGGCATAATGCTATTGAACCAATTCATCGGCACCCTTGAATTTGATAACACAACACACAACCTAAATGGAACATTCTTGGTAAAATTCCATAACATGACCATCACTTTGAACGGAATCCAATACATCTCCAAAGAAGCCTCAATGATTAAACCACTTCCGGCAATATTGCAAACCAGTCCCAAGGAAAACGAATACCGTGAATTACTCTCACTAGAAATGATGAAGGATCTCCATATTAACAATACCAATAAGATCCACCTTCTACAAACAGAAAACGATAATCAACGAGTAACAACATATTCCCTCATCTCCGTACTAGGACTACTTATTACAATAGCGATCATATGCAAAATCTTGCCAAGAAGAAACAACACAGAAATCATAATTGAACAACCGACAACAAAGACGAATGGACCAGTAACAATCATCGATAGACTTTCCGTTCCTGAGGTCAACTATCTCCAATATCCAAGCAGCCCAAAGTTCAACAACCTACCATACTTCTGACGACCGATGACGATCGTTTTTTAGAGGGGAAGAGTTAACATCAACACGAGCAACGGAAATGCTGACAAAGCGTCTGCCTCGATACAGCGAATTTCCACAGAAATTCATGTTGCAATTCAATTCAATACCTTAGGAATGCAAAGTACCGAGGTAAAATCGAATATAAAATTATTGATTGTAGTTAGTTAAGAAGTAAACTCAATAAAGGTCAGAGCAAACTGCTCTAGAAAAGATTTTTTTTATTAATTATTTCGGTGTAGTGATTAACTTATATAATAATCCGTGATTAGTTTTCAGGTGTAACTGATGCACTATTGTAGTTAGTACCTATATAGCTACGTACCTATCCACTGAACAATTATAATTGTAAATTTGTTTTGTGTGTGTATTTTTTTTTTAGAGAGATAAATTTAATTAAAACTAAAGTTCGTTTACCAATGTAAGTATGTAAGTAATATTGCGCTTGTGTATTAATACACTTTTTTTAGGAACACACATCTATTAATGAATTGAATTGAAAACACATGAATGGATTCGATTAGGTAAAATGATGCGTTCCACACGCTTAACATAATTATTTCCAAAATCGGGGGTTGTTGCAATTTACTGGAAACATTTTCAAATCCCTTTGCGGTTCCAAAAAATATACACCATGCATGTGTGGAAAATTCGAATTAAATTTATGGAAAATAATTTGTATTCATTTTGACTGATTTTGATTCCCCATGAGAATCTTTACTTTATCTGCTATAGACTATATCTACCAAAAATAGGACGGGTTTTTCTATGAAGTGTGTCGGTTGCAAATGCTGGCAACATTTTATTGGGCTTAGAGCTGTACACTTTAATTTTAAATACATATGTAGTTAGTCTTGATTGCTTTCAGTTGAATGCACTTCTAGTAAATTAACTTAAAATTTTGAAAATCATACAAAAATAAACAAAAAAAAAATTTAATAGAGAGTAGTTATAGTTCTAGTACATTCTTAGAGTAATATAGTTGTACCTTGTACATCTCTATTATAATTTGTATAGTTTAGATCTCTCTTAGTACTTTTAGGCTAATGCCACCATGAAGGTCTGGTCGCGCTCCCAATTATCTGCGCGCACCGGGAAAAATGTTCGCGGGTCATGGTAATAAATCACTGGGTAAAACAGTTCGCGCTACCACACCGACTCCTTTTTGGTCGCGGGCAGCGTTGCCACCTTTGGACTATTTGTTCGCTGTAGATTCTTTAAAAAAATGCAGAAGATTGTATTTTTTCGCAGTAGATTTTTTTTCAAACAAAACCAAGGTAAATTACAAAAAATAGCATAAACAATACAAAATTTATAAAAAAGAGTATTTAAACAAAACAAATATATTAAATACATTTCACAACAAAGATCTCCACTGGCTAACTATTAGGTTTTTTTTTGTCATCATCATAAAAAGCAAACAAGTTTAAAATAGGCAATATCAAGAGGTTTACTGCCTTACACTACTGACTTTGCATCTAAAACGATTTTTTATCAATTGACAAGCTTTCAGTGCAACGTGTTGATGTTTTTACTGGCAGTCCATTCTTAAACAAGGCGTGAATTGTGTATAGGCACGTTATCCCTCTGGAATATCCATGGAATATGTCCACAAAGGTCCTTTATTGTGGGAAAAGCTTATTCCAAAAAATGCTTGCAAGAAATGCTATAGTAATTTTATTTGAAACGATTTCCAATTTAAAAGCGCCGTAGAATGAAATTGCACCCCATACCATAACTCCGCCTAATTTCAAATGCTAACGGTTAAAAACATTTTTTACCCCGGAGATCATGAAAGTAATAGTTGTAGTTGCAGGACCATCCAAGTTTAACTTCTTTTTGTTCGAAAAGTCGGCTTTGCTCCAATTTCTTAATCTTCATATCCCATGCCATGCCTTGCAAATTCAAGGCGTAGGTTGCTTGCGTGCTTGATTAGGCGGTGTTTTTTTTTGTAGTTTTGTAAAATGTGGGTGTAAAGCATAGACAATAACACAAGTTAATTTGCTACAGAAAATCACAGCTAATTCCATAATTTTGTTGGTAAATTGAGAGCCTAAAGACACTAGTCTTTGAATTTTCCCCTTGTTTTGTAGTGTTGAAACTTTTATGATGCGTTCTTTGTAGTTGTTTCCATAAGATACCTTATTTCTTACAAAGTTTCATATCAAGTGTTCACTTTCAGCAATTTTATTAGCCATTTCACGATTTGAAAAGCTTTTCGAGAGGTAAGCTTTAACTTTTGCCTTTTCTGCTAATTCAACACCTTTTTCCTGCTTATTTTAGTAAAATTAATATAAAATAATAGTAGTCTCACTTTCAAATTAACTTTTTACTGCTCTTTGTCCGACCACTTATTGTTAACTAGCCAATTTAACTGGTGCGTCTATTCAAGTGAACCAAAAAATGCATTCGTCTTTGCATGGTACATATATAGGAAAAAATGATTAAAACTAATACACAGAGTGCAATAAAGCAGAACTTGCATACATCAATGAAATTGATAAATATATAGTATTAAGCATAAGCACAATGCATTTCATAAATTATTTCAGTTCCAAGTTTCGAACTTAGAGAGCCTGCTTCTGGGAAAAAATCTGATGTCGAAGTTGTGTTTGTGTCTTGAGTGTTTTACAATTTTTCTATATGCATCTTTGACAATGTGTGTCTTTCTAAATTTCCTACGACGAATTTAAGAAAGGAAAACTAAGTTTCTTTCCCAAATTTGTTTGTATTTCTTTTTATATTTTACTATTTGGTTTTTCCCAAATTTGTTTGTATTTCTTTTTATATTTTACTATTTGGTTTTTGGTTTAAGCTTTTACAAAAATGCAGTAGATTTAATTTGGTGGCAGTAGATTTAAATATCGCAAAAAATGCAGTAGATCTGCAATTGCAGCAAAGTGGCAACGCTGGTCGCGGGCGTTCCATTGCTTCTCTTTATATTCATGACGCTCGACCAAATAAGAGCGCGCCAAAAGGAGCCCTTAAATGACTTCACCAAAGACAGTTGACCGAACACCGAAGATGGGAGATAGTCTTGTTTTAATGAGTAAACAACTAAATTAAATTTGTAAGGCTTATCTCATCGAACTGACTTTCAATTTAGGTTTTGAAGGAAAGGCGGAATCAGGCGAGAGTTCTTGCAGTTGGATAAAGCTAAGATTACATTGTGTCATTCGTGACATCTGGAGTCTATACCGAATTTTGACGTCCGAATTCTTCCTAAAATGGTCATGTTGTGTCAACGAACGCCAGTCATGTGGCATGTAACGCCGCGTAACACGGATTAACACGACATGAATGTCACGACCAAATAGCAAATTTCATTTATGTACTTGGAACTGAAGGACCCACTTTTGTTGACAGCATGTCAGAAATTGACAACATCACATGTATGACAGTGCACTGCACTGATTTTTAACATTGTCATAAAATTATACCATTACTTGCAGAATACCAGATATTGGGAGAACCCAACGAGCGATAGGGCTAAGGGTAACTGTGTACAAATATCATGCAGATCACCATCAGTACAATCGTGTCAGACCGTTTCATACCGAGTAATCGCCTGTCATGCAACTGTCATTCAGCTCTGTTACTGCATAGCAAAGCGGCGATGTAATGGATCTTAGGACATAATGACACACACATGAGCCCACTATTGACTTCCAGATGATTTTGTGACTTCCAGATAATTTCCAGTTTTGACTTGTGAAGTGAGGATACATTTCGATTTCATTTCTTTTGATATACCTACCTATGTATAGGATTATAAACTTTCAGGAAGTAAAGTAAAATAAAAACATAGAACTAGAATTTCGGTAAACTTTATGTATACATGTGAAATACAAATACAACATCAATAAACTTAACTTATTCCTTTAGAGGTAATTTCGAAGACATTTTCGCATCTGGCGAATGTTGATTTCCAATTCCTTAAGAATTTTATTATTACAGTAGATCCACAAACAAAATCAATCCTTCCACTTCAAATCGCGTGATCTGGACGCCCAATTAAATTACCAAATAATGAAGTTTGAGAACGCCGAGGAATCAACCGATTTGAATCTTCATCCACACTTGCATTGATAGCAGTGATATTTTCCATTGATCGAGTTTTTTTTATGATAGGTTTGTGGGTTGTTAGAGCGGGGTCCTTGGGAAGCCATTGTGATGCCCTTTTTAATGGGGACCAACCGTTGGTGTTAGAGGTGGGTAGCCTCATCTTCCTTTTTCTTGTGATTACTCGACGCCCCGGCCGTCCAGCCATCCTGGTATCCTCAGAAAACTGTAAGGATCAGAAAGTGAGATATGAGAAATTTCTTGTAAGTCATGGAAGTAATGACTTCCAAGTGTTCTGTTCCTCAAGTGACAGAAACTCGGGCAGTGACAGAGTAAGTGAGGTGTGTTCTCATGGACCTCTTCATATTTGCTGCCTTTACATCTTTCTTACCAACTTAGACAGCGATGGTCTGTTAAACTGCAGAAGTTTGATGGTCCGGCTACTGTCATATTTTGGCCAAAGCTTCTGTGATACTTTACAGGTGGTAAGTCTTTTCCACATGTTGTTGGGTTTCATACGAATCTTATTTTCCACTCGTTCTCTAAGATTGCAGAGTGGTAGCTTGATCGGCTATTGTACTCGATCATAATCCATTGCAGAACCATTTCTCGTCAGTTCGTCAGCCCTCTCATTGCCGGCTTTGTCACTGTGTCCAGGAACCTAGCAGAGGACCGTGGTGTGCCCTAAGCTCTTCGCGGTGGCTATGAACATGGATTTTATTTCAATAGCAGAAACTGCTTTTATAGCCGCTTGGCTAAAAACGAAAATGCGTGACCAAAATTGCACGGGTTCCAAGTATTAGTTTGGCTAATCCTTTAGGCATTTTTGGTAGTAGATTTCTTCATGTATAGTTCTAGAGGAGCCAGATTAAAAATTGCCTCCAGTTCAGCTGTAGGTGTGGTTTTCATCGCGCTGCTTGTCCTTACACATGCTAGTCTAAATTATAGTCATTGACTTTAGATTGGTCGCCATATGAGATTTTTTGGCCGCACAATTGATGTGTTCTAGATCTACAGGATTATTTTGGGGTTTGGTCCCCGCCTCTTGCCAAAGATGTGGTTGCAGTAGCTATCTATCTAGAATCTTTCCTAGATATTTCGCCTTATCTCTCACCTTTAAAGGTGTTCGCTCAATAGTTGGTGGCTTGAATAGTGGTATTATTCATTTGTTTATGAATATGACTAGCTCATTTTTCTGGCGGCTAACCCCGCATTGTTTGTCCACGTACGGAGTATTCTTAGTGAGTTTCCGAACAGGTCGCTTATGGTCGGAAGAACGATTATGCCGACCATATTTGAAGAGCAAAGCACATTTTTGTAAAAAATTCTTAAGCAATTTTAATAGGGTTTTCGGTGCTTAATCGATCCATATTTAAAAATGAAAAATTAAACAAATCACAAGTTGAATGATAATCAGTCTTGACAGTTCTCAAAGCCACAGAGCTATGTTTTCCGAATTACGAAATGAATTAGCAATTAAATTACACATATATTTTTTAATCTAAGGTTTTCTTTAAAGTTTTAAGAATCCTTATCTTGTAACGATAAAAGTAAATCCCTTAAATTGCCAAAATGTCCCTCTATTCCTCGGACATTATTAATAAAAAATCCCGCAAAATGACATAGGTAAATATAATCCCTTCTCTTCATTCATTTCCATGGGTCGAATGGCCCCTGAGCCAGATTGTTTTTCCACCTCCTCAACTTTTCAAGTTCTCATCGACTTCTTTTGAGTCGAATAAATTCTCGGAACTGCTTGCCTCTTAGGCCAGACTGACCAATGTCCTGTCCATCTGTGAGGCGGCAATCCGATTAGCAAATTGATATGCCTCATATGCTAAATGGTATAATCCTTTGACTGTGTGTACGATTCGATTTGACATATTGCTCTCCCTAACAGAATCACTCAATTTTCGATCGAAATATAATAAGCATCCTCCCTATACAAGCACTGGACTGAGAGAGGGATTTCCCTTCATTCCTATAATGAGACCACTTAAGGTACAAACATTCAAGGCAAATGCCTTTTAAGCTACCCAAGGTTATACAAAAAGGAAACATGACTCCGAAGACTCAATTATAAGGACACTATACTGTATGAACTGCATGACTTGTGCTCTAAAATACTTCAAGACAACAATCTACAAAACGTGTACCTTTCTATTATTGTAATTCAATTTATATATATATGTTAGACTCCTTCCGATGTAACCGTGTTGAAAGTAAAATAATTTGAATGGGTTTCCAATTAAATCTGTGATTCAAAAAGTTTCAATTGAATTACGTGGCAAAGATAAAATCACAAAGAGCACATCCCCAACTCAATTCTACACTTCTATACTATACAACCATAAGTGTCTGAGTATGGATGTGTGTTCGTTTTGCTCCACTTTCCAATAGTAGCTTCATACGACGAGGCACCGCACCGCACCAGACAAACTGTTGAATGACATAAAGCATTCATATTCCTCTTCTTCAACTCTATCACCATCGTTGCATCCTTGAGATACTCGATGCATTCATATGTGGTGCAATGTGACATATACCCATGCTCTGAATAGGGACACTGAAAAATGTTGAATGTCACCGAGGAGAGATGATCCTTTATGTATGGTCGAGGGGGGAGGGGAACTTTGCGTTTTATCTTTATCTTGGGGCACTCCTACTTTATGCAATAAAAGGACATAAATGGAAAAGTCTCAGTGGAGTACATTGTGTAGCGCTTTCTGATGTTCATAATGTACAACGATGGTTTTTGTTTGTTTGTAACAACAATACTTTTGAGGTTAATTGTGCTGAGTTGTAGGAAGAAAGACGTCCTTTCCGAAACAACTGTTTTTTTGCTTTTTAAAGTTCCTAATATCCGGAGGGGAATCATTTCATTATGTGGCTGTAATATGCAGAGGGAAATCTGTTTAGGTACATTTTTATGATTTTTTTGGAGATAGTATGTAGAAAACAAATTATTATATATACAGCAATAATGTTGACTGTTAACTTTAACAATTGGAATATAAATGTTGACAGCTTGCATGGTTTGGGGCAGTATTTCGAAAAATGTAATTGTATCGATCTTTTACTTTTTTCTACTTTTGGTGGCGCTTACAGTCTGGGGTGGACCACGGCCTCAACCAACAAGCTCCTCCAGCCTGCTCGTTCCCTCGCTAGCTGCCTCCAGTTACGCACACCAAGTTGGTGGGTTGTTGTCCATACGCTCCACGTGTCCCAGCCATACGAGACGTTTTATTTTTAGCTTTTTGACCAGGTCGGCGTCGCTGTATAGTCCGTATAGTTCGTCATTAAATCTTCTTCTCCACACACCATAGTCACAAACTGGACCGAATCTTTCTCTCAAAGCATCCCAGAAGGTTTTTATCCGCATGGACCCTGTATGCTTCTGTACCATACAGCAGGACCGGGATGATTAAGGTCTTATATAATATCTCCTTGGTTCTATGAGAGAGGGCTTTACTTCTTAGATGCCTTCTTAGCCCAAAGAAACAGAGAATGGCAAGAGTGATTCTTTGTTTGATCTCTGCGCCGATATTATTTTGCGGGTGATAGTAGAGCCCAGGTAGAGTCTTTAAATACCCACTTCGAAGTTGTATCTGTCCATCGTGACGTTTTGTCCGAGTCGCCGATGTTAAGAGTCCTTTCTCGTTGACAGCATATACTTCGTTTTGTCTTCATTAACAGCCAGAGCCATCTTCGCCGCCTCCATTTCGATGCTTGCAAATGCGCCACTGCACTGACAGCTCGCCGCCAATAATGTCAATATCATCAGCATAGGCAAGTAGTTGAACGAACTTTTAAAAAAATTGCACCTCTGGTGTTAGCTTGTGAGTTTCGTACAATTGCTTCAAGAACGATGTTAAAGAGAGTACATGATAGCGCGTCGCCTTGTCTCAAACCTTTTTCGATATCCAATGGCTCGGTGGTGTTCTTGCCGACTTTGACGGAGGAGTGAGATTTCTCCATCGTCATCCTGCACAGACGGACGAGTTTGGTGGGGATGCCAAAACTTGACATGGCTTTGTATAATTCGTCCCTATATACGCTATCATAGGCGACTTTAAAGTCGATAAATAGATGGTGTATGTACCTATCGATCTGAAATTCCTGGGTATTTTTCAACATCTGTCGGAGTGTGAAAATTTGGTCGATGGTTGACTTTCCTGGTCTAAAACCACACTTATGTGGGTCGCTCAGGGCGAAAGGTTTTAGGCGTTCACACAATATAGCCGTCAATATCTTATACGCAACATTCAGGAGACTTATTCCTCTGTAGTTGGCGCAGTTCAGAGTATCTCCTTTCGTATCGATCACGACGCGATAATGTTTCATGTAGTAGTGTTGGTTGACGTATCAGTTGTTCATTGAATTATATCAATTTGACAATATTTTATTTTTTAGGACTTATAAAGGACACAATGGATAATAATTCACCATGAACAAATCAGTACCGAAAAATGTACCAACATTGTAGAATTTCAACTAGAATATTGACACTTATTGGCATTAATTTTTCAATTTTATTGCTGAGATTGATCGATATAAATCCAGTAGAAACCAGTGGTGCAACTTTATCTACCCGACAATTGTGGTTATTTTTATTTTCTGTGGTAACCTATTGTGTACTGGTCTCCCGCAGCTGCCTTTAATTTGCTTATCAGCTTGCACGCCGATTGTAACACTGGAAACGAGTTATTGATCATTTAACTCTGTCGATTAAGGCCAATTTTCTGGACGACATTTAGCGGCCAAAAATTCAGAAAATTTATTAAAATCTGTGAGGCGCAAACTATTTTATAATTTATGTTCTTTAAATATTAAAAAAAAAAATCAAATTGAATTGTTAATAAATGAACTTAACGATAATTAAAATGTGCTGCCACAATGTTTGAGCGAGCCATTTTTTATATTTTACATAGAAAAACAGACAGATAATATAGTGTTTTTTGTCATTGTCGCTTTCACTCGCACATAAAGGTAAAAAGTTAAACGGTACAAGTAAGTACCATACCAAGAACTGTAAGTCTTTGGTACACGGAATGAAAAAAACGCTACTATCCATTAAAATCAAAATTCGGAAAATTGTACGGCTTCAACTCCAAAAATGTCTGCAAGTAAGTCTTATCTAGTATATTGTATTAATAAAGGGTTTTCCAATAATAGGTGAATTTTTATGGCATTTAAAGAAAAATTATATTTTTTGAGATAAATGATCGGATGTTTATTTCATAATAAAGTGGAAGGTATGCCGTTAATAATGAAAACCAACATCAGCCAAATGGCCACCACGAGCACGCTTACAGGATCATATCCTTTTCATGAAATTTTCCATAACCAAATCGCAAAGTGGCTGCCGTATGTCCTCGATAGCCTCACGAATTTTATCTTTGAGGTCTTGAATAGACGCTTGGCTGTTGGCGACGTTGTTGATGATCGGCCGGCTTGAGTTCTTGTGTTAACTGAACTTTATAAGCCTTAAGACCCAAGTCTTTATACAAATGAGGAATGAACAAACCTGGGTTTTCATCAACACTTTGGGCTACAGCAGCAATAAATTCAGTTGTTCTTGAGCGACATGCACGGATTTTATTCTTCACATAACTAACTTGTCCCAACAGCTCGAATTTTTCTACCAATTTCTGTATTGCGGTCCGACAAGGTGCTTCACGACGACCAAAAAATGCTTTAGTTTTCCTCACTGTGCGTTTATCCACCACAGATACCAATAACTAGTGCTCATCAGATAGCTGAAAATATCGTCCCAATTTAAAAAGATAGAATATTCACGCGGAAACCAAAGCAACTAACTATTGGCTTTAAGACCGAAACGAGGCACCGAAGGAATCTTATTCTCCGAATCACAGGGAATAGTTGAATAAGCTTTTTTTGACAGATCACGCGTAACTGGCCTCGTGATGTCGTGTTATTCTCATTTATGAAAAGACTGACAACTCAACAACGTCTCCAAATTATTTAGCTATACTACCACAATCACCGCGCGGGAAAAGGGCTTTATTGAGAAATAACTTTGGTGGATAGCCCATTTCGAACTTCGGACCTGTCAACTGTCCACCTAGATCGTGTCATATCACACAATTAGACTTTTTTCTTTGGGGTGATATAAAGTCGAAATTTTCGCCGATAAGCCATCTTAGATTCAGAATTTGAAAACCAACATCACTCGCGTAATTAGTCAAATACCGATCGCAACGCTGCTGGAGGCATAGTAATCCTAAATTGGATTTACCTAAAATAATATTCAAAAAGTAAACTGTTCTTTCAGGCCATAATAAAGTTTCAACATCCAAATTCATGTTATGTGTTTTATTTAACATTACAAAAAAAACAGGTTCTAATGAGCCTAATGAGTGGTTGAATTTAAGATTGACATTTAAGCAGATGCTATATGAGCATCACGAATTAAGAATCAGGCTCACCACACAATATGGAAGGTGTTGCCTTAGCTATCGTGAAATCCGCCAGGGAGTATTATTCACGGAAAAAAATATTTACGTAGTATACCTATTACCTACCTATCGTCAAATCCGCAAAATAAACAGGTCGTTGAAAATGTTCAAATCGAATTTTTCCCGAACAAAATGACATTTCTCACCCGCATCAAGATCATTGTGGATTTCATAGCTTGGCTTGGTTACTGCACGTGTCGTGGGAATTTATTAAAGAAAATCTTTATATAAAAAAAAACTGAAGCCGAAAATTTGTTATAAATCTGTGCAATATTGAACTTTATTAAAAAAAAAAAAGGAAAATATTTCTTAAAATACATTTCATCCGGAAGTTCCATGCATTCATTCTTTGCTCTTCTATGCCTATCTCTATGAGCTATCGAATCCATTGCTATGTTAGTTGCAAAAAGGCTTACTATTGTACTGAATTCAGTACAATTCGACTTTCTCGAGTACTCAAGTACCACTTCTCAATTTACAGTACTATTTGTACTATTTTTAATTTTTGAAAGTTTATTTTTATATCTTTCAAATCAGACATAATATATGAGGATTAAACAAAAATAAGCTGAACGCACTCCTTTGTTTTAAAATTCTGAATGCATTTATTACACATCGTACTTCGTTAAAAATAAACTTTTGAAATTTGCTGCATTTTTCGAAGATGTGGAGAAACGATTTGATTTCGGAGACATTTTTTTGAACTCATTACAACATTTTTCACAATCTGTCATTTGGACGATCAAGTAAATTCAATCGTCCAATTTGTCTTCAGGTTTTTTTCCTGGTGAACAAAAATTATTGAAATTATCAATCATGAATACAGCGCTCTATCTGACTATGATAGAAATAGGTACATACTTCTATTTCTGAGTTTTGGGCTAAAATAGGCCTTGTGTAAAATGAATGCAACGAGTTCATATTTTCAAATCCTACACCGCATTGTCCAGGGTGCTTTTTGTATGTCGTCTTATTCTTCCGCAAACGTTTAAAGAATGTTTTCTTATCAAAATAGCTATTATCAAAAAAAAAAGCTAAAGAATGGAATATTAAAAATTAAGGCTGCCACAGCTTTATAAATAAAACAAATCTTTACAAAAAAAAACTTCAAAATGAAGAACTTGTATAGTAGATTGTTATCTGAATGTGGTAGGTACGGTCGTGTTCAAATCCCTTGGCCAATGGTAGATTTTCTGTAGGTACAAAGGCTACAGTTTGCTCAATCGACCGTTGGACAAGTGATTTTGAACACGATTATACAAAGATTAGTCTTAATTAATTAATGATATGTATGTACATGGTAGTTCCTATCAGGCGTCTATAAGACTTATATTACCTTGAGTACGCTGAGTACGCTACTCGTGCTAAATTTTAGCTCACATACAAAATTGTCTCCAAAATTTAGCTAAGCTAAATTTAAGCAAATCCATTTAGCCGAGCGGTATGCTGCTTCAGCTAAAAAATTAATTTTTATTTCGGACTGTACTGCATGTCACAATTTACCGCGCCCATAAATGGTTGGGCACATTTTTTCTACCTAAATTTTTACAGATAATGTTTTTTTCTTCTGTACTTTTGTGTTGCGGAAAAGTAAATAAGGATAAGGTTCTTTTTCAATGAATACATCGATGAGGAATCCTTTCAAAGTGATAAATTTGATATCAAGGAATAGCAAAAAAGAAAGTGCAACAAAAATATAACACATTTGCGAGTCGATGAATTTTTGAAGGAAGTTATTTTCAACGAACAGCTGTTTTCTGTGACACTTATATTCACAGCGCACTCTATGTCAAAATTTAGTTAGGATTTTAGTTAATGTTTGGAGAGAAAAATTGGAGAGCAAAATTTAGATTCTCTCGAAGTGCGTACTAAGCTTTATACCCTATTCACACCTAGCCGAAAACTGGGTTTTCGCGAAAACAGTCGAAAACTTCCTCGAAAACAGAAGTTTTCCCATACATATTGCAGTTTTCAAAACGAGTTGTTTAAGGTCGTTTTCCATGAAAACGCCACGAAAACGAGTACAATCGTTAAGTTTTTGAAGCAGACACACCTTTTGCAACATTCAGCGAGATCAGCAAAACTGCTGACATGATGTGAGAGACTGAGTGAGAGTGAGAGTAAAGAGCAAACTACCTGCCACAACTAAATGGTATTTTCAGATGTTTTGATTTTGAATGTTGCTTATGTTAATAATTATTTTATGTATTTAACCATAAGTTAACGATTATCAAGTAGCTTAAATAATTTTGTTTGTGTATTATGTCAATACGAGCGAAGTTTAGTAACTAAAATAAAAGTCTAGTCGCCACAAACATTTCATAGCTAGTTTCACAGCTAATTGAAACGTCAAACGAAAACGAGTTGGTGTTCGGTGTGAATGCATCCACGAGTTTTCTAAACTTTTTTGACGAAAACTCGGTTTTCGGCTTGGTGTGAATAGGGTATTAGATTCAATTAAATGCGCCTTTATAACACCCTTCACTGGAAAGTATAAGTATTCACTTACATTTCTAACGCCAAAAGAAGTCACTGAATCAGAATGCAATTCCGAAACGATTCTATACGTCCGTCGGTCTATCTGTCTTTTAAAAACACAACAGAGTCCAACCAAACGAAAGACTTAAATGCTGGGGAGGTTATAAAAACTGGCCAATGATAACCATAACACTGCGATAGGTACCTACTCGTTTTATTTTTTTTTATAAAATATTTATTTTTTATGTTTTTGTTTGGTTTTATACATTTAAGAAAATTGAGTACTATTCAGTACAATTTTGTTTCAGTTTTCAGTACAATTGAGAAAAGTCGATTTTCATCATCTATATTAAAAGCACTATTTTTTTTATTTACCAAACACTTTTAAAAGAAACTTTTTTCATTTGCCTTCGACGAATGCTATCTGCAAGCTATCACAAGTTTTTATTGAAAAACAAAAGACAGCCGTTTGACAGTGAAACTAACTTTCCCAAAAATATGGCGATAATCCGACGAACTCCACGATAGTAGAGAGTGAAAGGAAATCAAATAGGTGAAGTGAAACTCAATTCCGACGGATTCCACGATAGCGGTGATTAATTGGAAACAAGATTTCTTTCTATTAGTAGAAGTCATAGTAGTATTTTTCTACGGCAGTCGCTAAAGGTTAGCCCCAACAATTGCTTTTATGACCTTTAGTTTCTTTCAAATGCTCTACATGATTCTATCTTCCTAGCTGGATAAGCAAAAGTAGTGTTATTTTAATGGTTATAAGGCCGTAGTTATATCTATTATTGAAATGCATCATTGAAAATTTTGTTTTCCGATTTTAAGACAATTAATCAAACAATATTGGCTTTAGTTGGTATCAAAATAAAGGTAATCAATTGTGGAATTTTTTTACGAAATAAATTACTTAATTCTGATTAAAATTCTTTTTGAAATTCAATTTTATTATTTCACTGATCGAAATCGATTTCAATGAACAGCTGATTCTTGTTTCTCCAATTTGGAACCCAATCCTTTCACTGATGTGTTCGATTCTCTTCCTATTCTCAGCTGTCAGTTTTGCTTTCAATGATCAACTCTAACCTCAAAGCCTAGACTCGTTTGTTGAAAAGTCACTGACAGGAATTATTCAATGATTGCCATGCCATTACCGACTTGTAAAAAAAAAATGAAACCACCATTCCACTGATTCGTTCCAATGATGCATTTCAATGATAGCTATAACTTAGGCCTAAGGCCAAGTTCCAGTAGCCAAATGTTTACGAGACTTGAGTATTCCTTTTTTACTTACTTTTTCTCAACAATAATATTCGCAGTTCTTTGTAACTAAATTCGCAGTAAAACATCATAAATATTTTATTTATTCTTTTATTTTATCTTATTTTCTTTGCAGCAATTTTATTTTAATAGTTATTTATATTATTTTAAATTCATCTACCTGGAACCCTTTTAAATACTATTCAAGTTTAATGCTCTTGCAGTTTAGTACTAAAAATTAACATGATCTAGGGATCATTACCACATACATTTAATAATAGTATTATTTAACAATTTTTTTTCTATTTTTTAATTATTTTATTGGCTACTATAGCCAATTTTGATATGTACATTTATATAATAATTAATTCTAGTTTACTCTTAAAATATATAAAATTCTTGGATATTACATTAAAAAGCATTTGAATTAGTTTTTTTTTGTGTTTGTCTTACCACTTTTGACATTCTTAGCAGATTATAATTTCATAAATATGCTTCCAAATGCATATATCTATATGTATATATATTTAGTTTTAAAATTTCATTTGGCTAAGTCTTTTTATAGAAAATTACTATTTTTTTATATATATATTTACAGTACAGCTAAAATATTATTATTATTAATAGGCACTGTTCATAATTACCTACAATACTTTGTTTTTACAATAATCTTTTTTTTTTTCAATTTTCCAATGTAAAAGTCTGTATAATTTTTGTTTTTAATGCGCACGTTAGTTAATATCACAAACCAGAGAGAATAGACCACCAGCTTCGGCCAAAAATGAGAGTTCCATAGAGCCAGTTTCAAAAAGTTACTGCGTGGTTAAGTATGCGTGCAATGTTAAAGTAAACGGAGGGTGAATTTGGTCACGCATACACTGGCACATAGTAACATTTACAGTTATTCGGTGGTAACTTTGAAAAAATTCAAATAATTCAAATAAATTGGCCGTTATCGGGACGTGTTAAGCAAATTGTGTGTTCGGTGTGGGGAAATTATTACCAACTTGTATTTTTTTTTTAAAAGCGTACAAATATAAATGGATTTAAACTGCAAAACTAAAATGGTTGATAAAGAAAAACATCAAACATGATTTTTTAGTTTTGCTGATATAAATGTAGACCTTTTTCTATAATATGTTTTAACGAAAATTTATTTATTTTCTTTGATTGTTTGTTTTATTAAAGTGTACCTACTGAGTTTTGGAATAAATAATATAAAAAAAGGAGGGAGGACATTTTGTTTTGTCAGACTACAAGAAAAATGTGATGAATTGATTTTACCCAACAAATAAATTGGTCATGGAATTTAAGAAAATTTGCATTCTAAAAATGAAATACGTTTTTTGCACTTCAAAACGTAAGTGCGCATTGTCATATGGGCTTATAACACAAGGAATCTGCATGAGGTGTAAATAAGAATTTATTAACGCTTATTACGCTTTCGCTAGGGCAAATATGCGAATTTCAGGAAATATTTTTAATACAATTCATTTTATGTATTTGAATGTCAAAACTACGTAGAATCAAAATAGTAAATAACGCGAATGTTATTCAAAATTTATGGATTATTAAATTATGTTATAATTTCATTGGGAAAAACAAAAGAATACCTACACAAAAAGCAAAAGTATGATAACATAGCAAAACAAATAAGGTAATTACGTGTTTTAAATTAAAATATTACGTACCTACACCTTTCAGTACAGTTCACTTTTCGCTTTAGTTTACGCGTTACTATGGAAACGAACTTTTTTTTTTAAATCAAAAATGCCACTTTTTTATTTAAATTTGACGGCGTCCTGGCCTGTGTATACGCTATGCTATGCATTTCGTAACGCCCATGTATGATGTTTTAAAACACGTTTTCTAGCGGGTTTTGTATTAAAATGTCCATGTTTTAAGTGACAATAATGTTGATTTTTAATTTTTGAACAACCAATTCTTTATAAAACCATATTCAAAAACCACTCATCATATTCTCCTCATAGATAAAATAAAACAATAAACATGCCTATTTATATACGACCAAAATAGTTTGCGTTAACTTTATTTATTCCAAAATAGCTGTTCTTGAAAATATAAGAAGAAAGAGCTCAAAATGTATATCAACAAAATTGCAAAGAATCCCGTTTAGCTGATTTCATTATGCTTGCAATTTAGTTTTACAGCTTAAAATAATATTTTTTTTTGTAATAATGTCATAAAATACAAATCATATCATTAAATACAGTTATTACGCAAATATATTATTATGCTTTTTAATAAAACATAAGTTGGCAGTTAATTCACCACACCACACACACCATTTGCTTAACACGTCCCAATAGTGGTCAATTATTTGAATTATTTGAATTATTTCAAAGCCATCTCAGATTCAATTGTCTTATTTCATCTGTTTTTGCTTATTCACACGTATTCACAGATAGAAAAAGAGGCGGAGCTACTTATTTCAAAACTGGCTCTATGAAACTCTCATTTTTGGCCGAAGCTGGTGGTCTATTCTCTCTGGTTTGTGGTTAATATATAGCAATGAATCATGATTTTTTTTGTTTGTATTATAAAACTTTACAGAATATGTTGCATCGTATACTTAGGCTATAGTTGGCTTGTTCGTTTTCCGTGTTTGTTTTTTTTAATTTTTCTTTCATTTATTTTGGTTTGTGGAAAATTGATTTGTAGGAAAAACACTTTCATATTTGTTATTGTTGAGTTGATACTTTGTGCTTGCTTTAAGCATGATTATTTAATTGACTATGATAAGTTTACAGATTCGTTATTTTAGTTTTTTTCCTCACATTGTTAAAATTTTATTTCTAGCCTTTGATAATAAATTTTGAATTTACATCTGATATTATATTTTGTATAATTTAGAAAAGAAAACCTATTTTTAATTTGGCAGGCTTATTTCTAAAATTATCTTTGATATGTTATTTATAAAATTATCTTTGAAATGTCTTTTTAATGATTGGATACTTACATACGATATAACTAAATTTAAAAAGTTTTTCTTGTTACTAAATTTCGGGTAGCGTTTTCACATCCGATTAAAGCTATTACGAATGTGGAATATTTGAGAAAAATAAGTAAATTCAACTACAAACTAGAAAGAAAGAGACTTTCCAAAAATTTAAAAAAAAATAAAGACAAAGTCAGTTAGAATTAAAAAAAATTTTGGATTATGTCATAAAAAGAAACATTTACTAAAAAACAAGAACAAGCAACCGGCCTAGGGAAAATCCGTTAACATGTATTTAAGATGGAAGAGATTCGTTGGCGCTTTGTGCCATCGAGGCCTCTAACCTCAAAGGTATCGCTATCTGTAAAGTATTAGAACTTTCTGTAATTTTAAAGGAAATCACTTAACTCAGGAGTTCCCTAACTGTGCGTCGCAACTCCCTGGGGCATCCATAAAAAGCTGGCTGGTGGCGTCATTGGTCCGTACTTTTTCATGACGTTGGTAAGGCCAATACCATCAACGGCGAGTACTACAAAACGATGCTGCTAACATGTGGTTCCAGAGGTGGCTATGTGTCACTCAACTGCAGGGTATGGTTATCTGATCTCTATCAGAGGTGACGTGAATTGGCCACCAAGATCGTGCGATTTAACATCGCTAAATTTTTCTTGTGGCGTTGCCTGAAGTCGCAGCTCAATGCGAATAAACCGCAATCGACCGATGTCCTTAAACCCAACATAACTAATATGCCATCGCTCAAATTAAGCCGGATCTATGCGGCAGATTGGACCACTCGGATCCGTGACAACGTGAGAAGCTGCGGCGGACATTTGGGCCTGGTGTTATATTCCATACAATAATGGCATACATGGGATTCGTTTAAACCTTGCACACAGCTTGTTTTATTCCATTTCAATGTCGACCAATCCTCATTGAAAACCCCTTTAGTGAATCTTCAGTAAGCTCAGCTTATATTCACATATATTGTCTGTGCTTTGTTCCGTTGTGTGCTTTTAGAAGGGCGTCGCCAAAATATTATAATCTGTATAGGGAGTCGCAGTATGGAAAAGCTTGAGAACCCCTGACTTAACTACTTAGAAAACTCAATTAAAATCGAGACAATTCATCAAATGTCGGGAAAACTTCTGATCTGGCTCTCAGAGCCAGCAAATTACGAAACAAATTCCTCAGTTTTTTTTACCCGTGCACAAGAATTGTATTCCTTAGGTTTTATATCAGATTTGTGTGGCCGCTCCACGGCACCTTGTCCAATTTTGAGATTATTTATAACGCGAGAATCAATAAGAAAACTTATTGTGGGTTTAAATGGTTCACTCGTTTTGGTCAACCAGCAAAGGCAATACAGTACGCGACTGGATCACACGAAACTTATTTTTATACCCTCCACAGGAAGGTATTCAGTGGATTCCGCTTTATTGGGACACCGGATAATTGGGACAGCCGCTTACTTACTTACTTACTTATCGGGCTCCCGACCCGTGAAGAGTCTCTGCCTGAGACACTGCAGCCTTCCATCCTCTACGATCCCGGGCACGCTGCTTCCAATTGTCCAGACCAAGCGCTCTGGCATCCGCGATGGCTTGGTCTTTGAAACGGTGGTTCGGTCTTCCTTGTCTTCTCGAACCTGTGGGCTGGGATTCGAAGATCCTCTTAGCTGGAGCATTATTGTCCATTCGCTCGATGTGGCCGAGCCAATGTAGTCGACGTGTTTTGGCTTTTTGGACTACATCCACATCTTGGTACAGCTCATAGAGTTCGCGGTTGTATCTTCTCCTCCATTCGCCCTCCTCGCACACAGGACCAAAAATCCGCAGAAGTATTTTTCTTTCGAAGGAGCCCAGTATCAGCTCTCCCTTCTTGCTTATCGTCCAGCACTCGGCGCCAAGGGTTTTGTAGAGCACACATTTCGTCCTTCGAGTTAGGAGTTTTGAACCCAGTTGTTTTGCCAAACCGAAGTAGCAACGGTTTCCTAGGGTAATTCTTCGCCGGATCTCCACTAGGGTGTCATTCGTGGAGTTTACGTTTACTCCGAGGTAGGTGAACTCCTTAACTACCTCGAAATTGTTGCTATCAATAGTGACGTTTTGTCCTACAGATGGTGGACAGATGCTTGTTTGTTTGTTTGTTGATAGCACGTACTTAGTTTTGTCCTAATTTACTTCAAGCCCAACGGATTTCGCCTGTTCTTTAATCGCCGTGAACGCTTCTATCACGGCACGCTGGGAGCGACCGATGATATCAATATCGTCCGCATAGCCAAGCAGCTGGACGGACCTCTGAAGATAGTGCCTTCCGTGTTGACAACTGCCCTGCGCACTATCTGCTTCAGTACGAGATTGAAGAAGTCGCATGATAGAGTGTCTCCTTGCCGAAATCCGCTGCATGATTGAAATAGTTCGGAAGAGCTGCTTCCAAACTGCACGTTGCAGCGCGTGTTTTCCAGCGTCACGCGACACAGCTGAATCAGTTTTGCCGGGATTCCAAATTCGGCCATCGCCATATAGAGCTCCTGACGATGTATGCTATCATATGCGGCCTTGAAGTCGATGAATAGGTGGTGAGTTTCGACTTGAAATTCGTTGGTCTTTTCCAAAATTTGCCTCAGTGTGAAAATTTGGTCTATAGTCGATCTGCCGGGCCGGAAGCCACACTGGTACGTGCCGATTAGTGTGTTGCAGAACGGTTTTAGACGTTCACACAGTACGTTGGATAGGATCTTGTATGCGACATTTAGCAAGGATATGCCTCGATAGTTCTTGCAAGACATAGGATCGCCTTTTTTGTAGATGGGGCATATGGAGCTGATAGTCCAGTCATCGGGCATGTTTTCTTCCACCCATACTTGGATGATGATTCGGTGCATGCTCCCTACCAAAACATCACCACCGTATTTAAAGAGCTCCGCAAGTAGTCCATTAGAGCCTGCGGCCTTGTTGTTCTTAAGCTTTTTTATAGCTAAGCCAACTTCTTCTATACTAGGTGGTGGAACTAGTTCTTCATTGACTGGACGTGGGTTCTCTTCTTGCCCTATCACTCTCTCTACATGATGCCCATTAAGCAGCTGCTGGAAATGCTGCTTAAACACGTCTACTATTCCCTGCGCTTCGGCAATAAGTTTCCTTTGCTGTCTCGAAGAGCCTGCGTTCCGGTTTTGTAGCCAGCAGCCAGTTGCTTAGCTTTTTTATAAAACCTCCGGATGTTATTACCATCGCGCGACTCTTCGATCTCCTTGAGCTGGGAAGCTGCGTAAGCCCTCTTCTTTCAACGCAGGATCTTCTTTTCCTCACTTCTCCTGGCTCGATATTCTTCTCTTGCTGCCCTTGTTTTGCGCTGCAGCGCTTTCTTGTGTGCATCTTCTGTCACCTTTTTCCTGTACACTCATTCATCATCATACCACGGGCTCTTTCTCTGGGGTAGCTGGTACCCTACAGTGGTTTCGGCTACCTCCTTGATGATGTCGCGATACTGGCACCACTGGTTGTTGACATTTGTGGTAGGTGAGTGCACAGATGAGAGTTTCGTAGTCAGGCGCTCCCTGTAGGCTCTGGCTACTCCAGGTGTGCTAAGGCGTCCAACGTCGCATTTGTTCTTCTGGGGACAGCCGCTTACCTTGGGCAAATGCTAAAGCACGGAAATGAATGCATATTTTAGATTGAATTTGTTTCGCTTATTGTGGATAGAAGCCGCTTATTCGGGACGAGACATATTCATCACATATTTTGAGAAGAACAAAAATAACGCCACATTGCTCCTTTTAAAAATAGGCGATTTTGGACACCTTTTTAGAATTCAGGAACTTTTGTAATAAACTTATAATTTGTTCAAAACCTTATCTCCTATCTTTAACTTTTGAATTCCCAAATGTTCTTTGTTCGCACATTTTAAGTCTTCACCTTAAATGCCTTGCTAGTTACAATTAAGAAATTTTTATAAATTAAATTTCGCTATAAAGAGTTAGGAAAAAATAACTTGGGCACTAAAAATGATTATTAATATTAATTTTTCCACAGAGTTGCTTTCAGTACTATGTTTTTCCACATCTCGTTTATGATTTTTTCCTATCTTAATGGAAATGCAAATTTATACAAATTAATGTTGTAAACTAAGAATACGTTTATGAAAGACTTAATTTGTTGGTTCATTATAATATGTAACAAGGACTGGCAAAAATGCTCAACATAGGTACTCACAAAAATACACCCCAAACTAGAATCCGATAATCAGTCACAATTTTTCTTATAATGTCGTTTTGTTGGAATATAAGTTTGTATGGGACACTTTTTCACCTCGCGGATACCTTTTTGGACACTTTACAAACATTTTTGGAGGTAACCCTCACGTGGCTTGCTGTTGGTTTACTTTTAGTAAGTTGGCGAGAGAATTCCATCGACAAGTAAAAAGTGAAATAATCGGCTCCATGAAAATAGGCTCCAATGAAAAATAAGCAAAAAATAAAAAATACAAAATTAAAAAAGGCTCAAATATTGGGGCAATATTCAATTCAATTCAATTCAATATCTCATAATGAAAAATAGCAGGGGCAGGGCCGGGGCGTTACAGTTTTCAAGGAGTAAATAATTGACTGAAAATTGAATTTGTGAGTAGGTACACATCGATCAGTTTAGGGAAGAAAGTGCGGGCGAAGTCTTAACTTTTATTTTCTCGAATTTCCTAAAACTTAAGCCAGCTCAGTTTTTGAAATAACTTTTAATTTTAGCTTTAGAAAAATTGAGAATTTTTAACTTTTATTTTCTCAAATAAATATCTAATAATAGCTTTAGAACTAAAATTTAAGCTTAATGAAAAGTTTCAAACGTTTTCTTTAATATTTGTGGGTTTTCATTGACTTTGGTCATATTTCATTCTTTTGGGGAACATTTTAATTCTTGGGGCATAATTCCACAATAAAAAAAAAATAAAATTAAATAATACCCCAAATTATTAATGAAAGAAGGCCCCCTAAAAAATGAAAAATCTTCCCAAATGCTACTACAAATCGTTGTTGTCGCTTAGTACATAATTTTTGTTTTTTTTTTTAAATTTTTAATTTATTGGGCCCTAATTTCATGAAGCCAAATAATCGACAATACCTATATGTAATGTGAAATAATTTTTTGTTGTATTTTTTTTTATACTTTACCATCCCTTTGTATTGGGACAGCCGCTTAGTTGAGACAAAAGTTTTGTCACAAAACACTGTAGCCCGAAATTTTTCTAAATAAGCGGAGTCCACTCGCCATTACATTTGTAACGTCAAGAAAGAGTCATCGGAGACCCCATAAAGAACATATATTCTGAATCACAATCAAATTCTGAATCGATTTAGCCATGTCCGTCTGTCTTTTGAAATACCTATGTAATCAATGGCCAATTGATCATTAAGAAACATCTTCACCGCATTGGTCTCTCACCGGACCCTACCGGCAGAATTTGTCTTGAGGGTGATGAATCCACCCTTCGCATAGTCATGTAGGGTTTGGCTCCCTTTCGTCTCAAGAAACCGAAATCCGGATTAAAAAAATGGCTCTATTACCTCACTTGGAAGGACACAATAGGCTAATTTAAAAGGAGCCGCAGTGCCAAAGTAAAAGCCGGTTATTTTGCAATAACCACCATCTCTTGCTGGCTGTATACCTACATCGTTATAAAAGTATATCATCGGCATTCGCATATAAAATCGCACAAACCAAGCGTTTAAAGTTAAATTCAACCTCTATAAAACACGTCTGTCCCCCTCAAACACTTTAACACGAAACCTGTCGAAACAAACAATAATAGTAAATAAAGCAAACCCTTCATCACATCTATAGGCTATTTGTTGTCTGACCTTTCAACCATAATCATTGTAGATAACAAGCTTTTTGTCCACGTCTGATAAAATGCATCAACACTCTTGTTCCGACCAACAAGGACACTATACACACACATGCACACAAAACCAACAAAAAATGACACCACCTTTCGTACTACATATACCATTGACTATACATGGACACTGGACAGTCGCCACTATTCTCGCACAACAATGACCAGGAAGGGCTACCATTGTCAGTCGGCGGTACTTGATGGTAGACTCTGTGGTCAGCTTCAGCTACGCTGATGTACTATTTTCATGTGAATTTGCCAACATTTTGAGATGAATGCTCATAACATGTCTATGGGTGGGGGCGGCATGCAGCGGCATGACAGCGCACATAACAACTACCCTTCTGGTGTGTTGCGGTGGCACACATGGTACAAGTAAAAATTTAAATTCGAAGCCTGCGGTGTGGCAACGAAATCGTTTGCTAAAACCTGTCCATCACCTACATACTAACAATCACTTTCTGGTAAGCGGTGGCGGTGTCGAGTTAACGCCATGCTTTGTCAAGAGTACAAAGCATCCTCTTTAACAACAGCACTGTGTGTGTCCCATTAATATATTTATTTTCAGTATTGCTTTGTTTTGTTTTTGTCCCGTCCCGATGTGCTCTGTCTGGGGC